>OZ020516.1:33476655-33568751 GCA_963971425.1 Bryoerythrophyllum caledonicum | reverse complement strand
GACGGATTATCCCTTTGAGTTGGAATAGCGTACATCGGCGTTGGGGAAGAGTTTTGGCAAAATCCAAGCAATCACTCTTCGACGTGATGATATGGTATACGTTACTTGCGCAGTGGGTCCAGGTCAATCGGAGGTGAAGACTTCTCTTTCGAAGAAGTTGCTTTTGGCACTTGTCCCTTTGAATCTTCTTCAAAATCCGGGTCAGGTGAAATTCCTCAAATCATTGCAGACGTTTTGGTTAAACATCTCTCTTGCAATACGTACTGCTAAACACAACAACGTCTTAGCATGTTTAGCGTTATCACCGGAGATGGTGCTGAAGGCTAAGAAGATTATGGAGGAATATATTAGATATGAAGCATTTCGGGAGAGGGACCCATAACGTGCGACAACTCAAGCCCTACCAGCGGAACTAGAAGAAACAGAAGTTTATCGAATTCTTGCTGAGCCGTTGCAACTGGATTGGCGACCACTGGAAGGGGGAAGCGGAAGTGGAGGCCAACATCGCAATACAACTTCTGAGGTACGGACATTACCGAATCCTCCATTAACGAGTAGACGTCCTACGAAGAGGCCACGGCGTGTTGACAGTGATATAGCTTCTGGTTCAAGAGAAGGCCCATCAAGTTTGGATCCAGCCGGGAGGAGGTTGATTGAAAGAAGTGCAAGATCGGGTGGTAGGGTTCCTCGGTCGGGGCTCAGGACGTCTGATGGTCATCGTAGGGCCCCTACATCTATACCGGGAGATTTAGTTGATTTGTCAGCCATGGCGCCGGAGGAAGAAGATTTTCACAACCTTCCTAATAGTGTACCAGAGGATTTTGAAGACAATGCGGAGATACCACAAGATGTTCCTACTTCAATGTATTTAAAAGCACCAGTGCCTACAACGGAGGAGATTGCAAAAGGATCTGTGTGGGGGAATTTTGTGTTCAAGGCACACATAGACCGCATTGTTTCTGTGGAGAATCCGGAAACGAACCACCGGGTTTTATCACAGAAGAGGGTCATAGAAGTATTCAACCGCTTACGAGACCCAGAATCCGCGACTCGGGTGAGTAGATTGGTACTTCGACCGATCAGATACATCGTGCATACTACCACCGATGATGGTGTCGTTGAGAAGGAAGAGCTGCCATTTCCGTTGGTAGGAACCGCACGGGAGTTTAAACGCATGTTTATTGCATACGAAAGTGCTTCTACACAGGGTGCCATGGGATCCCAGTATTCTTGGCTTCAAGATCGTATCATTTGGGAACTAGTGGATGGGCAACATATAGTAGCAGCTTGTAAGTTTGCACAGCAGCAGTGGAGAGATGGTACTATGCCTTTAAATGAGTACCTAGACACGTTCAAGCGGCGGGAGGCCTCTTTTGTGGTGTATGATGATCGCCGGTTCTACATTGAGAAGTCTGCGCGGATCAACGTGGCGGAGTTCCAGAGACAATCATATTCTACCATGGAGGAGGATTTGAGGAAGCTCCGTCAAATTTGGGATCTATATGGGAGGCCTGATAGCACAATATGTGCAGACGATGTACGCAGGGCTGTTGTTTTGGTGTGTGCGGCAAGTGTAGTGCATAAATTGTCCAAGGGGGATGGAGTTGTCACGGTGAAGAGGTTGGCCAAATATATGGAGGATCTGACCAATCATGGGTAGAATCCGAGCAATGATTGCTTCAAAGCTATCATTCAAGTATGCAAGGACTACGAAGCCGGCATTCTCTTTTACAGCAAGGAGGAAGAGGACAAGTCGAAGGACATGGCGAGGAAGAAAGAGCTCGATCCAAATGTGGATGTACGACCAACAAGAAAGGAGATGATCCAGAATTGGTTGAGGCCATTAGGTAGGGTTCCGAATCCATATTATCTTCGAGTGGCAAAGTCTGCTGCAGCGAAGCCGGTGGGGGAGGATGGAATAAGACCACGTCAAGCACATTACTTCGACGGTGTAAAAGACAAGAATCCACATCCTCGTACGATTGCTAGTGTGGTTGACCAATATACGAGACGAGAAGCTGTGATGAATTCAATCCGTTGGTTGATGGTGGAGAACAAGGAAAGTACACCTAATTCCATGGAGGAGTTCTTTCGTATCCATGTAGGAATGTATTTTCCAAGGAGTAACGAACAACTTGGTACCTTTGGGAAGTTTTTGAATGCTACAACAAAAAAAATGCCTGGAGTGCTCCTGTGCGGGGGAAGGTGTCTAAACTAGAAGACATAGGCTACCTCATCCCCCCTTCCATCAGGTTTCATTATGGTGACATTGCAGAAGGGGGGCGTGGATATATTGGACTGTCCGTGGATGTGGGAGGACAAGCTACTGCTAATTTGGAATGGCAGATGGAAGTCAAGAGGCCAGGTCAGAGCGACACAGAGAATCTTCTTCCGGTTCGATGTAGGAGAGGGTTATTCCGCACCGACTACATAGAGTTGGGGAAACCATGCTCGTGGGTGATTGATTGTCGACGTGGCGGTGGGAGGCATAGAGATGGCCATTGGGGAGACGCCCAGTTATCCCCAGCTTTTGCACAGTTGACATTATGGATGGCAAATATTGAACGATGGAACGTCATCTTCTTGTTACCAGCGGCCGTGTATGCCAACGAAGACTTTTTCACGAAGGTGAAGCTTCCAGAGGGATGTACTATTCGACGCGGATGTTGGGCATTTGATCCAAACTCGGTTAATCCCTATGCTCTCGATTTTATAGAGAATGGGCGTCTAGAGCAAGTAGTACAATCGATTGGCGATGTTGTGATTTGTATGCAGCACCCTGTGGGTACATCTCCTGGCCCGAACTATGTTTCTGGAGACGTTCCACTTCTACTTGTTTTCTTGGATCGGTGGAGTGAGGCACGCCAACCCTCTGAAGTTGATTCACTTGAGAGATCTCCATCAGAGTTGGCAAGACTAGTGGGCTTATACTTGCCCCGTGGTTGGGGTTTAGTGGCGTGTAACATATCTACGGCCATTCCCACGATCCTTGAAGGAGATTTCCAGGGATCTGAGATTTTCATCATTGACGATTGTACAGACAGAGTTTTATTCCTGTACAATGAGTTGTCCGACAATTTCCAAGGACAACTGTTGGTTAGGACGGGTGGAATAAGTACTGGTTGCAACATCGTACCTGAGACCGAAGAGGCGGTGGTTGGAGTGAGCGCTCAAGACAACAATGAGGATGGATGTGGTTTACACGAGAGATTGCCTCGTTCATGTACCACTGAAGATTTCTCATCTCGCAGTAGTTCAGACACCGATGAAGATGAAGTGACCCAGTCTCCTCCAAGAGAGAGGATTCCATCGACGCAACGGGCGGTGGGAGATACTTCAGGGGAGACGTCTGCAACACCTACAGAGAGGATGCAAGATACCGGTGTTGCAGATGTTAGTTTGGCGGCAGGGGCACGAGGGGGCGTACATTTGATGGTCCTAGGCTAGAGATGGAGGAAGAAGATTTGGATTCATTGGAATTTTTTTCGGTGCAGAGGAGGATTCTACAGCCTTGGATGCCTTCTCAATCAGAGCCTGTATCGGAGACACAAGAGACGTTTGGAGGTACTCAGAGTGATACCGGACCAGGTTTGCCTTCCGTTCCAAGATCTAGCGTATCCGAGGACATCATTGCATTTCAGGGGGCCTTCTCATCAGAGCTAGAGATGTCCTTCAATCCAGAGGATGGTTTTTTCTACAATGATGATAGGGTAAGGCATACACGGGAGGGTGTTCCTGGCAATTACCGATTTGTTGAGTGTGCGTCCATTGGCATTGAAGATGTGGGAGATCGTCCAGTGCAGGATCATGAACTGTTCGCTATGGTAGGTAGCGCCATTGGACATGTGGAGGGAGTCATTCCGCCAGAAGATGAACTCTGAGCCCTGGAGCTATATACTATAGTAGAGCATGCACGCAGTTTAGGTGGCAAGTACGTTAGTTTAATGGAGTTTGAGATGTGTCTATCGTTCGGTGGCTGGTATATATTTATATAGTGGGTGGTCCATATGATATGTTTGATTTTAGAATTCCTCAGCAATAGTGTGGAATTGCTTGATTATGTATGTTTTTGCATTACAAAATACAGTGAGGTACTTTACACTATCTTAGGAAATTGCATACATAATTTTGTATCTCTTACACATTGTATTTGTAGTGCAGTAATCTAAAATCCTATAATAACTCATAACACATTTATAATCTCTTTGGGCACATGATTATAATTTTGTAGCAGGATTTGTAAACTAGATTAAAAATCATATATTTTCTAAAAAAAGGTGGCAAATGTAAAAAATATATTACTCATATGAACATGAAGATGCCAATGTATGACACAACAAACACCAATTTTTTTGACAAAAAACATACTAAACTTTTGCCAAATTTTTTATTTAAAAAAAAATTATGAGCAAATAACTTGCTGCTTTCTACCAGCAATCACTGCACTTGGCTAAGTGCATAATTGCTTAATTGCGTGTTTAAAGTGCCTACTCTCCCCATTTGAAATTCAAAACCCTATAAATTTTTCATTATATGTTGGATTTAGGAAAAAATTGTTTTCACACTAAGGTCTTAGTAATGTCCTTCTACAATAAAAATTTCAAAGTGGAATGTTGGAAATGACACCATTGAAACCTTACCAAACTTTCAAAATGCCCATTTTTAACACTTGGTCCTTTAGGGGGTTAAATATTGTATGAACTCTGTACTAGTCTTTGTAACTTGCACTCTAAAGCAGGGTGTGACCAAACCACACCCTGCTTGTCGTTAGTGTTGCTATAGAAGTTATATTGGCCAATTGAAGTTAGTGAAGAAGGTATAAGAAGAAGTACAACAACTCGAGTCTCCGAAGGAGGCCGGTGTGAATAAAATGTATTTGTTCCACCACTAAAATGATCCCCACTTAACAAAGGATTAGTGGTATGGAACTACTTCCCTCTCTCGAGGGGAGACACTATACAATAAGAAGTTTAAAGAGCCATTTTAAGTTTGATGGGGACGTGGAGGGTATAATGTATAGAGCGTATGGTGTTGGAGGTAAAGTAGTTATGTTTGTATTCTTTGATTAAGTGTGGCTTGTTTAACTCTATTATGAGTTTTGTGGCTCGCGTAGGGGTTTGTTGTTTTCTAGTCGTCTCTTATGGAGGAGGATAGACATGGTATGTGAAGAAAGTATACTAATTATGACAAGTTAGAAGCCATGATAAATACACAAGTTAAACTTGTTTTCACTAGATCCCACTATTTCCTCCACGAGCGTTGTACCATGGCTCACGCTATGGACCTGCTTTCCGAAGCTTCCAATCCTCCCTTATTACCCACCTGCCCCGCCACATGTCGCCATTACCGTGTTTCCCATGTTCGATTAAGATTTTAGACTCTGCCTGCTCGTCCCTCTTCCCTCTTAGGGCATCCTCAATCGGGCCCCGCCAAACGCTCCCGGTAGAGGCGTTTGCAGGGAGCCCCGCGAAGGAGCGGGCGCGAGCGCCGAGAGGGGGGTCCAGTGGGACGCCCGCTACCCACCCCGGGGAACGGCTTCCCCCTGCCACGTAGGCAGCCACCTGGCTGGGGCGAGCCAGCCCGTCGGTGGAGGTCGACGTGAGGGGGCCAGCTTCTAAGCTGCAGCTCTCTCTATTTTTGTTTTCTCCTGTCACAGTTCAGTCCCTTCTCTTGTAATTGTTTTGATCTCTCATAGTAGTAGATATGGAAGCATGGAGGAAGGAGGTTCAGGCGTCCATTGAGAGGGCATTAGAGAGTGATGAAGATGAAGAGGAGTATGAGAAGGGTTTTTTTTTCAGCTATGGTTGGAGCGGTTATGGCGGAGGTGGAAGGTGAGGCGCCAGTGAGAAGGAAGCCTCGTGGTAGTACAATTGGGAGGAGGAGCATTTTTTGTGACAGGGAAGCATACCATGACCTCTTGTACCAGGATTACTTTGCGGAGAATCCTACCTATGGTCCTGTTAAATTCCGTAGGCGTTTTAGAATGAGACGTGAATTATTCGTGTGCATTATGGATGCTGTGGCAAACTTTGATCCATGGTTTGTCCAAGGTAAGGATGCGGTTGGTAGATTGGATTTGAGCACGTTGCAGAAATGCACTGCAGCAAATAGGATGCTTGGGTATGGATTGCCTGCAGATGCATGCGATGAATACTGTAGATTGGGCGAGTCTACAGCCTCTGAGTGCATGAAGCGGTTTGTGAAGGCTGTGAGGGGATGTTTTGAGTCTACCTATCTCAGACAACCCGCACGTCAAGATTTTGAGCGCCAGATGGCCATCAATGAGGCACGAGGTTTGCCTGGTATGTTTGGTAGTCTTGACTGTATGCATTGGACATGGAAGAATTGCCCGGTTGCTTGGCAAGGACAATATCAAGACAAGGACAAGAACCGCTCTATTATCCTGGAGGCCGTAGCGGATCAAAGTTTATGGATCTGGCACGCATTTTTCGGGCTTCCCGGTGGGAATAACGACATCAATGTGTTGGATAGATCACCTCTTGTCTCCAACATCCTGCGAGGAGAAGGCCGTGATCTAAGCTTCCAGGTGAATGGACATGTCTATCCTCGATTCTACCTTCTTGCAGATGGTATTTACCCAGCGTGGGCGTGCTTCGTGCAGCCGATTCACGAGCCCATTGGAGAGATGAAAGAGCACTACACTAAGTGCCAAGAAGGTGCCCGCAAGGATGTAGAGCGTGCCTTTGGAGTGCTACAGGCAAGGTTTGAGATTGTCAAAAATCCTGTCCGCCAATGGGATCTTGCCACAATTGAGGACATCATGCTTGCCTGCATAATCATGCACAATATGATTATAGAGGATGAGCAGGGTCTCTCACTAAAGCCATTTGCAGATTGGGGACTTCCGATTGAGCGGGTGAGGCATCCTTTATCATTCAGAGAGTTGTAGGACAACACCAAGGATCTTGAGAATGTTGAAGCATACTTTGCTTTGCGCAATGATCTCATGGAGCACTTGTGGAGACGGAAGGGAGGGCTGCAGATTTAGACTGATTGGAAAGGAAAATAGCTTTATTGTCAATAGAATTGGGCATTCAGGTTAAAAGCTGGGCCCCCATTTCTGTAATGATGCATGTGATTTTCAGTAGAGCCTCCCTGAATTGGACTTATAGTTGCCCTATGCCCTCCATACATGGAATTTGTTTGTCCAAAAGTATTTCCTGGGCTACACACATACTTAGGATGCGACATTTCTGAACTAAACACACCTCTGGAATTCCTAACCTGGCTGGGAACTACAAAGCCTAATGAATCGCTGCCTCCGAAAGTCGGATCAGGTTGTGACTCTCCGGCTTCCAGTGGGGTGTCTACGACACGATCCGTGTCTTCCCATTCTGAATTCTCCTCATCTCCTGCAAGTACAAGCAGTTTCAAGAAAGTGAGCAAAATTAAAGAGAAGTGATGGCGAATTGAAAGACATCGTTGTGAAGACAATGAAGGCACCGAAGGCACCGAAGTGGACAAGAAGCAGCGGAGGAAATCCTGTCACCACCAAACAGTTCCAGGTGAAATGAGAAAAAACAAAACCAAAAGAAAGAACAGACGCAGCTGACCAAGGTGAGCGACATCAAAACAGGGCAAGAAGTGGACGACATGAAACATCGAAACAGAGCAAGAAGTCATCAGCATCGACACAGAGCAAGATACACACATACCAAGGGCATCGAAACAGAGCAAGAAGTCGTCGACATCATTTTTTGCACAAAAAAAAACCTGACCTTCTCAGGTGACCAATTCTATCATACATACAAACCCCAGGTACACACATACCAAGGGCAAACGAAAGAGAGTCAGATCGATTTCGAGAAGCCCAACAAGGACTCTTCCGAAACTCAGACAACGTGAATTGCCTCAGTCGACGACAATGCAGTGGGCGATGCAACGTAACCTCACGTGGATACCAAAAAGCATTGGAAGCGCAAGGCTAGCGATTGTGGTGCTACCTTCGGAGAACCCTCTCGAAATGTCTGCAATGCACACCTTGCCACTGTTTTCTTCAAGGATTTGACGGGTTCAGCAACGACATGGAGGACGAGAAAAAAAAAACAAGGGAGCTTGTAAGCTCCAGCATGGACATAGATAGGGCGAGGGAACCCTAAACCGACATAGACTGGGCGAGGTGCAGCAATCACGGAACTATCTCACCTGCTTCGGCAGCGGTAGAGTTCGGGACTGCCGGGGAGGGTGCCGAGGGCGGAGCGGGGGTCACCACGGGCGCGGCGGATGCTGCAACGGCGGGTGCTGCAGCGGCGGTGTTCTTCGATGCGGCCTTCTCGAGGTTGCCCTCCTTCAGGAGCTTCGCGTGCTCCAGCTCCTCCACCTCCGCGCGCCGCTTCTCCGCTTGCATGCGCCGCTCCAGCCGGTGGATCTCCTCCTGGCGACGGAGGGCAAAGTAATTTTTTGCCTCCTCGCTCATGGCGTCTTGGTTCGGCATCGTGAAAAGGGACAGGCGCACTGGTCCTACAGCGCCTTGGCCTTGCGGAGGCTTGCTTCCGCCATCGTCTCCGTCGCGCATGCCTGTGCCTGTAGGATCTTCTCCCGCTTCTTCTGCGCCAACACATCCGCCTTCGCCGCCTTGGATCCCTACGGCCTGCTGGGTCTCTTTGGAAACCCCGTCGGACTCACCACTGCGACGTTGTCCTCGGAGGCGCTGCCGGAACCTGCACAATTTGTAGTCTCCTCCGGGGCTACTATGGGAGGGAACTTGCGCTTCCCCATGGCTGCAGCCCTAGCGCCGCTCTCCACGGCAGCTGATCGCCTCTGCACATCCACGGGCGAATCCCACCACCTCGGTATATCCTTCAAAACCTGCCAACAATGCAAGTAAACAAAAGCTTGTTGCTTGGGATGTCGATCTCTGTAAAACTGCAACGATTTCTCAACAACATCATCAAGCGACGTCCCAGACTCTCTAATATCAAACACTAGCTTGTATGCCCCGCAAAACTTGGAAACGTTGTGCTTAATATGACCCCATTTTGTCTCTAGAGACCTAGCTGGGCGCACAAGATTTGTGCGTGGTTTGTTCTGATTGAAGTGAGCAGTGATACGATCCCAAAACACAGTATTGCGTTGACCATTGCCACAAATTGGGTCCTGCAAAATTGCAAGAAAACTTCTACACAAGCTTCTCTCCTCCTCAGCACTGAAATTTCTGCCCTTGCGTGTCTTTCCCGCCTCTACGTGTGCCATGGTGGCCTCTGTCAGTACTCTATCGGGAGGACTCTTTCTCACGCCAAAGAGAGAAAAAGTGACGAGAGCGGGAGCTGGCTTGCAGGGAGCCGCGCGGTAACGGGGGGGGAAGCGTGGCCGTTGGCCCGCGCCGCGAGATCCCGCCCCCGCCAGTTACCGTTGGCGTGGGCCAGGGGGGCCCGACTGAGGATGCTCTTAGAAAGCTCAGGTACATGTGTGTGGATGAGTCTGTGTTGGGCCCCAATAATTGGTGGTGGGCCCCACTAAACAAAAGGTAAATATGGATGTCATTTTAAAAGTATAAATTGGTTACCAATGTAAACACGTTGGGAATTCTTCGGGAACTTGGGGAACTTTGGAAGAACAACATGGAAACTCATCAGGAATGCATTGGGAACGTTGTGGTAATAATATGGTTTAAAAGATAAATTAGAAGAGGGGTAACCAAATGGTTTGATTAGGAACCATATCAGATTTTACCATGAAACTGGTGTGGGCATGAGGAGCCCAACCCGGACTTTTAGGGACCCATATATGAAGATGAAGCTCCATACGGTCGTCATGTGCGTCTTAGTGCCGCTCTTCCTACTTGTTGCCCCGCTGCTCACAGCTCCACCTTGTCGTCACCCTACCGTGTTGCCGCTCCGCCTACTTGGCCATCCCCTCACAAGCCCTGTTGCCCAGGAGCTCAACACATGTACCCGCTTAGTTCTACTAAACTCGAATGAGAACTAGTTTTAGGCGCCTTTTAGAATATAGAAAGAGAGGTCATCTTGTACCATGAACCTTAGCCAGTGTCCGAGTCAGTGAGAATCATTTCTGAAAGCTATTGACCTGCACTTGCAGAATCTGGCCGGAGAAGTATCGGTGGTGGCAATCCGCGAGTCACCAAGCTGAAGCTGAGGCTGAGGCTGAAATGGTGCCACTTGAAGTCGACCTTGAAGGCCCATGATGAGATTCAAGTTCGTCATTCAGAACTTCAAATCCCTTGCCTGACCTTAGTACAAAGCTTCAGCGCCAGCACTCCTGTACGATTCTATTGAGCCCTTATCATCGTCAGTTTGTAGATTGTTCAATAAATTGTCAGCACCTTTCTGAGCAACACACAATTGCAGTGGAAGTAGAGGAGAGCATTCACCTGTGATTGAGGAAAGAATCCAGTTGCCAATGGCTGGAAGGTAATCGCATATGACATGTAAGATGAAAGATCTTCCTGCGCAGGGCTTCTTACGTAACCAGGATCAAACAGAAGTTGTACTCTTGATGAGCATTTTGGTCATGATAGTTGCAAACCTAGCAGGTGCTTGTGAATAATTCCTTGTGAATAGTGCAGAGTGCGAGATAGCTCTAGTCGTGCAGTAGAGTTACAAGGTGAGTTTGGCTTGGGAATGGGGTCCACAATGTCTTTTGAAGTCGCAAGCTTCTAATTGTTACTCTCTTTGTTTCAAAATATGAGTTCAAAATCACGTGTTTCGCCTAATACGTAATGTAGTTCTGCAAAGAAATTAACGCTCCTATGTTATTCTCAACATCTTTTCCATTAGTGGACTCTGATATAACGCAACTATGCAACACCCGATTGAGATCGGCCAAGACGTTAAGTTTGCGGAGTTGAACCCCACACTTGAATTCAGTGCCGGGAAGTGCAGGAGATAGAGAGGAATTTGTCGATCATCAACAACATTTCACAATGAAGGTTTCTCTTGTTGATGAGAAACAGAGTAGCCGTCGAAGAGTTCAACTGCAGACACCTTAACTGCCAGACGTACACACAAGACCAAGTCACACAGACTACACCAAAATGTCAAACCATTCCTACACCAAATAAACTCAGGAAGAAATTCTTCTACAACATGAAGCCAATACCTCTAGCCACGTGTTAGGTGAGACACAAATATCTTCCTCAATAAAGAGAAATGGAACTATATAGTGGCAAGCACAAATAGTTGTACACGAGAAGCTTTTTTAGAAGATCAGCTACCAAATCTACATGGACTTTCATAAAATAGCAAGAAAACAATTGCAAGAGCGTGTAGTTGCAACAAGCATAAAGCACAAAGTTTTCAATGAAAATCTCAACTAGGAAAATACACGATAATTCAAATGTGCAACAAGCTTGTACAATTTTTATACGCTCAAAGTGGTTTTTATTGCATATCAACTGTAGAAAACAAGACTATAGATTACAAAACACCTTTATAACTCAATGATTCAACTCATAAGCACTCACAAACACTACCACCATGTGTAGCCACCTCTTGCTTGGTCGACATCAAGAGCTCTTTGATGCATAGAACGTATCAACTTTCTAACAACATCAAGCTTTATTATGTACCAAATTTCTTGGATCTTCTCCCAAAAGTCACATTTACTAGTGGGTTTCCTCTCAGACCTTCTTCATTCCAAAGATGTTTTACTGAATTGAGGTCAAGTGATTTTGGAGGGTGTCCAATAGATAGAAATTTTGAGCACGCAACCAATCTACGACATAGTATGCAATGTATTTTGGATCATTGTCATCTTAGAAAATAACTAAATCCTCTTTTAAACCTTGCGTTTGTATAGTGTCCATAAGTTTTGTCTATAAAATGTTGTGGTATATGTATTTATCCATCTTCCCTTTAATTAGGTGAAGCTTTCCAACTCCTTCCTAACTCATTCAAGCCCAAACCATTTTGTTTTCCCCATGTTTGATTGTAAATTCCACATGCTAATCTAAGAGACGTTCTCCAATCTTTCTCCAACAATACTGACACCCAAGTGAACCAAAAATATTGAATTTGGATTCATAAAAAAAAATGACATAAGCTCGGAACTCCCCTGAACTCCCAATCTGCATGTTTGTACTTCTTTGCCGGCTGCAAATAACGTGCCCGATGTTTCCTTGTCAAAAGTGGCTTCTTGGTCTTTGCACATGCCCTAAACCCTTGCCTCCGAAGATTCCTTTTTACTATATCATCACTCAATTGTCAGTCCTTGGATGGTAACGCTCTTCCTATAGCTCCCGTTGTTTCAGTATTTCAATCATTTAACCTCCTCACAATGTCATGTTGGTCACCACGTTCATCAAGAATTTTAGGTCTAGTGGGTGAAGTTTTAACTTTCAAACTCCCTCTCTCACAAAACCTTTGCACTACGTCCGAACAAGTGCTTCAAAGAAGACCCAAAATTGTTGAAATCTCACCATACGAGTTGCCTGGTTCATAATATGCACATAAGTTGTGCACACCAATATCTTCTCAATACAAGTGCACTTGTGAGGATACAAGATGTGCACACCACAATCATCTCATTACATATCCATTTATAAAGCTTTTTGCTGTGAATTTTTTTTGTAAGATTTGGAGAGGCCCTTGGAGAGTAGCCATAGCTCCTAGAAGATTTGAGAATGATCATAGAACAATTCTTGAAATGTATGAGCGAGGGAACTCATATAGAGACATTTCAACGGTTTTGGGCATTCCTCAAAGCACTTGTTCTGACATAGTGCGAAGGTTTCGTGAGAGAAAGACCTTGAAAGACAAAGCTTGACATGGTAGACCTAGAATTCTTGATGAACGTGGTGACCGTGACGTTGTGAGGAGGTTAAATGATCCACATACTAGTATAGCTGCAGCTGTAGGACGTGCATTACGATATGAGGGTATGCGATTGAGTGATGATACGGTGAAAAGAAGTCTTCAGAGGCAAGGGCTGAGAGCATGTGTGAAGACCAAGAAGCCACTTTTGACAAAGAAGCATCGAGCTCGTCGTTTGTAGTGGGCAAAGAAGTGCAATCATGCAACTTGGGAATTTTGGAATCATGTCATTTTTTCTGATGAGTCCAAATTCAATCTTTTTGGCTCGAATGGACATCAATATTGTTGGAGAAAGTGTGGAGAGCGTCTTTTAGATCAGCAGGTGCAACCTGCAGTTAAATATGGGGAAGGAAGCATAATGGTTTGAGGTTGTATGAGTTGGGAAGGAGTTGGCAAACTTCATTTGATTGAAGGGAAGATGGATAAATTTGTATATAGCAATATTTTATAGATGGAACTTATGGGCACTATACAAATGCAAGATTTAGAAGAAGATCATGTTTTTTTTCAACACGACAATGACCCAAAACACACTGCACATTATGTTGTAGATTGGTTGTGTGCTCAAAAGTTTATCACTATTGGGCATCCTCCACAATCACCTGACGTCAATCCAATAGAACATCTTTGGAATGAAGTAGATCGTCGTATGAGAAGGTCTGAGAGGAAACCTACTAGCAAAAGTGACTTGTGGGAGAAGATTCAAGAGATTTGGTACAACATAGAGGTTGATGTTGTTAGGAAGTTGATACGCTCTATGCCTCAAAGAGCTCTTGATGTCTACCAAGCAAAAGGTAGATATACACGGTGGTAGCGCTTGTGAGTACTTAAGAGCTAAATCATTGAGTAATAAAGTTATATTCTAACTTAATATATTGTTTTCTATAGCTGATATACAATAAAAAGAATTCGTGCATAAAGAGTTGGACAAGCTTGTTGCACATACGCATTATTGTGAATTTTTCTAGTTCATACTTTCATTGAAAACTTTGTGTTTTATATTTGTTGCATCTATATGCTCTGGTGGTTATATTTTTGCTATTTTATGACAATTCATGTGGATGTGGTAGCTAATTTTCTAAAGAAGCTTCTCTTGTACGACTATTTATGTTTGCCACTGTATGTACACATCTCTTCATGATTTTTGCATGTATAATCTCTATAAGTGGCATATTTTGAGGGAGTCAATGTTAATTAGATGCCATGTGGTGTACTAATTAAAGCTAGCCCAAAAAATCTCTTATCAATCCACCAACCACGCTACAGTCCACAAAACTTGGAAAGATGCTTCACTGTCCAGAAACTCATGTACAAGATTCTTGCAGGCTGTAAATGCTCGTGGAATGCCTGGAAAAGAGTAGATCTCATGTGGAGCACATACATGCAACGGTCGCGAAGGCTCGAGGCCGAGGTTATATCATTCTTGGTAGATATTGAGTGCAAATCACTCTGTCGAGATGCAGATGCGACGTCATAACAGTGGGTCACTCTTGTTGTTGGGGTGCAGATGCATAAAAACCTGCACCTTAGTCACACTCTCAACGAACTTTATTGCGATCACTACAAGGAAACATGGTGTTTAGCAACGTTTAGAAAAAATATTAAGCAACGCCTAGGGGCTTGCTTTTTAAAAAAGCAACAGCTGTAGCTTAGTTTTATGTACAAAGCAAGCCCCTAGGCGTTGCTTAAATTTTTTTCAGACGTTGCTTCAATTTTTTTCAGACGTTGCTTCACACCCTGTTTTCTTGTAGTAGATCACTCTCGGTCCAAGCATATCGTGGAAATCTTCATGTCCGGTATGTCAAAGCACTCACATCAGTTTGAGGAACACTACCAGCTTTTGTAGGTCCTTGGATGGGTGGAGGAAGATGTAGCAAAAACTGACTCTGGCGTACTTTCAGAATACATGTAACTACTGCTACCTTTTTGCACCTTCGTTTACATCATTCACCATGTATATCACTAGTTATTATCATTAATCACAATAACTATCATAACCATCAAGCATCGGAAGCAAACTAGAAAATAAAACAGTGGCTGATTTGAGATGCGACGAAAAGAAGGAAGATGAAGGAGTTATACGTGAACACAAGGAGGAAGATGATGGCAACCAAAGGCAATGAAGATGATGAAGGAGTTGCAAGCAGAGGTAATACAGAAGAAGCTGATGGTGAGAGCAAATCACTACTATTCTCCTGGGAGTGAATCCAAAAGCATATCACATGCAATAAGCTCCCAAAAAAAAAGGCAGTACACGCAAGAATACATTATTCATTGAATTTTTATATCATGATTAATAATACTAATTAATAATAACTGTATCATACAATTAATTACATAATATTGATCATATAATATAACTTACAAAAACTCAAATCCATGCAGATTACAAGCAACATCATTTAGGCCCGCTTCACACTTGGTGGCCAAGTTGAGAGGCGTCGATTTCCACCAACGAGATTGCTAGAATGGCCAAAGTCCAGACTTTGGGCCTTCACACTTGTGCCCAAACTCCAAAGGTCGCCGTCCTACATGGCAGCACTTTTGGGTCGTTTTGGCGCCAAAGCAACGGCCTCTCGAGCAAAACTTGGGTCGCCCATTTCAGTCGACCCAAACTACAATCGAGAGTCCATCGAATTCTTTTATTAAAATAATCAAAAACTGACCAGATCTAGACCGTTAGATGAAAGAGACTAAATTTTTGGGCTGATTTTTTTTGGCTAATTTTTTTTAGGCTGATTATTTTTGGCGTAATGATATGGGGTTTGGACTTTGGACTTGGCCTTTGGGGCTTCACACCACGACCGGCCAAACCTTCAATCTATATTATTTAATGTATTTTTTTGGCAAAAAAGTTTGGCCTCTCGCCATAGTTTGGCCACTCATTTTGACGGTCGGCCTCTCGACTTGGGCATAGTGTGAAGCGGCCCTTATATTCACTAGCAAACATCTTACAAAGTGAAAGGTTGCTAATTTAAAAAATGGTAGACATAGCTCATGTTGTTGGTGTCATGTCCACGAGCACTTGAATGATAAGAGAAAAGTATACTTTGTTAAATACTTTGATGAAACTTCATTGGTTCAAGAACCAAAAAGAACTTCCAGATAACTAAGTGCACCACTACACCAAATATCACTTTTAGTGTAGTGCCCAGTTAATGACTTGTAAATGCAATAAGTTTTTACTCTTGATGCCAATTTTTAGCAAGAGCACAACTCTCTATAGTATTCAAATAAAAGGATCATTATTAACACAGTTGGTAAAAATATTCACTTAAAGTAAAAACTTATAGCATTTACAAGTCATTTACTAGGCGCTACATTAAAAGTGATATTTAGTGTAGTGAGTTGGATGGAGCAAGAATAATAGTTGAAAAGAAAGAATTTCCAATGCTATTGATACGGGTCAATTGAAATTTCTTTTTTTAAATTCAAAAATTGGAAATGGTGCTTAAATCCTTGATCTTGAGTTCAAGTGTAAGATTGATTATAGGCACACTTGAAATATTGATTTAGCATTTGAAATTATAATCAAAGTAGGTTTTATGGTAGAAAATATTTAGATATATACTAAGGATATATATTCTAACACCTTCAATGGGTAAATATTATCAATAAAATAACATTTGCATTAACATGTTTTTCTTTGTTGTTTTCTGTAGAAATGACAGGAAATCACCATTATGGACTCTCAATCAATTACATGGATATGACATTGCAAACGACTTGGTTTTTTATGGTATGCTTTCCATTGCTCTCAACATGTTTTTTAAATGTAATGGAGTTCATTTCAACATATGGTAGAACTCTAAAGCAAAAAAATTTGAGGAGGCCTAAAAAATTGTTACTCAAAATTGTTTCAAAACAATGGCAAAATTATGGCCATCCTCTCCAATAACTTGTCTCTCATATTTCAAAGTAGTTGTATATCAAATGTATAAAATGTGGTGCTTGCATTTTACATTAATTTTTTAAGGATTGGTTACAAAGATACATTTATTAAAATTAGATTAACAATAGTTTGTGGTAAACGACTCTATTATTCCTACACTTGTAATCATGGTTGAACCATCAACACACTTAAAGATGCCAAATTACTTATTTGGAGTATGGCAGCAATTGGTTATATTGTAGAATACGTGAAGAATTTTGGACATTTATTAGATGACATATGGCGACACAAGCCTCAAGATGTTCATTGGATAGATAAATTTAAAGAGGAGGTAAAATATTATACAAGCATTGCACAAACTACAAATTCTTAATTATAGGATGTTACCATTACACTATATTAGTTCCAAATATTGTTTACAAAAACAATAACTCAAATTAATAAAGACAAAGATGGGTTATACACTACTTTAAGAGGACCAAGCAAAGTCATGGGCACTTTCATATGGCTCAAATGTGTATCAATGTTGAAGAAACTTCATTTGAGTGTCTCAAATGAAATATCAAATGTATCATCAAAATAGATTCTTAAGTGGTTACATTACAACTATGAAAAGAATATGCCACTAGTTTATCTCACTCCATTGCTTGCAATATGAGTTGTAAAATAATATTTATATACATTTATTATTATTTTTATTATTTTTATTTTTATTAATATTATAACAAAGTGCAAAAAATTTATTAGTGTGCCTCAAAAAAATTAGAGATCTTCATTTCTTCCTAATTTCTTTTACGGCTTTAAGAAGAAGCATGAACCTTAATTTTGACCATTTGGACTATCAAATTATACAAAAGAATAAATAAATAAAAGTTCAAAATAAATATCACTAACCTTTTAACCTTTCTTCATTGCTCAATATTTTTTAATATGCTTCACTTATCCCATACTTGTAAAAATTGGTGTACAAGGAACTAACATCATGTACATTATAATGGTATAAAATCTATAACTTTTGAAATGCAAAACTTTGATACCAAATGAAGTCAAAGTGTGCTAATCCTTTATATGCTCGGAAGAAGAAAAATTGTTTTCATCACTTTAAACGCAATATTGTTTCAATAAGTGCAGTCAAAATTTATAAAAATTTGTAAGCATGTGATTTAAGTAGTATAGATAATAATAACAATAATAACTTGTCATTTATAATTTATATTATAATGATGAAAAGTATTGTTGATAAAATATTTATTATGATCTACACTAAAATATTAACGTATATATTTAATTATATATTAGTCATAAAATACCACTAATATAATTATTTTATTTAAAAATTTGCTTTATCATGATATTTATATTTATTATAAGATAATCAATAAAATAATCATGATTAAGCAAAGGATTGTGATAATATAGGTGTGATAGTTCACAATTATTGATTATCACAATTATATTCAATGATTCTCTTTGCTGAATTTATTGATAATCACAAAAATTATCATAATTAAGAAAATTATCATAACTAAGCAAAGCAATTATGATATGTTATTGATTCTCTTTGCTTAATCATGATATTTTTGAATTTTCAAAGAAATAAAATATTTAAAATAACTTATTTATATATCTACCTATTTAATCTAATATATTTATATCTTGAGTATATTTTCAATATTTCATTCCAAAACATGAAGTATTTTAATAGATTTCATTTTTGAATAAAATAGTTGTTCTTGCGTCCTCTTTTTTACAAGCACAATTCTTTGTTTTAAATGAATTGTTACTCACCAACACCAAATGTGAACACGTCAGAATTTAACCATGGCCAAAATTTATTGACAATTAATGTTTAGATTAATGTTTGTTGTTGTTATATTAGTAAGATTATTTTCATTTAGTGTTCAAGTTCATAGTTAGTGTTGCAAACATTGAATATCATTATTAGTGCAAAGAAAGATGGTCTCAACAAGTCAACATGTGTACCAAACGTAAATTTACACCAAACATAAAGCTCACCATATGTGCATTTGGGTTTTTTTTTTGCTTTTGAATGCCTAAAAGCACCCAAAAAAAGGAAACTTGGGCATCAAGCGTTTGTAAATATTGGGTCACTTTGAACCGTTGGATGTCATTCCCAAATCGCACAGCTAGAGTTGTTACCAGTGGCGCACCATGTATCCCAATTTCAAAGTTTCCTGACGCCAAATCTGGGGGGTCACTTGCATCGCGTCCAAGGGACCCAAGGCCAAATTTTGCCTCACGCCTTCATTGCATGTCGCCACATGATGCTTGTTGTTCTTGGGCTTAGAGCCAAGATCTCCTCCTCTCCTAATCATCAGTTGTCAGCATTGCATTTTGTGTTTATTGTGCTTTTGCGCTTTTGTGCTTTTGTGCATTGCTTGAGATTAAGAGTTACTAGAGGCGGTTTTGATTGATGACAGGTTTCCTTGACTTGCTTAAGCTCGTAGTGCCTGATTAGAAACCGTATCAAGGGATGTTAAAATTTGGATTTGTTTAGAATGTTTATGTCCTAGATGTATACATGTTGCTTATGCAGTTCATGAGATGAGGAAGTGAAATGGTTATCCTTGACAGTGAGAGGTTTTCTTAAGTTCATATTACATGATTGAAAATAGTATTAGACAATGAATTGCAGAATTAAGGTTTACTTTGAAGGTATTTGTTGGAAGGTATTTTCTATATGGTTGTCTTTGTCTCTTTAGACGGTGGTCATGATATACTTAAGCTCATGTTACCTAAGTGAAAATCGTATCATTGTGCACATAACTAGAATTTTTTGGAAGGTAGTAGTTGGGAGATGGTGATGCATGAAGAGAAATAATTGCTTTTCTTTTAGATGGTGCTAAAAAGCTCATAATGCCACAAAGCGATGCGTTTATCAAGCATACCCGCCAAAAAATGCACACAATAGATTCGATGATGCCAAATTATATTTGCAAAAATAAGAAAATAATGCCACAACATGCACATGCTTTGAACATTGCAGCCACCATAGTGCTTCAAAATTCATAACATATGAGCCAATTAAGCATTAGAGATCTAACGTTTGGAGCCTATAGTCAGATTTGATCAAAACAAAAACAAAAAACCTTGATGTGCATATGATATTTCTCTTCATGAATAAATTTTTTTCAAATATAAAAATGCTCCACTTCTTCATCAACAACCAATGAGTCGGTTTGAAGCATGTCCATGAAAACGTCATACATGACAACTTTCTAGGGCATGTGACGATTTCATAAATACTATTGGAGTTCTAGGCTCTTGATTCCAAGTGAGACTACTTGAACTCATAATACTACTAATTTCATGATCATACCTTTACAATTTACAATTCTCTTGTTCACATAATGGAATGGGTCTCTTTGTGGTTCTATTTTCTTGCAATTAAAGCTCGGTTTAATTTGAAGAAAATATAAAAAACTAAATAAATACCAAAGAGTAATAATAATGAGATGACAAGAAGGTTCATGAAATGGTGGAATACATATACATGTGGAGAATTTATGTGGCCACTGGGATTGTGGGCAGGTGAAATGGAATACGGTTTTTCACATAGGGGACAGTTTTCCAACATGTTTGCTGTCAAGCTGGGGTCCCAACATTCTGCAACAAAATTATGATGCTCAGTCTGGAGCTCTTGAGCCATGATTTCTTCCAGTCAGACAACAGGCCAACTTGTCTGCTCAACCTCTCTCTCAAGATTCAAAACTGATTGATTCACAAGAAGAATGTATCAAGTGTACCCAAGTGTTGGGTTTGGCCAAAAAAAAAATAATAACAATAATAATAATAATAATACATTCATTCTAAAAATAGTGTGTTCAAACAATGAAAAAATCTCATTCAAACAAAACTTTTCCACTAGGTGAAAAAAATAAAGAATTTACTTGAATATTTGTTCTAATTAAACGTATACAATATATTTATTTATTTTTGGAATTTCCGTGAGGGCATTAGAGTAACCCTTTGGTATGGTAACACTCAAGTTTTGAGATATTATTTCACTTCCTCAACTACTTCAATAGCCATCTTCCATTGCAAGTTGTAGGTTGTACAGTTGGTTGTTTTTTAACCACCAACTTAAGCATGAATTAGTGCTGAATTAGAGAAAATAGATATAACCTCGTTTGTCAGACAATTGCAAAAATTTGCATGATGTACTTTGTATTTGTAAATTTTTAGAAAATTTCAATGCATAACCACCACCTTGATATTCTAAGTTCAGCCAACAGTGAGGTGACCAACAAGCAATTTAGTGGTACAAGTAGGATTGGATTCTTCAAGTGGTGGTTTTAAGTGTGGTTGCCTAAAGGATTGTACAACCAATCATTGGTAATGCAAGTTGTGGATATAATTACACACTATGGCTCAACAAATCATTCATAGGATTAAAAAAGGAGGTACCGGCCTACGATAGTTGTCTACCATAAGCTGGCAAACTTATGAGATATTTAATACAACCTTTATGAAATCACTTCCTACCATTGAATTTTGTTAACCCTTTAGCGCCTAGGAAGCCCGAAATGGGACTCCGGAGGTGCTAAAACTCAATTTGCATGAAATCCATGAGTAAATAGGCTTCGAGATACGAGGTTTAGATTTGCGTGTTCATTAGATGAACACTCTCCAACAATCAGATCATGATTTGGATTTGTAGAAATCTTGGAAAAGCTAGGAATACAACACAAAATACACCAAATACACTAAAATACAATGAATACCATGCCACATACTATGTTATATTTCACACACATGCACATTGATTTTGGTCTTAACTTTTGATTGAACTTTGTCTTTAAGACGTTCCTCATTGTTTTGTGATTGTTGAGCCTCACATACGAAACTTCCGTCTTGATTTGTATAAGGTCGGAACATTTTTGTATACAATCAAGTAGAAAAAAAGAAAAAAAATCACCAATAATTGTGTAAAAATCATTTCTTCACATATGATATGCCAATGAAAAGCTATGTACATGTCAACTGATTTTATTCAAAGTACATAAATTCTTACAAGAATCTATTGATGGTTAAGTAATACACCCTTCAAAATCCACAGTTTTCACTACCAATATATGGTAACTTTAAACACTATAATCTATTCCATTAACCGTTGGATGTTGTGCCAAAGTTTAGGTCATGGTTTGCGTTAAATTTGTAAGGTAAGATACTAAAATGAGGCATTATATTTCCATCAAATCTAGTAAAAGAAAAAAATCCGCAAAAATCTTGGTTTTTCCATAAACATAGTTGGGCGGTAAAGGGTTAGGGCCAATGAGGTATTCTCGTTGGAGAGAATCTACAATTATTCTAGATCACACATAATGGCATTGACGCACTGCCTACATTTTAACACAAAAATCTACTATTCCACTTCACGGAAATCACTGTAACTTCTTGATGCTTGCATCAATTATTGTGGTGATGGTCTCATTAGATGCCCATCTTCCTCGACCGCTAAGTCATGGTGTACTTTATCCTTTGAGATGGCTTGTAGCGCTTGCTGGGAAGGTTCTTGTGCCAAAACGACCCATATATGACAGTTGGGCCTTAACCCCTAAAGGACTGGGCCTTGTGCTTCACCAAAAATTGCCACTTTGACATGAGATATTATTAGACAAATTTAAACATACATTTACTATTTTTTTACCGTAAGATCTTCAAGCTAACCACTAAAAGAAGCGAGCCAAAAAAAATTGTAAACTTTGACCGTGCAGATTGTAATATGCATGCATTTGAAGAGTGCAAAATTGTTTTTTTCCACTGTGCCCAGACAAGGCTGGCATACTTTGACTCATGATAGTGGCATATTTTTCCACTACTTATTGCATAAACTCAATGAATCTATGGTCCATCCTGTGTTAGGTCATTGCACGCCAAAAATCACAAGTAATGGAGGTGTTTACAATAAGAAAAATGGACCTGGAACGACGAGGGGTATAGAAAGTGGCTCTTTACTTAGGAAAGCAATTTTATTTTTTTAATAAAGAAATAACTATTAACTCTAAAAATCCAAGCGGTGAATAGAACTACCATGACTTTCTTTAACAATAGAGAATTTTTTTTAAAAAACCCTAAACCTTAATTACTATGCATTTTTAAGTGAAAACAATGAAGGTTGCCAAGAACTTTCTTTTACTACTACCCGCCTCAAAAAAGTGCAATTTTCAACTCTACGATAGCACTATTCATCTCTATAGTACCCTGCCGAGCTGCCAAAAGGAACATGTGTCTTATGTTTGAGGCACCATAACTTCTTTCCTGTCAGTCAAAAAATAAATTAAAAAAAATCCCCACAAAGATAACTTGTATTCCTACTCTCAACAAAAAATTTAAGAATTTATCTTCAATAATGGATTTGTGCCCTGCTGGTACAAATTGTCAAATAGGGTTTAACCCCTACAGGACTAAACGTCCCCCTGGGGTCATTTTGGATTTCAGGCATGTACCTACAATTCGAAAAAAAATCCTTTTTAATTGATTTTTTTTTTCAAGATAGGATCTGATAAGAGCTTCGTGGAGATATTTTTTATTTATTTTTGGATTTGTGGTTTGAAAGTTAGTACCACTTCAAGCCAAAAGTGGGACTTCGGGCACCTCCAAAATTTTTGACAAAAGTTTCTATTGACATTGAGATTTTTCACACATGTAAAGAATATTTCCTTATTTAGAAATTTTCAAAAAAAATCTTGTCTTTAGTGTAAAAAGGCATTTTATTCCAAGTCAACCATTTTCACACATTGTCGGGCAACGGGGGAAAAAAACTTCATCTTCTCTACATAAAACCTAGAGATCTTCATATTTTTCACTTTTTTTTTTTTCAACAACAATATATGGTGAAAACCTTCTTATTGACCGTTTGGATTATCATTTGAATACATACGTAGTTCACAAAAAAATAAAACGTGAAATGGCAATTTTTGAACCTCCACTCCTTGCACACTTGTTTTGAATATGCTACACCCCTTTTTTACCTCTAAAAATTGGTCTGTTGGGAAATAACATCATGCTTAAGAAAATGGTAAAAGATTTAGACCTTGTACAATGCAAAAATTTGATACAAAATGAAGTCACAGTCAACTGATCTACTCAACGCAGGGATGAAAATGAACCATTTTTTTGACTTTAAACACTAAAATCTATCAATCCGTGCGGTGGATTGCCACCAAAATTTGATGGCATGTTTATATGGAAGTCTATTTTAAGATCTTACGGTTGAAAATCCAAAATTCACTTTAAAATGTGATTTTCATGTCTCTTTTTGACAGTGGCAGTTTTGGACTGGTTTTAGAGCGAATTGGGTCGTCGTCCTTTAGGGGTTAAAGGGTTAATTCCTCACAAATTTCATGCAAATTGAGATTTAGCACATCCATAACCATAAAAAAAAAAACTGTTGGCAAGGGCACTAAAGGATTAACCCAGGTAAATGGACCTCAACAAAGAACAAGGTCAGAGCCATAGCAGCCAAACTGTTTATTCAAACATAAAAAGGTTGGAGGGCATGCAAGAGCGATAAATGCCACAAAAAAGACACTAATATAACGTGGAAGTGTGGACAAAAAGAGGAGACACTGTGCATGTGGGTGATGTATTAGAACGCAAGTCAACAATGACCAAACATGTGACAAGGGAAATCAGTTCCTGTTGTTTACTGTCGGTTACTTACAGTCCATACGAAAAGCATTTTGAAATTTATTTCTCAAAATCACCTGGGTGAGTTTGTTGGGGCAATGAATATGAGAAACTGAATTTTTACTATTGGACTTTGAGTGTAGCTTTTGACCCATTTGAACATACATAATAACTTTGGCTTACTGTTGTGGCATGATTTTTCGATCACTTTTACTAGATTTACTATTACAAGCCATAATTTAGTGGCATGTAGGTGTACTTCCCAAGTTTGAGATGTAAAACTCAAACGAGGTTTTCAATTTGAAATGAAGCTTTTCCTTGGTGTTTTCTTTTACACCGAAGCAATTTGAAATGTAGAAGCTGTCTTGCACCTAAATGAAAACGCACATTCTTTTGCCCATCCCTGTCAAATGAACGAAGGTTTGGGGGAAAAGGGAACGAATTACATGGGAAAAAGGTTTACACAATATTCAGCTATTTTGAGACCATTTCAAAAGATTTATGGAATAAAGAAAAATGAGTGAATTCATGTTTTGAGGGGTAACTTTATTTCAGGGGAGATTGACGACCGTGTTATGATGCTATGCTTCTAAGCCCTAAATGCACAGGCATCCACATATTGGACAATTAATGAAATCTTAATTTCTTGTTTGAGATAATATATTCTCATTTATACATTCTATGAAGGATAGTTCTTTTGTTGCAACTTACATATAGAAGCCATTTATATAATTTTTAGTATCATGTTTCTATAATTAGATATAAAAATTTGTAGTGCAAATATTCTTTTTCAGCATTTTAGGGTTTGAAATTTTGTAAGTTGTAGAGTGTGTCATAAATATGTTTCCACCTTTCTTTATTTTTGAATTTTCAATTTTGTCATTTTTGTCAACAATTATTATTTGATACAATCAAGACAATAGTATCAAATTTTAGGGTCTGTGGATATTTATCAAATCAAGTTATATGTTCATTCAAATGGTTGTCTGGTTATGTATGTAGATACGTTTAATACTTGTTTTGAGGGCAAGGTTGATTGTTTATTCTCATATGCTTTTAATTTGTTATTCATTCTAGGTATTTTCTTTAAAGTATGGTATACTATGAGATGGAATTCTTTTTTGGAGCAAAAGCTATTTGTAAATTTTTTTTAAACTATGTCTTAGTGGAGTTATAATGGCAACAAATATGGCTTAATAATATACGTATAGAAATTTATTTACTAATGTTTATATATAAAATTTTATAAATTTATTTCTAACCAATTTTTCAAAATTAGATATATAAAAATAGATAATGTGCTTGAAAATATCAATATATTCACATTCAAATGAATAAACTCAAGTACGTTTGTTCAACCTTTTCAGGATGAGGGTGGAGGTTCGATCCATCCTTGAAGTGGTGATTTTTTGCAATCTTGCTCATTTTAAACTTTTGACAACTTAGCCTTGATTCAAATTTGGTGTCTTAATCCTTTAAAGACGACAGTGGTCTCTGGAGACTCACACACATACTCACCGCAGAGGTCACTCTCATCTTTTAAGGGTTAATTGGAGCCTTTAATGGTTTGAAAAGGATGTTAGTTTCATTATTAGCAACCATAATGGTTAGTTACAACCATGAGTATTGTACATATTGAAGTAGAAGGTACAATAGCCATTGTATATGAGTGGCCATCAATTATAAAGAACACAATATATGTGAAAACGCCACATGTGCATGTAACATTTCAAAAATATAGTATTAATACATTAGCCATGTTGATGTCTACAACTCAAGCAATTAAGGCAAATAGTTGTCTTGTGAATAGTACTAGGAACTCCCCCAATACCCACCATCATGCACTATGGCTGCGGTTTTCAATAAATGCAATAATTTGTGAAAACATCATTTGTGACATTTTTTTAATACCATGTTACATTTTTACAAATATAGTGATAAACTTTAATTTTCATCTAATGAGTTCAAAAGTAGGTGTTATAATCAACT
Organism: Bryoerythrophyllum caledonicum; assembly: GCA_963971425.1. Taxonomy (NCBI): domain Eukaryota; kingdom Viridiplantae; phylum Streptophyta; class Bryopsida; order Pottiales; family Pottiaceae; genus Bryoerythrophyllum; species Bryoerythrophyllum caledonicum. The sequence goes on along the minus strand of OZ020516.1, from coordinate 33,542,426 downwards.
ATATGTTGTGATAGTCTTGCAATCATCAAAAATATCTATAATGTAAGTAAAATGATTTTGCAAAAAGAAGATTTGTAAGAAGAATGAAAACTTATAAGATATTAGTATAGGGAACTCCTATCGAAATTTTAAAAAGTCTAAAGTGGCTCACCTCAAAAACATACAGTTTCATAAAAAATAAAATCTTAATGTTAAAGTTGATTCTTGAATAGATAACATGAAAATTTAAGATGATGAAAACCATCTCTCCATCCCAAATTCCTAAATTTTGTTTGAGTTAGTTGTAAAGTCATCCAAAATTTCAATATAACACTCCTTTTCTTATATCATACTATTTCTTTCTCACTCTTAGTGGCTATTAGATTATCTTGATGGTGGGTTAACTAGAATTCTCATTAAGTATTAAAGATTGAACGAGTCCAAAAACTCAAGTTAAAAGTAGTTGTACCTTGCCTTAGAAAATCAAGAAAGAAAGACCACATTTAGGACTGGTTCTAAAAATTACAAAAAACATTTTTTTTGAATTGGGTATTTTGCTTCACTTTTGTAGGCTTATTTGCAAAGTGAGGGAACCACATGGCAAGTTCTAATTCTAAAGTACAAAGATAATATCTAAAAAGCTCTAAATTCCTACAACCATCTTTAATCCCTAAAGTTCCTAGAGTCCCCTTAGCAGACTCTTCAAGCATTGGGTAGGTTCCTATGGTGTCAGTTTACAACAGTCTTCTTTGAATTTTTTTTTGTAGATGAACATTACTAAAACTTTGTTTGGGTAAAATTTTCATTGTCAGGTAAGGTACCAACAAAACTTCTTCTTTTCCACATAAAACTTAGAAATCTTCATTTTTGTTGACTTTTTATTTTTTCCACAATAATATGTGGTGTAATCCTTCTTGTCGACCGTTTGGATTCTCATTCTAAAACATACCAAGTTCACAAAAAATTAAAACATGGATTGGTAATTTTTGAACCTCCACTCTTTATACAGTCTTTTGAGTATGCTACACCGCTTTTCTACCTCTAAAAATTGGTGAACAAGGAACTAATATCATGCCTCACATGATGGTAATGAATTTATACCTTGTGTAGTGCAAAAATTTGACACCAGCGGAAGTCAAAGCATGTTGATCAACTCAAAGCACGGACCAAAACAAATTGTTTTCACTACTCCAAGAACTATTAGCTTTCGTACAGTCAAAGTTTATAAAATTTTGTGAGTACTTTATTTAGTTATTCTTAATTGAGATCCTACGGTTGAATGTTGAAAAAAAAGTCTTTGTTTCCTTCCTTACTCATTGCACTACAACGAGTACACCGTTCCCTGAATATAGTGTAGACTAGACTATTTGAAATTTCCTACAGTAATTTCAATAAACGCAAATTAGAGTGGTCCACTTGAATTTTCCATCCACATCAAATCATGTCCATTAGAAATAGTGTGGCTTGTTTCAAAATAAAAGACACAGGAATTGATGTGGATAAGTTTTTACAAATTGTACTCAAAACCAAAATTATAATATAATAACATGATAATAACATAATATAATAATATAATAATAACATAATAATATAACAACATAATAACATAATAACATAATAATATAATAACATAATAACATAATATAACATAATAATATTATTTTATAACATAAGAATATAACATAAGAATATTAACATAATATTATAATATAATATAACATAAAATAATATTCACATTAGAATATAACATAATAAAATAGTAAAATAATAATAAAATAATAACATAATAATAATATAATAACATAATAATAACATAAAATAATAACATATTAATATTATATACAATAACCAAAATTGATGTGGTCTACCTCAATTTTCATCCAAAACTAGAATTGATGTGGTCCACATCAATTTTCATCCACATTACCTATACCTCCACACTATATTCAGTGAACGGTGTAGTTGTGAAGTTGTTTTGGAGTGAAAAAAGCCTTGGAACTTTAGGGGTTAAGAAGAAAAAATGCACATAACAGTCATAGTTTGACATGACCTCTCCTTCCTTCTCAAAGACAAAGTACTTTCAACTTGAGTTCAGAGCCTACCAAACTCTTTCACTGATGGATTCTAGCTGAGACATTACAAAGCTCTAACACCTAACCAAAATGAAAAATCTAGTGTAAAATAGAAAGAGGGGATACCTCACAGGACGGTCTAGAAACATCAGCATCCACCCCTCATCTACCATAAGTGTAGCAGTAGGTGGTAAATTTAAGAAGTGTACGTACGCGTCTCCTTCAAATGCGAAATTTTGTCTTTTCGACGCCGCGGCAATCTTCCGCATGGTGAGGTAGTTCCCGTACAACTGGTGAGCAGCAGAGACGGGTTTACAAGCAGACACACAGGCCCATGATCATTCCCATGTTATCTTCATGGCGTCTTACATCCTACATGTGTCAGGCACGTTTCTGAGCCAGCCTATCGAGATGGTAGATATTATTCCATGTTCCCCCACCGCAAGTTAAGTTACTGTTCATCAGATCATTTCGCCTCTTCATGTCCGATGATGCATGTCAGCAAGATATCCATCAGTAGAGTTGTTCGCTAAACACGAGGAGATATGACCTGTTTATTTCATCTCACAATTGTTAAAATCAACTCAGTGTAGCTTCTCGCATAATAGAGTTATTTGTAAAGACAACAAAGGTTTCCATAAGGAACATGATCTCTCTTTGGAAACACAATATTGATTCATGACACTACTCTTTCTTCACTCATAATAGCTTATTTATGAAGATGAGCCTTGTGGTCTCTAAATTCAAGTTAGAAGGAGAGATCGTGTCATATCATGACTCGAATGTTACTTCTCCTGATAAACCCATTAGAGACAAGACATAGATGGTCACTTTTGGAGTAATTGTAGATTTGGTGGGCCAATATTTCATCTTCGTTTGATCCACAACCGAAATTAAGTTCCAAGAATCAGCACGCTTGCAACAAATGCAATGAGAACAGGCAAATTACAGGGCTTTTTTAGAAATGGGGTCCCAATGAAAGACCCTTTAAACAATCTACATGGTCTTCTACACATTGATTCTTCCCAATCCTCATAATATTGACTTGCATTTTATGGAATAGGTATTCTTGAAAGATCACAAATTTTCATTTATATATATCATTTACGAATGTTATAGATTGAAAGACCAATATGTTCTTGAAAGACTTAACCTAGAAAGAGTCTTGTACTTTTACTTTACTGTGAAATACAGTTTATCTGTTACTTTTTCCCCCTACATTTGTCTTTATTACAATCATCACAAAGTGTGCTATTTGTCAGGATGTATCATACAATATGGGAATGACGGTGACTGCAGATTATAGGATTGCAGAGGACTAGGCAGAGAAACAGGAGAGAACAGTTCCCCAGTCAAATATTTGAACCAAATCAAATCCCACATATCACCGTCTGTTTTGTTTACGCATTGTTAAGATACGGAGCTGAGAGATCGGATTACAAACATAATCACATGTCAGTGTAAGTTATCAAGAGGAACGTCCGAGTTTAATACGGTCTGAAAACTGGAGACCGCGTATATACAAAGGGGATGATAGTCGCCGCAGCCCGGGCGGCGTCTCAAATAGACTTTCCTGTACATCTACACCTCTGGAGGCATGCCCCATGCTAGACTCTTATGTACACAAAGCTCCTTGAAGCTGTAAAGAATTGGTACCTGAAATGTCCCCCCTCAGCGAGAGAGGGGGCTACGGTTTCAACATTATATTCAAACAATCGCCGCCGAGCGCCAGTTCATGCTTGTTAGGCCGTAGATCAGCCGTTCAGAGGATCGGAAGAGGCTGAACAGCTTCGAGGTTGGGAGGGCCGGCTCCGTTGGTCCCGGGAGTCCCTTCACTTGCAAGATGGCGTGGCCGATCGACTTGCGCATGGCTTCCACCACTTTCATGTCCACAGGACAGCCGGAGGCGTCAATCACGTAGAACACATTCACAGCCTTGTCGTCCCGTGTCGTCACGTCTGCTCGGGCGACTGACAGTCCGTTCTCTCGAAATATACGTGTTACGTCTGACAGGAGGCCCACCCGGTCGTTCATGCAGAGCTCCAACCTCAGCCCCTGAAATAACAAGGAAAGGTGAGTATATGCAGCCATGTATACCTGCAAAGTGAGAACACTGGAAGAGGGATTCTATCGGACGTTATTTCTAATGTGGAGTGACTTTAACTGATATGGGGAAATACGTACCTCGGTAGTCCTTCGGTTGATGGCAGCTTCAAGGCAAACTTCCAGGTGATCCTCGGCATCCGAATTCAGTGTGCAGCCATTCTCGTGACGAATGAAATAATCCTGAAATGAGAAAAACTCGCTTGACGTTAGACAAACGACCAATGAAAGTATACGAGTGCTTCATTTGAATGCTAAAGTTGGTTCAAAGTCGTCTGAATAGTTGAAAAGAGAAATCTAACCTGAGAAGTATCAGGGCCCGTTGAGTTTATCAACGCGTGGTGTATCACATACTGCATATCCGTCAGGGTGCAGACAATGTCGAACAAGAGCTTTGGCCGGTTTTTGCATTGGATGCTGACCATGGAGTAACCGCGGTCATTCCTCTTGATTTGAATGTTGGGCCTATCCTGCTGATTACTGGAACAATCCAGCCCCTCATCATACATCAATCTGTCATCATACATCAACTGGTGGAGGCGTCTTTCGATGTGGGTGCTTTCTGTAGCATATTCAATCTTGCATCTCGCAGTTCGTTCGTCATGGTCCCCTTTCATAACTCTGGACAGTTGCTCCTTGATGTGAGCAAGCCTCAGATTTCCCTCGAGAGGCTGGCCGGTTCTCGTATCAGTGAAATAGATAATACAGGCCACCCTATGATTGTGCGTCCACACCTCAGCAGCATTCACATTACACTCCAACCTCGTTAGAACAGCGGATATTTCTGAGAGAAGCCCCGGTCTGTCAGGCCCAGTTAATTCCACCACTGTGTGCTCAGAGAACCTTAATCCAGCATTACGGCGTAGCATATCTGCAGACGACTGCTCTCTCTTGGTCCTGTATCCCAAAGACTGCAATACAACACCGCAACATGTAAGACATTTAATATGTACAGAAAACAGGAACGGAGAGGAGAACAAGGAGCAGCTAGCCGAGAGGCTACCACATACCTTTTGAATGTACTGCAGAGTATCATCGTCAGTGACTTTGTTTCCAGAACGATCCACAACATGGAACACTGCGAAACAAGATCCCGCGTTAGCACAACTGGACAGGGTTCACAAATATCCACCATAGCCTACTTCAAAAGTGCTCTCACCTCCAGTGACAGAAAAACTCACCATCCATGAACCAATCTCCGTCGGAGAAGATGTCAGACTTAAATATCGACAAATCGAGGTCCGTGAGAACTTGCACAACGTTCAACAGTATGCCATGTCTGTTAGCACTGTGAACCTTCACCACCGTCGCGTTGTCATACGTATCGTTCTCAATAGTCACCCTGCAAACCAAAGCAAATCACCTAGTTCAGCAACGCAAAAACCTCTGAACCACCACAACCGGCAAACTATCGCTCAAAAAGTGACATACCTCGGCGAGTTAAAGCTAGAACAAGTCGTCTCGTAGTCGGGATCGAAATACGGCCACCTCGCAACACATGGCTTCTCCATGTCCATGTGTAAGAAACCAAGACTCGCCACAGAACAAATCCTTCCAACTAAGACAAGACCACTCGCATCCCGCCTCTTATCCTCAGAAGGTGGCTACTTCTCACTCGTTTCCCTGCACGGCCAAAACTCCGGTCAGAACGTTAAAAGAACACCACTCTCCCTCCCCGCCCCAAGACACCACACCGCACCTACCTAAACTAAGATCTCCCGAGCAGCAAGAAAAGCACCGCGCCTCACCAACACCACACCTCAGCGCTGGCCCCCTGACGACCGCGGCAACCAATCCCCTCGCGCAACCATTTCAAAAACGTCCAACACACTTCGCCTCATATACCGAACTGCCTCAGATCAACCGCACCAAAACTCCGTCACCTCACACCAAGAACTCGCACCTCTCTCTAATCACACCAACAGGCCTGTCGCGAACTCTAACTAACTAGTCCGCCTCCCTCGCTCTCTCGCTCGCGCGGCCCGCTCTCGTGATGGTGCGAAAACACGGAAGCTTGAGAGGTTTGATGAAGCTCGCTGCCTTCAAGGCGCGGAGGGGGCGCGGGTTTGGGGGCGGCTTACCTTGCGCTTGCGGGGCTTTGGGGTGTGACCGTGGGCGAGACGGGTCCAAGAGCTGTTGAGAATTGGCGCTGCTCGGGGTCTCTAATAGGCGATGACTCGCGCGCTTCTTTGTTGCTTTCGGCCATCATTTGGCTTCGACCGGTTAATTACGCGCGGTGAAAAAGCCCCGTGTTTATCTCGCTGGGTGGAAACGAAAACCGGTTTTGTTACGCGGGGTAACGTTTTGGAAAAGTAAAAGTGGGATGGTATTTTTCGAGGGAGGAGGGAAATATATTCGTAATAGTAATTGATTTCCATATGTTTGAAAAGATTTATACGGTGTGATTATTCTTTCTTATGTTCAGGAGGGGCCTCCTACTTATGTGATGTTGTAAATTTCTTTCTCATTTTAAAGAAGCTATTTGATATGAAATGCTATTATCCACTAAAGGACGGCCGGGGTGCAAGTTTTTCCATTTTTGACGGTCAATCCATACGGTCAAAGTTCACAAACATTTTACCACATCATCTTGCAGAAACTTAGAAGATGGTTATATGGTTTCATTCTCAAAAAAAACTCATCTTGACATTTTATAATCAATGGAGCAGGGGTTCAACATTTTTATATTTCAGCAGAGGTTTTAAATTATCTTATTTTGCACCTAAGTGTTCATGACAGGCCAACAGGAAATTCCCTTCTCGTGTTCGCACCAGGGCTTTTTTTTTTTGGCGACACTCTGACAGATTCGCTTCGCTGTGAGATGTGGGTTGGGTTAAATTTTGGAAGGAAGATATGTCACTGGCCGAAAGAGAATCTAGCGAACGAAAAAAAAGCGTTAGTTTGCACATATCAAAATGGGACTAGATTTTTGAGAATATTTTGAGACAATGTAAGAAAAGCTATAAATATAAACATGGTGGCGATTTCATTTTTGAGAAATATATTGAAATATACATTTACCCTCTGTTGAAATATAAAAATGTGATTCCCAGAAACATATTCCTCTTTGGTGAGAACTGAGTTGAGAAATTAAAAAGCCTAGCGCTGCATAAGTGAGGGTTAAATTCTCAAAGTGATTTTACTAGTCGAGTAATTACACTAAAGCAAATTGTGCTTTTGACAGTTGTGAGTTAGATTTGATGATGTGGTGCATGGCTGTTAATATGGTGGGTGAAGTGAGATGTTTCTCTTTTTGCCATATGCAGCAGCTCCTCCTGCAAAGATGACAAGATGACACCCTGATGTTAATGGCAGCATGTCCCAAATAGATTAGTAAGTTGAGGTTTTTTGACCCCATTCTTTGTGAGGAAGTTCCAATGTTGGCTAGGTTGAGATATTTCAATCTCCATGCATTGGTGTAAGCATGTGGTTTTTCTTTACGGATAGAATAATGGTTTTTTCCTACAAGTATGATCAAAGCTGTCATGAATTTGTGGTAATGAATGACAGTACTGGACAAAGATTTGAATGAAATGTAACATGGTTCTTAGATCTGAGTTAATTGCTGCTGTGTAGTGACGCATTTGGTTTTGGCAGTTGTTACCTCCAGATCTCTTGCAGTATCTTCAAGTTCCAGCTGTCCACCTACATAATTCCATGCTTGGTGATCCAACGTGAGGGCCACAAGACGAATTAAGTGGGATTAGAATCAAATCAACACTCTTGCAGTACATTGAAGAATTGAAGTTCCACTCTGCAATAATACACCTCAATGAGTATTTCAAAAAAATTGAGTTCTCGTAAAATTCCACTCTAAAAAACCTCTTGAAACTATCATTGTTTCATTCTTCCAAGTTCCATCCATGTAAGAGGAAAATATCTGATCCAGTTTGTAGGGGTCAAATTCGGCAGACCTCTGTTCGTCTACTTCGGTATAATGGGTTTCACCTAGTCATTACATGGGTATCACCTAGAAATCTCTTGAATTTTCCAAATATTTGGATATTCTCCATTGTGAATAAAAATATGTACGAAACTGACCTGCAAGTTGGGTATACTCCTTATTAAAACCTTATAAAATATGACCCAAAAAAAAGCACCCTAGAAAAGCTCTTGGATCAAATTCATGTGACCTTTCTGACGTAGCACACAAGGCAAAGTGAACTCTCCCACACACAGGGAAGAGGAACACACACACAAAACAAAAATGACGAACGCACTTTCTTGTGATGGGCACCAATAACTACCCAAAGGATGCCCTTTTTCCCAATCTCAGTTGATGCAGAAGTGAACCCCAAATTTAATATTCAGAGGAAATCAGGGCACAAGGAGATCATTCCATGATGAAAATGGCGGTGAAGTGAGGTGAGATCCTCACATATTTTTCATCCATCGGATGCGCGTGACCAAGGCACTAGGAATTATGCATCCCACGATGAAGACGGCGGCGAGCTAAGATTCATCCATCCAAGGACACGCTTCATCCAACCAACCTCGGATGAAACGGCGGCGAGGTGAGGCAGTGACGCGGAGACAAGCTTCATCGTTAGATGTCATTCATCCATCTAATTTAATGGTGCACGGACAGCCAAGCCGGTGCCAAGCGGGTGGGACGCACGGGCCGCCAAATTGGTGGGCTGACCACCACCACCACTTAACAAATCTAGTGTATCCCACTGTTATGGTCCCGGAAGAATAAAAAACTAAAAATCTAGTCTCTTCCACCTCCCATGACCGACAGAATCAAAGTATCGAGAGTTCAGAAAGCCGGTTGGGTTACGTCTTCTTTTAGAAATGGGTTGTGGAAATGCATGTATTATTCCCCTTGCATGGTTCTGTTGGAAATAAAAAAAGAATGTTAACGGTGCATGTTCGTCCGACATTGCCTGTCATTCGAATATTGCTCTCTTACAACTGAATAGTGGAAGGGGAGAGAGCAAATATAACAAATCGAAGAAGAAAAAAATACATTTTATTACATTAACCCTTAAAAAATACCACTAACAGCATGCATACAATGGCGGCTCCTTGGCATCTGTGGTTCAAAATAACAATTTGAAACGACGTGCTTTGGCTTGGTTACTCCGAAGACTGTTTCGCTACCGTTAGTTTCATTTATGTTTTACTGGCTTTAAACCATTTTACTCTTATTTTTTATGCCTCGAGCCAGAAGTAGAAATGTTTTCCAGAGGGACCCTAAAGAAAGTCCAAAAAACAAAAATAACCATGGATAGCCACCAACAACGTCGTGGAACCGACTACGCCACATGATGTGATTGATATAACCGCTTCCCCGACACAACTGGCGTTCTGCTATTCCCATCGAAAGACGTCCACAGGGCTATTGCAAGCATAACAGCCAAGTCCAAGCGCTTGATGGAGAGTCTTCGAGGCCCCCGAATTGCATCCACAACACCGGAGCACCCCATGGACTTCCCAAAGGCCAGCGCCCTAGGGTCCATTGTAAAAACGCCCAACTGTCATTCCTAAACCGTGAGGGGGTAATCAAGCAGCGTCGTTGGATTTTAGCTGTCCCGGAGCGCGGCGTTGTCGTATGCGGAGGGACGGTTGTCGTATGAGGGGAGAGAGCGTCCCAGTTGCAGGGAGCTGGGCGTGCGCAGCCGTGGATGGGCGGGATCGACGGCGGAGGGGGATTTGGCGCGGGGATAGAAGCGGGGCCGGCGGCCGTGGGCGCGGGTTTGCTCCGGGGATGTGGGTTCATGGAGCGGCTCCTATTGGCGTGACCAGTTTAGGAGCGACATGGACATTCTTCGTGTCGCTCCCGCAATCTTGCTAGGGCTTGGATGATTCCCGGTATGTTCTTTTGGCTCCTCAGTTCTGAATTCGTTGGGTGGCGAGGTTGCTTTTACGCGACGGCGAGACCAACATCTGGTCGGTTCACGACTGGGACTGCCGATCGGATGAATGAACTCATGTATTTTTTTCATCCAATTTTGTGATGCGGATGGAATTCCTGGAGCGACTTCGGCCCTTGAACGCCCAAGGATTATTTTTGGACTTAGTTTCGGGCCACGATATAGGTACATGTAGGGATCTTGTTAACGACCCAGTCGACAGTGGGTCGGACGGCAAGTTTTGGGGGAGCGATTTACTGGGCGCCCAACCGTGCTCACCCTGTCCGTGACCCATCCCCGTCCTGTCACCGTGTCCCCCTTGTCATGTCATCCTCGCCGCGTCGACTCCTCACCATGGTGGCCTAGGGTTTCCCATCACGAGCGGCTGCCAGACAAGTTGCGAGTGGTTTTAGGGTTGTGAGGTTGTGAGCAAGACTTTGTGAGGTTGTGGGATAGCTTGTGAGGATGTGAGCGGGAGGTTGTGAGAGGTGCGGGTGAGGTTGTGAGCTGCGATGGCGGAGGATTGTGAGAGGTGCGGGTGAGGTTGTGAGCTGCGATGGCGGAGGATTGTGAGAGGTGTGGGTGAAGTTGTGAGGAGGTTGCGGTGAGGTTGTGAGGTTAAGAGAGGTGGTGCATTGAAGTGGTTGTGAGGTTTTAGGGTGTTGTAGTGAGGTTGTGAGGTTTTCGGTGGACATTACCTTACTAAATTTCGGCGAGGTTTAGGGTGGTTAGGTTTTGCGGCGAGGGAGGTTGAGAGTGGCAATGTCTTGGAGATCAAGTAAGAGCGGACGGAAGAGGTTGAGACGCTCAGCGAGAGCTGCACCTACGAGAAGACGTGCGTCATTCGAAGGGTCGGCGTCCGCCTACTCTGGACAACAATGGCAATGGTCAAAATTCGGCCTGGCAACGTGGAGAGCTATTGCGTGGGCGCAGATCGAGAGGCGGAACACTATCTCGACGCGCCTTGTTCGAACATGAGAGCGCGTGGCGCGATTGCGACACGAAAGGCACACCGAAGGATGTACGACCATGCAAGGTGATCGCCAACCGGGAGGTGGGAGCACTTCCATGGAACGCGGTTGAACAGGCTACCAGCAAGCAAATGCTCTGGACTAGGTCGTATTTTTAGCCATATCAAAATGTACAGAATGTAGGTTTTCACATCTTGAATAATGATTTAGGATATAGATATATTTGAGTATAGACAATTTGAGCCTGGACAAGTTTGAGTATGGACACGTAAGATCAAATTTATTAAAAAAAAACAATTTTGGAACCGTGGTTTGTTGCAATGCATCTGTTGGCTTTCCCTTAGTTTGTTTTCTTCATTCTTTCTTCCCTCTTCTTTTCATAGACACCTTTTCTTCTTATTACCACGTGTTGCACTTGTCGTATGTTACTAGGGGTTTGTTTTACAAGAAATTTTATAAAACAACTAATAAATGAAAAATAATTTGGAATTGTAAGTGTTCCAATGCATAAGTTTACATTCCACAAGTGGATTTTTTTGTTTACCCTTCCCTGTTTGTTTGAGGAACATCTTTCCAAAGACCTGCCTTGTGGCTGGAACGCGATCATTTTCCTACGCCCACCAAATTTGCAAAAAGCCTTACTCCGTCTGTTGTTTTCATCTATCATAGTAACCGGAAGTGACAATTGAAACATCATGTCAAGGACTCTGGGATCAGCCTAGACCTTGATATTGAGGAGCTGATTCTAAAACTTGTCCAGATAGTGAATCCCGCAATCTAAACCTTGGAACAACGTCACTTCGAATTGATGAGAGAAATACAAAACTTCATTAAATCTGCCAGGGCTACAAAAACCTCAAACCTCACAACTACTTCTATGCACCACCATTCTTAACCTCACAACTTTGTTGCAACCTCCTCACAACTTCATCCACACCTCTCACAATCCTCCGCCGTCGCCACTCACAACCTCATCCACACCTCTCCCAACCTCACCCAACCTCACCCACATCTCTTACAAGCTCACAACCTCAAAACCTGACAACGTTGCCGCTCACAACCTCACAACCTTAAAACCCTAAAGTCGCTCACAACTTGTCCGGCAATCGCTGATGATGGGAAACCCTAGGCCCCGTGGTGAGGTGTCGACATGGCAAGGGAGACATGGTGGCAGGACAAGGACGGGTCGCAGGAAGGGTGGGCAGGCTTGGGCGCCGAGCCAACCGCTCCCCCAAGCCTCGCCTCCTCACCCATTGTTGACGGGGTCATTAACGGGATCTTGCATGTACCGTCAGGTTTGGTTTTTATTCATTCAAAAAATATTTTAATTGGTTATGAATATGAGATTATGGATAATTATAATTTAGTAGTAGAGTCACGTTGTTACTAATGAGGCAAGTGTACATGCATAGGATTTTAGCCTCCCTCTTAAATTGTCGCAGCTCAAATTCAAAGCAGTATAAGAACCATAATTCTAACCAAACATTGGACTACACTTAGCTCCCTTTACAACTACCATGTTGCTTCTGTCTATTATATAAAGAGGCTGCAATATTAAGCGGGATGTCATGTCGAGTGACAATTTGGTTTTATGGATGTTTCTGTGATACCAAGTGGTTGTTGTAGAGAGCAAATATTTGTTCTCGACCCATGCTGCATGTTATAATGAATTTGCTATTGTATCTAATGTTTTGTAAAGAGAACCCATTGCATAGCTGAATGACTGGGACTATTTGAACGACAAATTCTGAAATTAAGTTGTTCATTGAAATGGACATTTGAGGAGAAAATCTCGGCATTCTTTGCTTGTAGAGGCTTCTCGAACTGACACAAGCGGATCATTTTTGCACATTTAACCCCTAAAGGACCAAGTGTCATAAAATGACAATTTAAAGATTTGGCCAGTTTTCTATGGTGTCAATTTCTAACAATCCTCTTTGAAATTTTTATTGTAGATGCGCATTACTATAACCAAAGTGAGAAAACATTTTTTTCTATCTGACATTTGTTTGAAAAAGTTATAGGGTTTTGAATTTCAAACAGAAAGAGCGGGCACTTCAGGCACCTCCTAAAACTATTGCTAAGACACTCTAATCAATGTTAGATTTCAATACTAGCAAATAATTTTTTAAAAATCATATTGTCAACAAAAATTCTTGTCTTTAGTGAAAAATAGCATACTAACCCAAGTCACACATTTTCACATATTCTAGGGCAGACTACCAAAAAACTTCTTCCTTTCTACATAAAACTTAAGAGATCTTCATAATTTTTACTTTTTATTTATTCACAACAATATGTGGTGTATGCCTTCTTATTGACCATTTGGATAATTAATCTAAAACATATTAAGTTCACAAAAATTTAAAAAGTGAATTGGCAATATTTTAACCTCTACTCCTTGGACACTTGTCTTGAATATGCATCACTCCTCTCCTACCTGTAAAAATTGGTGTATAAAGAACGAAAATCAAGTTGAACACTATGGTATGGATATAGACCTTGTGTAGTGCAAAAATTTGACACCAAGTGAAGTCAAAGTTTGTTGATCCACTCAATGCTAGGAAAAATTGAACTTTTTTCTACTTCGAACACTATAATCTTTCAATTTGTGTGATCAAAGTTTCAAAAAAATTGTGAAGACGTCGCTTAAGAAGCCTTAATTTAGATCCTACAATTAGAGGTAGAAACAACAGTTATTGTTGTCTTCATAACTCATTGCACTAGAACAAACAGTTTTGAAGTGCTTTTGGAGTGAAAAATGCCTTAGGCCTTTAGAGGTTTAGTATATTTCCATCTCAGCCTAGCCATCTTCATCTCGTCCCACGTGTCAATCCAATTTTTGACTTCACGGAGTACACTGGAATCACTTATTATAAGTGATATGGGGCTAATATTTATTATCAAAATTATAAAGAGGTTAAAATGCATGGTAATTTCCCTTACTTTTAAATATTTGTTTACAAGTAACCCTTTAATGCCCATGAGGCCCTAACATGGTTGATTTTTGTGCTTTTGATGTTGTAACTTTCACCACGATTGGCCGTTGTTGGTGTCGTCTTCTCAATGCACTTGAAGCTCCACAAGAGCTATTCGATGCATCTTTCTGATCTTCAATCAATGGAGGCATTGGCAAACTACAATGATTACCGTGAAGTGAGGCCATGGTAAATTGTACACATTGTATAGACTATAATTTACATAATCCACTACTCTCATAGATTCTCTCAATGCATCATGGTCCACTTAGGCGTCAAAGGATTGATAACTTTGTGAAAGTGAAAGGGGGTCATCTTACATGTCAAAACCTACTATATGGTCTTATGTTCGTGATTGGGACCACATGGATAGGGTGACTTAGTTTGAGAAAGGCGTGGAGGAAGTATTAGTTAGCTCTTTGAGAGCGTAGAGTAATATGGGGGAGCTTTTGCTTGAATTGGGTAGGGCCCAAAATCAACGATTGCTATGCAATTCATTGCTGCAAAGAAAAGAGAGCATGCAATTCTTCATGCTCTCTTTCATTCTGTATTTAACTCTCAGCCATCATTTTGTATCTCTTTCTTCTTCAAGGACTTTCATGAAAACTCTAATGCATTTTAAAGATTATATTAAACATCTTTACAAGTAAAAGTTATGTGTTGAAAGAATAATTAATTATTGTATTCCAACTCAAAAGTGCCGATTGACATTCTAAATTTTGATACCTCATAAGTATCCAAATTTCACCTACATAATTAATAGCAATTTTTTAGGAAAAAATTTCATGGTTACATTTTTCTTATCTTTCATCAATCCTTGAGCCCAAATGTCCACAGATGGGTTTTGAAGAATCCAATCAAGTTTTTATGATATTAATTTTCAACAAATCCATATGAAATTTTTACTAAAGTAGGGGAAATGTAAGAGCTTTGAATAACTATTTTTTTTATCAGGCACCAAGAGTTTGATGAAATATTAATGCTACTTGAAGTAGTTTTTTTTTTGTAAGCAAGGAGTGGGACAATTATACCAAGTTCTTGCACTAACTTTAAGATTTTGTGTATACGTAAACAACATATAGTCCTCTAACCCTTTTAGAATGAGCGGCCATGTACAAAATCTTAATGTATCCGGTGTTGTATATTCTATGATGCTTGTAGATTCTCAAACCAAAAGATGGTCGCTCTTCCTTAGAGAGTTGGAATAAAGAAGTATTCCACAATGCAAGAACTTCATTTCAAGAAGTGACAATGTTTTTAGGCAACGTGCAAAAAAAACCTCATCCTTGGACACATTTGTAAATACAATGTCTTAAGATTTTTCTTCTTTAGAAACAAACAGAAACAAGATTATACTTCTTATTCTTTCAGATTCTTATCAAAGTAGGAGAAATATAAAAGCTTTGTAAGATTGTAAATTTTTATGCACTAAAAGTTTCATACAAAAATTATTTTGCACGAAGTAGTTTTTTCTTGAAGCAAGGAGTGTGGACAATTATATCAAGTTCTTCCATTGACAAAATTTTGTGTACATGTAATCAACATACCTTCTAAGAACTTTAACCTTTCAACCCTTAAACGTCATAAGGTACCACTTGTGGCGACAATATTCTATATGTATGGTGTTGTTTTTGAACATGATAAGGTTTAGATATTGAAATGACCTCCAAATGAAAATGAAAAAGATGTTTGTTGGAGAATTTTTGATCCAGAGGTTTCCAACTGATGTTTAAGGGTTAAGGCCTAATGTCCATTTGTGGGTCGTTTGGGCAAGTCAACCTTTGTAGCAAGCGCTACAAGCCACCTCCGTGGAAAATTTGAATTGTGACTAAGAGGCGGAGCACGACGACCATCTACCTAGACCGGTGCCACAAAAATCAATGCAAGCATTGGCAAGCTACAGTGATTTCCGTGAAGTGGGGTGGCGATGAAATATATATGTTTTGTGGATGATGTTTAGTATAACCTATTACGCTCATAGATTCTACAATGTCTTGTGAGTTCATCAGCCTTACACAATTAAAAATGAAAAACTTTCTACAACACAGAGACTTCATTCCAAGAAGCGACAAATTTTTTAGGCAACGTGCACAATGAACTTTCATCCTTCCACATTTATAAATACAAAGTATTAAGATCTTATATTATTTTAATTAAAATTTTAGAAGTAAAACACATAAACTTTTTACAAGTTGTTTTTCTTAGAATTCAAAATAAATCAATCAAATAAATAAATAAATAAAATACATTTAGTTTATATTGGACCCCTTGTAGTTTCAACATTGTTTTGAATGAGGTAGATAAATTTTCAAAATCTAATTTGATTTTGGACAAGTATCTTAGATCATATACATTATGATAGTGAAAAAGTTGCAACTTTGCATAGTATAAAAACATAGTGTACCAACTCTTTGAAAGCACAACACAAAAGACTATCAATGGTATAAACCTCCAACAAGTGTGGCAAACAATTTTGTCAAGAAGAGTTTGGTGTCCACTTTAGTAGCATCTGACAAAATCCAATGGTTAGCAGTTGAAAATTACCACTTATTTTGAATGTTTTCAGTCTTAAACGTCACAGGGGTGGCTATGGTGGCAACAATTTTCTACATATATGATGTCGTATTTGAACATGATAAGGTTCAAATTTTGAAATAACCTCCAATTGAAAGATGTTAGTTATAGAATCTTCAATTGAACGGTGCAAGTCTTGCTAAACTTCAATACGTCCATTTGTATTTTACAGAGTAAAATATGTGCCTATATACATAGTTTCGGAATGACGTGGAAGGGTTAAATGGGCTCTAGCGACGGTAATTCCCATTCTTTTTACTAAGGGCATTTAGGAAGGAAGAGTTAACACCCATGACATTTCAAAACTAATGATGAATTGGGTTCATAAAAGTCCTGCCCCTTTTTCCAGGTAATGGAAATGAAGAGAGAGAGAGAGAGAGTCAGACGCTGCTGTGACAAGTTGAACATGTTTTGTTCCCTCATGCCCAGGACACCGCTTTTTGGTTGGTTTGTACGAGAGCAAAATTATGGTGGCTCCACTTTTACGCAGGCTGTAACTTCACAGACTGTGCCTTTCATGATGAACAACAACCAAGCACAACAAGTCATTTCATCATCATCGACTTGCCACAAACTTGACTACCATATCAACTCCTAGTAATTCATAGTTGAATTAAGTGTAAGTAGTACTACTTAGTAAAAAATTGATCTTAGATATCACCTTTTCACTACTTTATGTTTTCAATTCTTGTCTCTTCCTTCATGGTAGGAGAAAATTACATTGACAAGTATGCTTAAAATTTACCCTAAAAAGTATGCTTAGAATTTACCCTGAAAAGTATGCTTAAAATTTACCTTGACAAGTACGCTTAGAAATTATGTTGCAGCTACATGTGTAAAAAATAATTACCTTGAAGAGCACTTTTTCCTGTGAAGGTCATGTGAAAAAAGCTAATTCTTTTCTATAAAAAATGACTTTTCAAACGCATAATGTTTTTAGAGCTTCATATTTGAAATTTTGATTATAGGAGGCTATCCACATACTCATAACAAATATTTAAGGGCAATGGTCCTTGAAGGATTGAGGCATGTAAGAATTTGTTAAAAAAAAATGTGTCATGACCTGTATATCATGATGCAATCTAATTTGTTGGGTTTCAAAAGTCATTTGATGAGCTTTTGAGTTCTATCACCAAGATGTGCTTTAAACATAGGCCTTTTAAGCTAGGCTATGTAGACCATTCACAATGTAAGGTCTATTTCAGAATCTATCAAAAGTGATTTCATTTATTCAAAAATATCAATAGCATATTCCATAATTACATGTGTTAGTGCACAAATAGCCACACGCTGTTTAAAAAACATATAACGCAATTCTATTTAGTTTTTCTTTCCAAAGTATGGCTTTCCTTTGAGCAAGTATCCTTTATGTCCATTTCTCAAGTTTGAAAAATACTTTATGATTCTCACTATCAATTCTGTGAACAAAATTACCTAAAAATATATTTTATTGATTTATTGATTTTATTATCTTTAGAAAGATATATCTTGTCTAGAATGATGGTCATTTCATTTTTTCCGCTCCATTTTTTCAAGTAAGAGTCATGTTATTCAATTCCAAATTAGATGGATCAAGCTTTAGGGAGGGTGCCATAGTTGGCAGTGGTGAAATGGTTTCTTGGATTATTTCTTACAACTACACATCTTGGTAGATTTTGATTTTGATTTTTTTTTGGATCTCTTGGAGTTGAAATCTAGCACACATGTAATCAACATAGAGATGGTCTCATGTCAAAAAGATTTTAGGTAACAAAAACAAATTAAATCCTTGGGAGTGTGTCAAAGTTGGCAGCAATTAAATATTTCTTAGAGCTACACATATTGGTAAATTTCAAATATTTTTAAGTATGTCACTTGGCCTTGAAATTGAACACACATGCTATCAACAAAAATATGATCTTGTGCCAAAATTTTCATGGTAATATAACAATTTTCAGCTCTTGGGAGGGTGTCAAAGTTGGCAGCATTGGATTTTCTTTCCTTTGAAATGCAAGAATGCCATTTTGATTGGCTTCCAGCGTCACATATCTCTTTGTTACCAGGGTGAAAACTTTGCTATTGTACATGGGTATACATATTTGCCAAAAATACAATGTAGAAGTATGATTTGTTTTTAATGTACGAATGAAACTAAAAGGTAATGGATGATGACCAACATTTATGCTACCAAATCTATAGTTGCTATGAATCAAGTTTTGTATAAGATTTCAATAATTTTGAGGTGAATTTGAGGTGATAAGGATGATTGTTTGAGATTACATTAGCCCAAGAATGTCTAAGCAATCAATAGTTCACTTCTTGGATGACATTTCAAAGATGAAAATTGATGTAAATGATCATTTTTCATCCAATTATTTTGTGGAGAGTTCATTGGAGATATAAGCATTGGATGATGATAAAACTTGCTTCATTTGAGATGATAATGTTTTTATCTAAAGAAGAAAATGTTTGGAACATGTATCTCAATGTAGTTAATTTTAGAAACTTATAGCTTTAGCTTTAAATATGAATTCGAGCCATGATATTTTTTGAATTTAGATTCAACTAATGGTATAAAGTTTATGTAGTCTAGTTTCCATTCCAATAAAATTTTATTTTATTTTATAAAAACACATAAAATGAGATAAGTTAATGGAATTTGAACTTTAGACCTACAATCATGATTCATATATTTTCTAATTTATATGAATCATGATTGTAGGACCTACAATCTTTCGATCCATGCGATCAAAGTATATGAAAGTTTGTGCAAATGTTACTATGTAAGTCTTAATTGAGATCCTGCGGTTCAAATTGAAAATTAAAGCGTTTGTTCTCTCTTTACTCGATACACTAGAATTAGCACTTTTGAGGCTTTTTTTGGTTTTTTTTTACAAAATTACCCTTGATGGCCCCCCTGAGATCAAGTAGGGCCCCCCTCCAACATAAAAATAGGGGCCAATTTTGTCCCTATCTTCCCCCACCCTTCCAAGCCTGAGGCTTGCTGCAACGCTTGACCGGGGTATTTAGGCAAATCCCACTTTTGAAGTGTTTTTGGTGGGAAGTTGTCATAGATATTAGGGGTTAATTAAATGCAATGGTCATTTCACATGTCATCATAAGCCTTGTGTTTAATACATCACAACTTCCGAATGTTAAAAATATAACCATTGATGACGTGAGTGGAAAGAAAATGGCATACACTATAAATTTCACCTCTGTAGAGATTAATCAACATCCAATTTTTTTTGTTGATAAAGTGCGGTAAACGATAAAATCATGACATAGATATGACACACATATATCTTGTGCACCTTCTGACTTACGATCCTCCACACCACATTTGAGGATCTCCATGAAGGCAACCGTACACATTGCCCATTACACATCAATGCATTCAATTGAAAGGGTAGACAAATGTATACAGATGATCAACAATCATGGCATACATTCCATGCTTTCACTAAAGCAGTCCAAAAAAAAACGAAAAGGGGGAGAAAATAAAAGCCTACGTGTGTCATAGCCAAACAGTACAACAAATCTACAAAAGCACAACTTCTTTTCCGGACATAGTAACCCTTTAGTGCCAATTCTGGTAAATTCCTCAATTTATGGGATGTAGCGAGAAGAAAGATTTCAGCTTTAAAATCTTTCCTCTGGCTACATCCGAAAATTCGGGGCATTTACTAGGATCGGCCCTCTCGGCACAAAAGGGTTAACTTGAATACCGTACGCATCGGTCTCGTTTGGACACCCCCTGTACAAACCGGTGTTTTTTTTGACATAGTCGTTTGGACTCAATGGGTATCACCTAGGTACTCACGAGTATTGCTTAGGTATTACAAGGATATGACCTTGGCATTATTTGGGTATCACCTTAGACAAATATTTTATATTTTCCAAAGAATTTGAACAGTTTCCATTTTGAATTAATTATGTACAAACCTGACCATTTGTTCAGCTAGTAACAACAAAAATGAGAGTGTTGACCTGAAAGGCAATAATTCACCATGTATTATTACAGTGCTGACAAGCCGTAGAAGCTCTTAGTGTGGACCAATTGTCCTTTCCACAAGAAATAACAAAATATCATAAAAAAAACTCGTGCTCTAGTTTGGTTCTTTTTATTTCTTCCCCAAACCATGTTAAAATCAAGGTCATGGCAGACAAAGAATATTACAATAACTGGTTGATCCTCTCATCAATAGAGATTTGCAGTGTGATGCGAAAAATATTCATAAGAGTATTTGAGAAATAGATTGGACCATATTTGAAGCTATTTATAGATTAAAAAATTGATGCCTTTTCTCATAATTAAAATCAACCCTATAACTACACTAAACACTGAATATAGTGTAGAGGGATTATTGATGTAGATTACTCACACTAATTTCCATCAAAGCATGTGCATGCCAAGTTCTGATTGGGTATTTGTTCTCAAGCAAAAGTGTGTCAGTCAACAATTGCATGTAAATTTTCAATTAGTGTAGGAAATTTCAAATAGTCTAGTCTACACTCACGGAATGGTGTAGTTCCAAGAGGAAAAAAAGGGTAAGATTCATGGTTTTAAATGAATTCTTCTTCTTTCATTTTCAAAAGTGACGTCCGGGCCCCCATTCCAATATTACCATCATGCATGCTCTCACATGTTGAAATTCCACACGTTGCAGAGTCGAATATAGGATGACCGTGCTGCAATGCAACCAAGCGTGCCCAGGCATTGCTAAGCTGTCTGATAGCATAACAATTGGATTTTGCCTTTTGAACTTTCCTCTAGCATGCGTGGACAACTTGGTCCTAGAGCCGTTTTTGCAAGTAGTTTTCTTAAAAGATGTGCAGTAGTGGCTGCCTAGTTGTTTTGTCAAGCTGGTCAACCCAGCAGAGAACTGATCGTTTTTGAAAAATTGTTTTGAAAAGCAAGGAGTTCATAGAGATAAAAATAATTACACATCAGCCTTTAGAGGAAGAAGGCAAAAAAGATGGGGGAAGTTAACCAAAGGAGAAAAACTCCGGTCTTCTAGAGGGGGCCGGTGTGAAAAAGAGTCTTCCTTCCAACACCAAGTTTATGTCCAGAGGACATAGGTTAGGTTAGTGGTGTGGAACTACTCAAATATTATTACCAACAAGAAGCAGGGGTGCTAACTACTTAGCCCTAGGCATTTTCCTGCAAGAAACACTCCAGAACTGCCACTATCAACAAGTGGCAAGAAGTTCTAATTTTGAAGTACAATTTTGGACTTTAAACTATAAGATCTTAAAAACGACTTCTATGTTAACTTACCATATTTTTTTGGCTTGCAATCCACCGCACGAGTATGAAGATTATAGCATTTGAAGTCAAGAAAGTTGTTTGTTTTCTAGTGAATCAACAGACTTTGACTTCACTTGGTGTCAATAGTTCCTTGTCCACCAATTTTTAAAGGTAGAAAAGGGGTGTAGCATATTCAAAACAAGTGTGCAAGGAGTGGAGGTTCAAAAATTGCCAATTCACGTTTTATTTCTTTGTGAACTTAATATGTTTCAAAATGATCATTCAAATGGTCAATAAGAAGGTTTTCACCACATATTGCTGTCAAAAAAATGAAAAGTGAAAACCATAAAGATCTCTAGGTTTTATGTACAAGAGAGGAAGTTTTTTTGGTACCTAGCCCATTAATATGTTGAAATGTTTGACTTGGGTTTAAATGTTTTTTAACACTAAAGAAAAGATTTCTTTGTCATCTTCAAAGAAGGTAATATTCTCTATATGTATGAAAAATCTCAATGTCAATAGAAATTTCTAGGAAATTTTTTGGAGTTGCCCGGAGTCTCCAATTTGACTTTGAAGGCTAATAACTTTAATAATGTGAATCCAACATATTCAAAAAATATTTCCACAAATATATTATTAGGGACGATCTACTATAAAAGTTTTTTTTAATTGATTTTTTTTTGAATTTGGGTACCTGTTGAAAATGAAAAACGTCCGTTCAAGGGTAAATGGGCTCTTAGGAGTTAAGTTCCACAACTTTTCACACCAAATACACTTCAAAAAATTACACAAACTAATTTAAATATTGGAACAAGAAAACATGAAGTTTCATTTCAACTTTGAATCGTAAGATATTGATTTAGGTTCATAAATCCACATGCTTACATGATTTCATAAACTTTGATTGCAAATATTGAAATAAAATGGTATGTATTCCTTAAAGGACCTAGACTGCTGTCACGAGATGTGGCGTCGAGGACTGCACCACATCATGTAGTGTTAATGTAAATTAAATAATCTAAATCCACGTTTGTTAGTGATGTACGCCGGCTACTCCACATTCGCTTAATGGATGTATTTCATCCATTCGGTTTTTTTGTGTCCGTACAACGGCGCGTACGCGCTTGACTTGACATCTCTGTCAAGTCAAGCTTTGTGAGTTTGTTTAGAGAGAAAGTATTGAGTTTCCTTTGCTTGTAAGTGATGGGTTATCATTAGGAAAGGCTTCACATTCTCTAGTTCCGTTTGCACTCATTGATTGTCCCCTGGTGGAATGCAAGACGTTTGACTACTCTTGTGATTGACAACATTCTTCTTGAGTATGTGCTTAGCATAGTTGCGTTTGACTATGTTTTTTGTTTATTTGATGTTGGTTGTGATTCTCGATCTATTGTGTTTAGCAATCTTCGCTTACACGACACTACGTTTCACAAGAACAACTCAAGAACAACTCAAGATTTTCTGTTTGAGATGAGAAATTATCAAACTCATTCAAACAACTTTGACTATTTTCAACCATAGAATCTCAAAGTTTAGTTTTGCAAGAAGACATTCAAATTTTTTGTTAACTTTGACCGTGCATATTGTAAAATATGTGCATATGAAGAGTGAAATATAGTTTTTTTCTTGCCTATGTGAAATGGGTTAACATAATTTGACTAAAAAATAATCACAAGTAATGGAGGAATTTAGGACAAGGAAAACACTTGTGCATGTCTAGGGGTACATAATGCGGCATTTTCCTTCAAGTGGCAAATCATCTTCAAATTAAATATATAATATTTGGATCTATGTCCAAATGGTTGAAGAAATCATCATGCCTTCTTTTATGAGGAAAGAAAGTTTTAGAAATAAATAAAATCCATAATTTCTATGCATTCTTGTTTTAAGACAAAAAGGTTTGCCAAGAACCTTTCTTTATTACCCACCTAAAAATTTGCACTATTCAGCTTTTTGTTACTACTATTTACCACTAGAGTATCATGGACAGCTATCTAGAGTACAATCATTATGTTTGAAGGACAATAAATTTTTCATATAAATTTTTAAAATAAATAAGATAATCTTCAAAATTAGACATTATGTGAGTTGCTTGAAAGGCAATTTTTAGAGGTAGAGGACATATGTAGCATATGTAAAAACAATTTTACAAAGAATAGTGGTTCAAAAATTGCCAATGCACGTGTTGATTTTTGAAGACCTTATTTTTAATAGAATAAGAATCCAAATGATTGGAAAGTAGTGTTGTACCTCATCTTGTTGTTGTAAGAATAAAAATATCATTGGGGTTGTGGCATTGTGTGGATTAGCAAGTTCCATTAGTCTATTGCTTCTTGCGTTGCTGGCTCTGGTGTGCCTTTGTATTTCATGGTCTTGGTTCTTCTACTTCAAACTCCTTTTGTTTTTGTGCCAAAAAAATCAAGCAAAAAAATTAAAAACTCTAATTTATATGTGGAAAAATTAAGTTATTTTGGTACAATGTACTTGCACTAAAATGGAGTTTTTTGGAACTAAAGACAATAGAGTTTTCTTGAAAGTTTGATTTTTGGAGGGTGGCCACCTTGTCCTCGCCAGAAAGACCTATTGCAACACCTTTTGAGGACCTTCAGTAGTTTTTTTAATCTCAAAAGCAAGGTGAGATTTAAAAACAAAAATATTGAGAGGGTGAGAAATCTCACTCTGTGTATTTCATGGACCATAGGTTGGCATTCATTGAATAGTACTATAGTGTTATATAGCTCCACCTAGGCTTCTAAACCTAGGTTCGACATGCACATGAGCATGATCTCTACATCCCATATATCCTCCTATATTCATGACTATACCCTAATTTCGGTCAAACCATCACCTAGTCACCAAACCTTTTTGCGTCTTCAATTTTTGCAGGCCACATTCAGGCCAACTAATAAAACTAAAGATGCAGGATCTAATCATTGGCGGCGATAGTGGGTACTTTCGGGGAAATTCTAATATCATTTTTACAATTTCAAAGAAAATAGTATTAAGTAATCTCTATAAAAAATAAAATGTCTATACATGGTCGTTGAAAATGTTTTGGAGCTACTCGGGAAAGGAAAATTCCAACAAATTGCACTTAGAATTGTATAACCATTAATTTTAGAGGTCCAACATCAATAACAATGAGGTCATTTCTATGTACAACAAAAATAATTAAGATACCCCGTGAATTTGAAAACCTTTGAGAACATAGGTGATACCCTTTAGAACATAGACTTTTTGAGGAATCAATTTGTCCTTTGAATGTGCCTTTTGAATCAAATGTTGCCTTTGAATCAAATGTGCTCAAGGTTGTTATAAAGGATGGACGTGGCCAAAACCCGGCGGATCGGACGGACGGACCGGTCGATCCCGTCCAAACATTGGACATAGCATGGAGGAATTTTTTTTATTGCGGTCAAATTTTTTCCACAAATTACCAAAAGTGAGAATAATATGATGACATGGATGACTCTATGATGACATGGACGATTTGGAACACCACATTTGCAAGGGGGCGTGAACACGTGGAGAGGGGGGTGCGCAGGTCTGAAAGGGGGGGGCTTGTCTTGGAGGGGCGCACACTTTTGGGGAGGGTGCGTGCTTCTAGGGAAGACGTGTGCGTCTAGGAGGAGGCGTGCGTGTTTGGAAGAAGGGGCACGCACGTATGGGAGGGGCGCGCAAGTATGGTACGACGGGTGTGCGCGTGTGGGAGGACGGGGTCGCGGGCTTCCAGGAGGAGGGGGTGCTCGCGCGTTCTCTCACGCTTTTTTTCTTCGGTTGACTCTCTTGGTTTCTTGAGTATTGGCGTTTGTGTTCTCTTTGTTCATGCACGATTAAAGAAATTGTATCATTTTTCTACAAATGACCAATTTTTCCAATTTGTGTAGGAACTTGAACTATGTAGATTCACTTTAGTTTATTGAAATATGTTTTAGCGTCGTGTTGCCTTGAAGTTTTTGTCCTTCGTTGTCTTCTTTTTATTAGCCTAAAATAACATTTATTCTTTGGGAATTTGATGATAGATGTTATATTTTTAATAAAATTTTCCTTGTCCCTCAATCTCCATGGGGAGATGTGAACGGGTATTAGTGGGCGCAAATGGGTTTTGGGAGGGGCCACAAATGGATTCTAGGGGGGTAAACAATTATTAGGGGGAGGGGGGATGAACGAGTATCAGGAGGCGCGCGAGCGAGTCCATTTGGTGCGCAAAACCGTGGATGGTGAAAAATCAAATCTAAATTCACATGTAAGTTCCGATTTGGCCTTCATAAATTATGAGCATTCAAAGGATGGGATATGTGTATTTGGACTTCCTTGTTAAATACAAATGGGAAAATGTATTCAAAGGGTTAAGGTTGACTTCACCACGAACTACACCAATGTATACTATAAATTTCATGATAGCTAAACTCGTTGTGTAGGTGATATAATTCAAAGTATGTGCTCACAACCCAAACATGTCATTATTTTAAAAATAGTTCATCCTTTTAGGGGTTGATAAATATAGACCACCAAGTTCTACCCATATGAAATACATATTGAGAGTAATTAAATACATATACTACCAATATAAAGACCAATATCTTCTGGAACATTTAGTTGCCCTTTCAAATAACTCCAATGTTGTACAATTTTCTAGATTAACCTCTGAAGTTCTATGACTATGTTTCACCAAAAACACCCAAAAACTGACATTTTGGGATTAGTGTTACAAATTACAACAAATCTAATTCCTTTGTTTTGTTATTCTTGTAGACTCTAAAGCGTTATAAATTACAATTTAAGAATTGACCATTCAATTTGAAATGCAACTTCTTTATGAATTTGATAATGCAATATGAAACTAAACTAATAATTTTACGATTATATATTGTCTTCTCTATAATAATAAAAAGGGTTAGTTAACCCAAAAAAGACAATTGACCTACAATGGGCAATCTTGTTTTTGTTATGTTTTCGGAATCATGATTTGAAATAAATGGAATCTATGTTTTTTCTTGTTCCATGATTATTATAATTTGGGAATTGCAATACACTGTCTATTTGTAAAACATTTGTAAATTATTACAAATGATTTGAACAACAGTTGGACTCATGTATTAAATAGATTGGACAATCACATGGTTTTGATACAAAAGTTTTGCCTTCTTTTTCATTGTTGGTAGTTTAAATTATTAAATGTTTTCAAATAAAATAACATTAATTAATGAGAATATAAAAGACCATCGTGAGGCCATAAGTCCCACTATGTTTTTATTACCATTAATGATTACCCAATTTATTTATTGTATGGTATAGTTCAAGGAAAAACCCCCGACTATCCGTTCACGTTTCTCCATGGGGATTGAGGAATATCCCCCCTAAAAATAGAAAATCTATCATCAAATTCCTAAAGAAGAAATGCTATTTTAGGACACATAAAAGAAGACAACGAAGGACAAAAACTTTAAGGAAACACAATGCTAAAACATATTTCAATAAACTAGAGTGAATGTACATAGTTTGAGCTTCTACACTATTTGGAAAAATTGGATGTTTGTAGAAAAATTATACACCTTCTCTGACCGTGCAAAAGCAAAGAGAACAAGAACGCCAATACTCAAGAAAATCAAGAGAGCCAAGTAAAGAAAAAAAGCGCACTCTCCTTTCAGTATGGCATGCCCGTCCTCCTAGACATGTGGCCACCCTCCCCTCAAGGGGCTTGTCTTGCCTCCAGCCGCTCGCGTCCCCTCCACTCCAGCCGCTCGCATCCCTCCAAATGCACGGCCTCCTAGGTGCTCACCTAGAGAGTTCAGCTATATGTAAGTTTCATTCTCCTCCTAAATTCTGACGCACGCATTCCTTCCCAGATACTTGCGGCCCCCCTCATTCATTCGCATTCCCTCCCAAATTGACGCGCCTCTGTCCCAAACAAGCGTGACCTCCCTCCCAGACATGCACGCCCTCCTCCAGGCGCTAACCCCTTGTCCTCCACGCGCTCCGCTCTCTCCCCTCCAGCCGCTCACGCCCCTCCAGACGTGCACCTCCCTAGCCACTCGCCCGGAAATGTTAGTTTCATTCTCTTCCTAAGTTCAGGTGCAAGCACCCTTTCCCAGACATTCACGCCCCATTTCAGGAGCTCGCGCCTTCTTCTAGATGTTTGCACCCCCCTCCAAACATTCGCGCCTCCTCCCAGACGTTCGCGCCCCCCACACGCGTACCTTCTCTATCTCATCTTTATTTATCAAAATATTTGGTGGCATGTCGGACACATGAACAAGGTAAATTCCTTTTAACTATTCAGACGGTCAACCCAAGTTGACCAATAATAGACCGAACGTGACCCTTAACGGACGGACGTGCGGATCGGACAGACAGACATGTCCTTAGGTCCAGTGAACAACCATGAAATGTGCTCTTTGGATGAATCCTTCAAATGTGCGGATTAATTAGAATTTGGCTTATAGTAGGAAAACTCATGAGTTTTAAAACACCATTATTCATCAAAATAGAAATATATTTGCTACACATATAATTATAAAATTAAAATTTATAAATATTGATCTTCAGCAAATCCCACCATGTCATTTGGACTCCCAACACCTCCAATGTTGGAAGTGATTCAAGATGGTTTCTACATATTGTGTCCAAAGAACACAGGGTTCTACTAGTGAATTGATATTTTAAAAACCAAATACAACCTTGTTTGTTGATTTTTATTGAAATCAAAACAACTTTTTAGTCTTTTAATTGGCAAATAATTTAGAAATAATCTTTTTTCATTTGTCGTGATTGATGATGTGACCATGCCTAGCCCAAAGACATTGTATGCATATTTTATAAGAAACTATGGAACTACTTGAGGAATATTTCCTTAACCCTTAAACGCAGAAAGGGTGCAATTGGTGACGATAATATTCTACATATATGGTGTTGTATTGAACATGATAAAATTTAGATATTGAAATGATCCCAAATGAAGAATGTTACTTGAAGAACCTTTAATCCAAAAGTGTAAGTCTTGTTAAACTTTGATACATTGTCCGTGTATTTTATAGAGTAAAATACATGCATGTATATATGGTTCCCAACTGACTTGTAATCCCTTATGGATCAAGGAATTTTAGAGGAATCTCTACTCCATTGATTAATATTGCCAAGATGAACATTTTGAGAATGCAACCGTAGGATCTTCCTCTACACTTACATGAGATGATGTGGTAAAACTTTTGTGAACTTTGACCGTACGGATTGAAAGATAAATATGCTCAAAGTGAAACATTTTGTCTCAAGTGAAACACTTGATCCTTTAGGTGTTAGGGGTTAACACCCTAACACCTGGTCGTTTGGTCCTTTAAGACCAAACGACCATATATGGGTCATTTTGACACAATAACCTTTGTAGCAAGCCCTACATGCCACCTCGTAGGGAAAAAAAAGACCATGAATTAGAGATGGAGGAAGATGGGCATCTATGGACACCATTGCCACGACAATCGGTGCAAGCATTGGCAAGCTACAGTGATTTCCCTGAAGTGAGTTCGTAGATTTTGTATGCTGAAATGTAACTAATGTGTAGATGTTGTTCTTCATGATCTAAAACACTTGTAGATTCTCACAGGCCAAAATAGCTCATTGGCCTTAAAGGATGAAATCTAGTGACTTTCATTTAATCAAATCAATTCTCCAAGCTGATGTTTAAATGTAGGGTTTGAAAAACTCTTGTTAATAGGTCAAACATATAAATAATCGTGAAAAAATCATCCCCCAAATCTTCGGCTGTTCGCTCAACTGGACTGCATTCAGACATGGACCTTGGTAATCCCGTCCACCGGTAACGTCAAAATACCTTAAACCGACACTTTAGTGATTCTGTGCTTCAAAAGTTGAGATTTAATTGCAAAAAAAATATGCTTGGGTAGAGAAATAAGGTTCTGATTTGTGAGAGATTTTTTTTTTGAAAACAACGTTGTAGATTGTGAGAAAAAAGAAAGAAAGTGGGTTTCCTCCAATCAACCCTAAAGCGACCAGGTTTAGTGACAAAACCAAACCTTAAAAGCACATTAAACCGTCACCTCTATCCCACCAAACCGCCAGCTCCATCCAGCTCCATCCTTGCATTCATTGGTGGGCTTGGAATAGACTTGGAATATTTCTGACAGAACATATGACAAAAAACGAGAGGAAGAAATCCGGTTCTGACGAGGTCTGCAGTGTCGCTTCAGGGTTGAGTGTCGGTTTAAGGTATTTTGACGTTACTACTAGGATATCAAAACGCACCCAAAAAGTATTCCCAAAAAGATCCATATAGATGGCCCCCTAAACAAATAGGCCAACAAGGACATGCATGACAGGTTGGCCTGCCAACGTGGTGGTAGACGTGGCATTAAATTTTAAAATCTTTGAAACTTTCCCTAACATGTTGTTCTTTTTTAATAGTAATCCAAAAAAAAATTCTTGAAAGTCACCAAAATACATTGAATAATCACCCCCAATCTTAGGCCCAGGGCGAATTGACCCCCTCGTTGGTACTTACCCGAGGGGGCCACGAGGTAGTGGGGCCAAACCTCGCTTCTATTTTGTTTTTGGATGGGCCCTAATTCTAGCAAGGGAGGGTCATCAAGGATATACAATGGCCGTGGGCTCCAAATTTGTTCAAAAAAATCCAAAATAGCCTCTAGACCCCCCAAAATAAGATAGCAAAAAAAATGACCCCATGCAATTAAGATGGGGCCCACCTCGGTAAGTCCCAGCAAGGGGTCAATTTATCTGGCCCAATCTTAGGGGCTTCTGTTTGTAAGTGGGACAACATGCACATGGTAACTTGGGTTGGAAAAGGTGTGCAGGAACTATTGGTCAACTCTTTGAGAACTTTAGGTTCTATGGGGGAGCTTTAGCTTGCATGGGGTAGGGCCCAAGAGCATTGATTGCCAAAGAAGAAGAAGAACGCCGCTTAAAAATCTGAAGGGGCTGGCGTGAATAAAGTGTCTGTTCGCTCCACCACTAAGACCGTGCCCACCAGGCAAGGATGATTGCCAAACATTTCATTGGAGCAGGAAAAAAGGGATATGAAATCCCCCGAACTCTCTTTCTTTCATTTTAAATTCCATACGGTATGGCACCATATTCCTCCTGCTTGCTTCTTCGGAAAGCACTTTAAGGAAAACTCTATCATGTTGTTGATTTTGGTATTGGTTAGGGTTTGTTCCATTAGGGGTTCATGGTCGAATCTCAAGGCCTTGTTGTGTGGGTATCCTAAAAAAAATTCCAACGAGGGAAGAACATGTCAATCTTTTGATGGATAATTGGTAGTAGATTAGGTAGTTGTAGGATTTATCTTTGTATGTAAGAATTAAGGGTAGCATGCGCTACTTAGATGCTCGTGGCATAATCTGTTGCATAATTATGAGGAAATGCATGATTTGTGTGGATCTATAGGCTCATATTACTTTGTCTATTGCCCTCCACATGAATTTGGTAGCGACAAAAAACTATGGATTTGCACTTAGAGGGTAAATTGTTGGGTGCCGCTATGTCGGATTAACTTTTCAAAGATGAGAGGCCCATAGGTGATCACTTTTGGAATAATTTGCAAATTTGGTGGACCGATACTTCATCTTCATTTGATCGACAACCTAAGTTAACACTTAAGCGCCGAGCTAGTCGTTTTAGGTGTATTTCCAATAATATCTCCTTGTTTGTAAGTTACATGCATTTTTTAATTGGTTGCAACGTGTCTTGCACTAGTAAACAACCTTCAAATGGAACAATTCCCGAGCAAAGTGGTGCAAGCATTGATGAGCTATAATGATTTCTATGAAGTGGGATCAACAACAAAATGTACCTATGTCTAGATTTTGATCTGCATGATTTATTACATTTGAATATTAGTCCAAGCTAGAAAGAGCTCATTGGTGCTAAAGGATTAAGTTCCCTAAATCCGCTCGCTTCCAACGAATGCAGTGAGAATGTGTGTTGTAGTCCGATGGACAAACTATAGTAATGTTTGTAGTGATTAGTCACGATGAAATGTATCCGATGTATACATGATGATCCACATGACCTATTACACATGTGGGTTCAAAGTGGGCATGGTCCCTCCATTGTCCTCAAAAGGTTAACCCTTTAGCGCCCAAGAAGCCCGAAATGGGACTTCGGAGGTGCTAAAACTCAATTTGCATGAAATCCATGAGGAATTAGGATTTAAGATAGGAGGTTCAGATTCGCGCACTCATTAAATGAACACTCTCCAACAATCAAATCATGATTTGGATTTATAGAACCCTTGGAAAAGCTAGGAATACAATACAAAATACACCAAATACACTAAAACATAGTGAATACAATGAATACCATGCCAATACTATGTTGTATTTCACACACATGCACATTGATTTCGGTCTTAAATTTTGATTGGACTTCGTCTTTAAGACATTCTTCATTGTTTTGTGATTGTCGATCTCTCTCCTCACATACAAAACTTCTGTTTTAATTCGTATAAGGTTGGAACATTTTTGTACACAACCAAGTAGAAAAAAGAAAAAAAAATCACCAATAATTGGGTATAAATATTTTCTTCACATATAATATGTCAATGCGAAGCTATCAACCTAGTGCACATGTGAACCACTCTAATTCAAAGTAAACAAATTCTTGCAAGACTCTATTGATAGTTAAAGTAGTACACCCTCCAAATTCCACAATTTTCACTCCCAATATACGGTAACTTTAAACACTATAATCTATTCCATCAACAGTTGGATGTTGTGCAAAATTTCCCCAAAGTTGAGGTCATGGGTTAACCCCTAATTGCCCAACCATGCATTTTCTGCTTGATGTAAATTTCCACATCCAAATATCTCATCCTTTGAGCATTTTTGGCAGCGTGATTTTTTTACGGTAGTTTTTTGGAGTAGTTAGCTTTCATTTGGTGAAAATAAATCAACAAAAGAGCATTTTGTGATTTATCCATGATTGAAACTGTCTGGTACTCTTCCATTTCGGCCTAAAATTTTTGGTGACTTGAGCTCATTCTAGGTTGCCCAAGCCTGATGAACGTATGATGGCCTAGATGAAAGGCAACAATTTTCCATCACCAATTTGCAAGCATGGACCATTTTGTGGCCTGCCCATGACTCTAATGGTACTGACAGAAACTGCGTCTGACTACTGCATTGAAGAAATGCTGACAACAAGCATTGACGAATGCAACGAATACGCCAATAAATAATTTGCGAAAATGGGATCAAATGAGAAGATTATGTGTTTCAAAATCATGACAGTTTGAACATCACGAGGGGATCTGCATGAGATACTACAGTAACGAAACACATTAGGGTGAGTTGAGAGTGGCGCTCGAACGTTGGGAGCATTGAACTCAAAAATTGACTGTAGAAATCGGTGTTATGATTGAATGCCCGTTCAAAACTCAGCATTGAACGCATGAAGCTCAAGCTCAAACGGTCAAGCGCCATCTCATGCGTTCTTCTACTATTTTATGGCCTCAAAGCATTAGCAACTTCATATTTTCCTATCTGCAAGCCTTGTCACTGCTAGACGATGTCCACTGCTATGCAACGTCGTGATCAAGTGAGACTAGAAGGAGAGGTGATAATAGGAGATTGGGCATCGAGACAGGGGTACTCCAGTTTGCAAATTCGGCGTCTCTTCAAAATCTTGGATGCGGAGTACCTGCTGTCATTGCCTGTGAGACCTGGACTTCAAAAGCAAAACAATCCTGTTGGACTTCGATTTTTGTGGCACATACATGCCGCCAAAATACTCCGGTGGCAAGGAAGGCGAAGGAAGGTGATCCGCGCGGCTTCAATGGAGCCATCAATTCCTTCTTGCGCAACCGGTGGTGGCCCGATGGAGAAGTCGATGTTGTAGCAAGCACGAGCCGAGGTGGTGACGAGAATCTCCGGAGCAGTGGAGGCGCAACAACTCCAGGACAGGTCGATAGTATCACACCTACGACCGATGATGCAGAGCGAGAGAACAAGCGGAGACGCAAGTGCTAGCCACCATGCACAATTTGCATACGAAGCGCATATCGGTCCTACATACTCCGATGATGATGACTCCGGGGACTCGGACTTCTGCAAAGAGGGATCAGAGGGTTCACTTCCAGAATTCGCCTCAAGCAACGATGACTTGGACGAGCTGCTCGAGCGCGAAGGAGAGGTCGGCGGAGAGAATGAGGACAGTGAATCGAGTGATGGCGGAGAGGTAGATGGAACTGAAGAAGACTGCAGTCTTGGCGATGAAGACTCCACTCATGCAGCAATTGGCGATGGCGCAGACTTGGTGGGATCTATGCTGGAGGTGCCCGAGTCCAGCTCAACGGGTGCGCTACAAATGCGGCGGCTGGCACGACGTGGAAGGGGTAGATTTGGATTTGGATCGCTTGGTCGATCTGCCAGTCTGGATTGCGTGGATTATCGGCTGCAAGCGCCAATGCCAGGGAGCCACTGTAACGACGAGGCGGAGGCGGACGTGGAGTCGAGCGGAGGCAATCGTGGAGCTCCACCAACAGCTCGTGGATGTGCAAGTCGCACTGCACGTGGAAGGTGCGGTGCAAGTGGGGGCCGCGGTTTTCGTGGAGGGAGTCGTGGTCGTGGAGGGAGTCGTGGTCGTGGAGGGAGTCAGCAGGAAAGCGCTCGGCGGAGTGGAGCAGCGGCGCTCGGCGAGTCTGTGGTCCCAGCGATTACAAGCCATGGTGTCAACAGGCGTAAAGGTGGGCCACGTCTTGCACAAGGCCGTGCATCACGTGCAAAAAAGCCAAAAAAAGATCGTAGAGATGCCGGCTACGAGGAAGAGACATGGACACAAGATACAGACTGGTATACTCATGAGAGCCTAAAGTTCACAGGTAACCTCCCTGGCCACACCCACCCCTTCCGTGATTTTCCCACACCAATTCTAATATTTCAACTCTTTTTTTCACTAAGAACATTGGGTAAAATTTGCGCTGAAACAAATAGATATGCAACTACATTGAATGACAAAGGAAAAATGAGAGGGGGGAAGGGTTGGTGGGCTCTAACCATAGATGAATTGCAAGCATGGATTGGTATTAGTATGTTGATGGGGGTCAAACATTTACCCAATCATCGAGCATATTGGAAACGCTTAGATCCGTTCATGCAGAGGTTCATGCATTGTCATGTCATTTCAAATTGTATGTCTTGTTCACGCTTTGAGCGCCTCACGGCATGCTTGCATATTGTAGATGATAGAGGTTTTCCAAATTATCGTGATCCTAATTATGATCAACTCGGTAAAATTAGATGGTTGCTAGAAGAAGTTCGTCGTTCATTTGAGAAGAATTGGAACCTTGGGCAAATGTGTACTGTCAATGAAATGATGATACGCTACAAGGGCAAGTATTGTCCCATTAGACAATACATGCCCAGTAAGCCGTGTAAATGGGGGATAAAAATATGGTGCTTAGCTGATGCCTCAAAGAAATATGTCTATGGATTTGATGTCTATACTGGAGGTGCCATGAGAGATATTTTAGTAAAAGCAAGACCGGGTGAGGCCAAAACCGGCTATCAGGTAGTCATGTCATTGATGGAAAAGTTGCACGGCAAAGGCCACATGGTTTTTACTGATAATTTTTTTACATCCGTGGAATTGTTGATGGACATGGTTGCGAGGGGGACATTTGGCACAGGCACGGTGCGATGTGACCGCATTTGTCTACCACGTGCTCTCTCTGATAAGAAATTGTGGAGCTCCAAGCCCCAAGGAACAATTGGATGGCGAATGCACAAGTCTAGAAAAATCTCGTGCGTTTGTTGGGTGGACAAATACCAGTTTTATTGCTCTCAACGCATGCAGATCCAGTGCCAAGTGATCCAAATCAGCCTTGTACAGTGCCCAGGAACCAACGGGGGGTAAGAATTGATGTGCCAACCTCTCCGATTCATAAGGCCTACACTACTTGGATGAGGGGGGTAGATGTATCTGACCAACTACGAGGAGAGTACTCGTGTCAGGTACACAGTCATAAATGGTGGCACCGCCTTTTCTTCTTTCTTATTGACACGGCGCGAGTGAACTCGTGGATTATCTACAAGTCTTGCAGTCGTCGTGAAGGAAAACCATTGCTTGAGCACTTGGACTTCACAATGAAGCTGGCAGAAGCGCTCATGGCAAACTGGGGCATTCGGAGAGGTGTCACTTCGTCCTACAATCAGAGACCATGTGTTCACGGTCTAGTGAAAACCAAGAACCGACGGGTGTGTCAATCATGCCACAGCAAGACTCTAACGAACATGATGTGCCCACAATGCGGTGGTATATCAATGCACTTGGCATGTTTTACCAAAATGCATTTTGCAGTTCGGCGTTAGGACTCGCCAGTTTTGTTCCTTTACAGCATGAGAGCGCCGGTGCTCTACGTGATGGAGGCGGTCTTGGCGGCGTTCGGGCCGGTGCTGATGCGCAAGGAGGCCGCGCAGTTTGCGAATTCCAGGTACTCCAAGTTCACGGGCTTTCAGGGGAGCGACGAGGCCGTGGCGTCGAGCCGGACAGGCATGTTCGTTTTCTACTTCCCCGCAGCTGTGGCTGCAAGTGTGTTCTTACCGTCGAGGCCGTG
This sequence comes from Bryoerythrophyllum caledonicum, assembly GCA_963971425.1. NCBI lineage: Eukaryota > Viridiplantae > Streptophyta > Bryopsida > Pottiales > Pottiaceae > Bryoerythrophyllum > Bryoerythrophyllum caledonicum. Next base: position 33,506,080 of record OZ020516.1, on the reverse strand, counting down.
GCTTACCGAGTTGGTTTCTTGCCCCTCGCTGCGGCGCTGCAGGCGCTCGAAGTTGCCGCGTTTTTGAGCATGGTGTGGCGGCGGGCGGCGATCGCCTCTTGCTTGTGGCGGCCGCGTTGACGATTCACCACGTGAGACGATGCCTCGAGGTAAGGCGCTTGGCTTTGAGGAAGGACTTCTTGTCATGCCGAACTGTAGTATCGCTCTTCTAGTTTTCAATCTGTTTCTTGTACTAGAAGATGATACGCCAGGAATTCAAATTTTGTGCAAGGAGATCATTAGGAGGTTGATGGTCGCTAGTTTCTAGCAGATGGCACTCTAAAGAAGGTCGTAAATCACCGAAGAGTGAAGAAAACAGAGTATACTGTATACATTCGGTTCATAATTCAGGTCGGTCGCTTTGTGCAGGTTCTGTTCGTGCACAAGCCTTCAGGATCCGCGGGCGTGAAAACGATGGGAGCAGTCTCCACGAGTTACTTCCTGCAAGTCTGTTTCCTCTTGTATGCATAATAGTGTTGTTTGCTACTTATTGATTTCTGCTTTCTTTCAATGACAGTCTCGGTTGGAGCTTGTGGTACTTGGAGATCTGGCTTGTTTCTCTCTAACTTATTCGTCAATGCCCTTTGGTTTCAATTGTAAAGCCACTTGCCTGCAATCTCGTGTAATTATCTACTGTTTCAATATGTCAAATTTTGAGTGTATTTCTCTGTAGTTATGTTTCAAATCTAGAGGAACTCTTCATATAAACTTTGATGTAGGGCGTACCCATGCAGCCACTATGACTCAATTTCCAGGAACAATAGATAGTTCAACTAATTTTTTCCTCTGGCTTACCCAGTCTAAGAATGGAGCAATTTTTTTTTTGGGCAATGTAGAAGGCGGTTGTTCACCTACCAACTTTCCCTCTTTCAGTTTTTTCATGCGCAGTCTCTCATCACCTTGTCTCCTACCGGGCAGTGCCTTCCACTTGAAGCCTCCTACACCCCCTCACATTGCAAGACCTATATTTTCTTGAAAATGTTGAATTATTTTTGCGTGCAAAGTGTATCAAATTCCCACACACACAAAGACCATAGTGTGAATTTTCCAGAATTTTTGAGCCAAAAATATTACACGAATTCATTGAAAAAACGCGGAAAAGTACAACTGCCCGTGCTTTTTTACACCCAAAATTTCTTCATGAAATGCTGAAATCTTGATGTTGGAGGTTTGAAATTGCGTCAAAAAAATCTCAGTCATATTACACAACCTTACTCACAAGATCTTACGGTTGGAAAGTCAAAACAATTGAAATTTCTCTCCATACTCGAGATTAGAAGAATCAGTCAAATTTGCAAAAAAACGGCCATGCAAAATGGCCAGGACGCTTAGGGGTTAAGTTCAATTTCATAAGGTTAGATATTAATATTAGTCATTGTATTTCCATCAATTCCGGTTCAAAGAAAAAAATCAGCAAAAATCTTGGTTTTTCTAGAAACATCCCTTGGCGCTAAAGGGTTAAGGGCAGGGCTTTTTTTTCGTTCGCCAGATTCTCTTTCGGCTAGTGAGATATCTTCCTTCCAAAATTTAACCCAACCCACGTCTCACAGCAAAGAGAATCTGTCAGAGTGTCGCCAAAAAAAAAAGCCCTGGTTAAGGGCATTGTGAAGGAAACCAACTACTCATTGAGGGAGAGCTGCGTGTACCCCTATTTGTTTTTTAAAAAATTACTATCAATTAATCCAAATTTTGGCGGTGGCAAGGGTGAGTATTATTATTATTTTAAAAATCTGGGTTTTGCGGGAGAAGGTAAAAGTTATTTGTTTTGTTTTAAAGGAGGCCAAGTGTTTTCTTTTTTCTTGGGTTAATTTTTTTTCATCTTTCTCCTTTGGGGAGTTAATATTTTTTGGCTAGAAAGTGGAGGCAGAATCTGGAATGATGCCATTAAAACTGTAGTTGCAGTGGCGCCAAAGTTTGCTGGCAGCTCCTCCCCTTCCCTCCCGCCATTATTTTCCCTCCACACACCATACACAACATGATTGTTTCTTGATAAAAGATTTGGGCTCCTCATTTCTCACTAGGGGCAAATTTGATCTATTCCCGAAGGAATTTGAGCCTTTCCATCTTCTTGGAAGGCAACCAATCTTGGGGTTTAAAGCTATGTAATCATAGTTTTTCAAACACCCTAGTTCACCCAAAGAAAATCATGAGAGAATGTTGAAAACCCATGCTCTTCACAATAGAAGAGCGTTACATGCAAAAATCGGAAACGGGTGAAATCATTTGGTGAAAGTCCTACAGTAATATACTCTTCTCTTGTTTCAATCCTAAACACACATTTTGACACCCAAGGCGAATTGATCCCCTGGTTAGGAGTTACCCGAAGGGTCACCCGGTGGTGGGGCCAAACCTGGCTCCTATTTTGTTTTAGGATGGGGCCCTAATTATAGCAAAAGAGGGTATGTAAGGGTAAACAATTGCCGTTGGCCCCAAATTTGTCCAAAAAAAATCCAGAAAAAGCCTATGGACCCCCAAAATAAGAAGGCCAGAAAAATGACCCCATGCAATTAAGACGGGGTCCACCTTGGGTAACTCCCAACGAGGGGTCAATTTGCCCTGGGCACATTCCACACCACACAAGAAGATTTTAAATTGCTACTGTGCAAAGGTGCTGTTGTAATCCTTGATATTTTGACTACAGTTGTTAGAATTTCATGTGATTTGTTGTGATTCACACTGTCTTTATCCATGTGCATCTGCTGGAGTTTGGTGGGGAAAAAGAGGTAATTGGCCATCCCAATTAAGTGACCATTGAGTGCACCTTGAAATGTAGAATATTACAATGGGCTTGATTCCATGTTCTTCAGTGCAAAATGATGATCAAAAGCTCCATGGCAATGATGTGGACTTCGCTAAACAATTCAATACTCCAAAAAGCACTCTCCAAAACCATCTTATCTGGATAACATGACATTGCAACCCGTGAGAACTCTTCAATTCTTGTTTAATTTAAGAGCACATGATGACGTCCATGTTGGAACGAAGATAAAGCACTATAAAATATCTAGGCACTTGCTTTTGGCATTGCAAATACCATAACAGAGGGTTGGATTTGACACTTTAGTGCTGAATGTTTGTATTTCTAAAATAGATGTACCACGAAAGGCATATTCTTGGAAAATTCACCCAGTAAGAATATTTCCAAAAATCTTTTACATCTATTTACATCTTTTACATCTATACCATCTTTTCCTTAAAATCAGACCATTGCTTATGCTATTGGGTCAAATAGTTCCCAAAGTATGCTATATCTATTTTATCACTCATCCGTTGGCATGGGATGCCTTCATTGGTTGTATGTGTGTTTTGTTATCAATTGATTGCATTGAAATAAACTTCATATTGATTTCAAGTAGGAATAAAAATAAAACAAGTGACAAGAAGAAGAGAAAAGGAATTGCAACATTCTGTAAGACTCTAAATAGCAAGGGCTGGAACCTTTTGATAATTTACAACAAGGGTAAATTTAGTATCGTCTTCATTAGTTATCCTACTTGGATAACAAGTTGTTGCTAATTATTCAACCTAAACTTTAATAGTACTTGTGGAAAATTTATTGCTAAGTAGCTCATAAAACATTTATTTCCTAGTATTCTTTGATGTAGAGTTCTCAAAAAACTACAAAAAGGGAGTAACTCAAAACCCCATTTTCTAGCATTATTGCCAAATATTTATGTGATGCTTCTAGAAAGAGGTAAACCTATTGTAGGCTAAAGGACCGTGGCTATGTTTCACCAAAACACTCCAAAATTACCTCTTTAAAATGAGATAATATAATACTAATTTCACAACAAATTTTTCAATCTTAGAATCATTATTTGAAGTTTAGTACTACAACAAGATAGTCAAAAATGTCTTAAACTTTGACCATGCGGATTATAAAATACTTGCATTTGAAGGGTGCAATGAAATTTTACCGTGCGTGAAATGAACAACGTATTGTGACTCAAAATAATGGCATAGTTTTCCACTATACATTGCATAAATTCTATGTAACTATGTCTACTGTGTATTAGCAATTTTCTTAGCATGAAAAAATTAGTTTTCAAGTTTAATTAAATAATACTTGGATTTAAAATCCAAACGGAAGAAGAAATCATCATGCCTTCTTTTATTAAGGGGAAATTTTGAAATGTATACCAGATCCTTAATATTTATACATTTTAAAATATAAACAACAAGGGCTACCAAGAAATTTCCTACATTGTTGCCTTCTTCAAAATTTTATATTACTCAACTCTATAGTATTCTACCTAGCTACTCAAGTGTCCAAGATCCGACTAAATACCCCCGATCGAGCATTACAACAAGCCTCAACCTTAGGTGGGTCCATTTTTCGAGCCCTTTCATTTTGGAGGTTCTAGAGGTTTTTTTGGGATTTTTGGCCAAATTTTGGGCAAGCGGCTCCAAATTTCCATGGGAGAGCCCACTTTGATCAAATGGGACCCCCCCAACATCAACCTCTAAAGGTCCAATGTCCCCTCAGTGGACATTTTGATTTTGAATAGGGTGCCACGTTCTCAAATTTAGGACACTCGTCTTCTACTTCTAAATTTGGTGCACATGTGCCTAATATGATCCTTAAAAGTTAAAATTAGAAAATCACATACCGTAGTGCAAAAAGATGCCATAGAAGGTGGTCGGAGTTTGGTAAAGGTGTTTAGTATGACCTCAATTGGAGTTTATGTCTCACTTGAAAGGCTGATATATTTCAATCCGTGCCGTCAAACTGAACAAATTTTTACTACATACACTTGTACAATCCTAGTACAAGATCCTACGGTTAGATATGTATAACCGTGTTGATTTACATTTTGTGTTGAATGCATTGAAATTGACAATTTTTATTGAGTTTGGGTGCTGAAATGCCTTGGACCTTTAGGGGTTAAAATAGGAGCAAGTTTTGCTACCATCCCCGACCTTCCCAAAGCTGAGGCTTGGTGCAACACTTGACCCGGGTATTTAGTGGGATCTAGTTGTCCAACTTTTGATGTTTGAAGCATCATAACATTTTCCCTATAGGTTCACAAATAATTTAAAAAAAACCTATATTTGTTTCCTATACAGTCTAACCTTGATAATATCACACTTGTTAATAGAACACCTTGATATTGTCACCCAAAACCTTGAAATGGATTTTCGTAGTGTAAAACTTCCTTGTTAATATCACTATCACCCTTGATAATATCACATTTTTTTTTCAAAATCTGTAGTGTAAGTGTGACAATATCAAAAATGGATGGATGAATAAGCATAGATGATGTCCTATCTCGTCGGAATGTTGTACTGTATGTACAAGTGAGGGTGATTTGTGGATGAAAAATGTGGGCAAATCATAGATATTGGTGAGGACAAGAGTTCTGGAAAGTGCGAGGGTTTCGAGCTCGAACCAACATGACTCTGGAGAATATGAGGGTTTCCTTGCGGCGGCCGTTTTCCTGAGAGTTTCCTTGCGGTGTCATTGTCCCGAGGGTACCTGCAAGCTGTGCCGGATTGTAAAGGTGGGGTCGTGATAAGTCCGCAGGTTGGGTCGCAGGTCGTTGGAGTGTGGAGGATGCGATCAAGTCGTTGGGTCGCAGGTCGCAAGTCGTTGGGTTGAATCATCATCTCAATCATGGCTTCTGGCAACGCGTAGCAATCAGAGTAAACCTCAATGTCGTTCTGGGACCTGCAGATGTCTTTCTTCAGAGAATCCACAACCTTCTTTCGTCTGGTTTCCGAGGTGCCTTTGTTGTAAAGCTCCTGGATCACTGCGAACCGATTGTTGGTTTTCCGAAACAAAGCAGCGACCCATTTGCTGGAGCGACCTGCTGCACACCCCCAACGACTTGAGTTACAATTCAGCTCATGTGGGAGTAGCGATTTTTTCCTGGTACTACAACAGCCCCTAAATTTGTTAATTGCTAACAAATTGTTACTAGGTGTAGGAATCATGTGTGATCTTCAGGGTGGTACAGTACTGCAGTGGTGGATTGATTAGCTCGGGTTGTGATTGTGGATTGCTATGAAGGCCTTTGAGGTAGAAATAGGCCTGAGCGGTGGGTCACCATGAAGAATTATATGCGTTGTTGGCTTAGGCTCTGATCCGGAATTTCCTACAGAGTTTTAACAAACAAAAATTCAGATGAAGAAGAAGCCGCTCTTTCCATAGTGTACCATATTTTTATAATTGAGACTTGCTGGAGGAGCGAGTGCTAAACCTGAGACCTAACATAATTTATATACGTTACACCTTGTCACCTACTATGTCTCAATGATTATTTCACATGAGGTGAGATAAATAATTTATGTTAGGTCTCAATGAATTTACTAGCTTGTTATGTCCTAATATGGATGTCACTAACTAAAAGTGATTCATTTCTTTGGTTTTTGTGAGTTATGGCATCTATTGGTGATTTATTCAAGTTGGAAAACCAAGTGTATGATAGTTTGTTATTTTATTTAATTTTCTAACTTTTTTTGGATTTTTTTTGGATTTTTTTGGATAATATCACATTTTGCCTAAAATTGCCAAATGTGATATTATCAAAATTGTCACACCTTGATAATATCACACTTTTGGGTGAAACGGAGGGTGTGATATTAACAAGGTTAGACTGTATACCTATTCTGAAATGATTTTTTTAAAGAGTAATCTTCAAAGCTAGTTTTTCACACCTACCCAAGCTCAAAATGTCCTTTTCGGGTAAAATCCTTTTTCCCTAACATGGAAAAATCATAACTCTATTATGCACATGAAAATCATTAAGGTGGTAAAAAATGGGTTGGGTGCCCTAAACTTAGTGAACCAAACTCCCCAAAGAAGATGAACAAATATCCTATCGTAAAAAGAAAAACTAGGAAAAACAAAATAATTCCATAATTCCATAAAAGTGATTCTGAAGAGAGATATTTAGTGTTCAGATATTGACTTTCTTAAATGATTACTAAAAGAATTTTTCAGGCTCGGTTGGGCTACAAAGTAGATGTCATGATTTTCGTCGTAGCTTTTAGTGTATTAAATATGCTATAGAAAGTTGTGATGATTTCATCACCTGGAGCAGCGACCATCATAACTACTTTCACCAAAAGCTCGCCCACAGTTATGATCCTTATCGCTTCCTACTCAGAGAAAGACCCCTATTTCCGACCATGTCTCTTTTCCCTCTCCCTATTAATTCCAACCTTATTAATTTGTTTTGAAGATAACTTAAAATAATAACTCCAGATGCTTTAACCTATGAAGGGTCCGTCTGTCATGAAAGATAACTGGAAAAAGGCACTGGATGTCAAAATGAAATTCTAAATTATGAACTTTACATCCAATGATGTCTTATATTCATTTTTGACCAAAAAGGGTTGTTTGATTAGGAGAGAGGATATTGAACCTCTAAATATTCCTCAACAAAAGAACACTTCCAAAATTGTTCATTCCAGTGTAAAGAGTGAAAAATAAAATTTTACCTTCATCTCCAAGATAAAGAAGAAGCAGAAGAACTCCAGTCTCTAAAGGGGGCTGACGTGAATATAGTAGTTGTTAATTTTCTTCACTAAGCCAATGGCCACAAGACATAGGTTAGTGTAATAGAACTACTTTTTTTTTTTAGGGTAAACACTTTTTTTACACTATGTGCCTTAGAGACAACTGAAATGTCATACCCCAAGGGCTTTTTGGGTACCCATACAATGAGGTCTTAAGAACCCCCACCATAGTTGGATGGACTATGGTGGTAAGCACCACATGGGCGTAGGGACTTGAACCCATTCCAATATATGATCTTAATCTATACCACTAAAAACTTACTTTCACAAATTTTCATACACTTTGACCGCATGAATTAAAAATTTATGGTCTTTGAATTGAAGGGAAAAAATATTCTTCTATGGGGTTAACCTAGAAGCTTTGACTTTACTTGGTATTGAGTTCTTGATTTAAGGTCTGTTCGCACTTGGAGATATGTACACTTGTTTAGGTATGTGGGAAGGTGGTACAAAGTCATGCATTTGCACGAGGAATAGTCGGGAGGAAATAAATGACATGGCATCCAACGTGGTAGATGATATCATCACAAATTTTGTGGAGGTAGAGTGGAGGTAGCTTGGAGGTAGGAAGTATTTGCACAATTGCTTAGTACTTCACAATTATTTTAAAAAATGCAATAATGACAAAGGTATGGAAATTATGCAAGAAGTGACGCCTAAGATATTTGTAATGTGGCTTGGTGCATAAACACGGTTTTTTACTATGGTATTATTGACTACTTTTCAACTAATTTTCAACTAATTTTCTATTTTCTAGTGTAAAATATTTAATTTCATCTTATCTCCTTAAATGTAGGGAAATTCCATAGATGTACAAGCCTCCACGTGCAAACAAACGCTTATACCATTAAAATATGTACCGTGATGCTAATTTTTTGTACTTAAAAATTAGAGGTAGAAAAGAAGTGAAGCATTTTTTAAAAAATTGAGCAATGAAGAGAAGATCAGAAAATGCCATAACTCAATTGTAAATAAGTAAATCTTTGGATAACTTGAAAATTTAAATGGTCAAAAACAAAGAATCATGCTCCGTTGAAGCAAATAAAATTGAATGAGAAAAGAAATTAAGTTCTCTTATTTTAACGAGGACATGTTTTGCACCTTGCCCAAAAAGGATGAGAAAACTTTGCAAGCAATGTGTGTATGTGTGGATTACTAGAAGTAATATGTGGAATCTTTTAAATAGGAAAAGAAAAGCACAAAACGTGCATGTTTTTCCAGAGAATGTAGATGTTATTAATTGAAGTAAAAAACATTTGAATAACCTATAAAGGCAATGCCTACCTTCTTCTTTGTAACCTCTTTTTTGGCCAAATGATGTAGTGTATCATATGCATACAAGGCATGAATGATTAACTTGGTCTCTTTGAGGCTCGGAAAAGCACAATTTGAAGAATGGGAGAATAACTAGGGAACTCGTGAATAAAAAATGCAGGTATGAGAAAACTTTGTGTTATATTAAGTAATCAAAAGATAAATGTTCTTTAATATGGCAACACCTTGTAATAGCTTGTCTTCCAAAGAGATTTTGAAGTTTTTTAGGCCCTTTCACCTCAAAACCCTTTGCCGAAGTTCCTCCCAATTTGCACTTTGCCTCGTAAGCTTCGTTGAAGTCCTTTGCACCACCCTTAGAGACAAATTTTATCAAATGGGCATTGCTTTAGTGGTGGAACAAACAAAATACTTTATTCACGCCGGTCTCTGAAGGAGACTAGCGTTCTTCTTCTTCGTCTTCTGGAGACGACGTTTTGGACAACCTTTCACCAACAAAACAAGCAAATAGAGCTAAAATTCTAAAGGTATGGAGACTTATTGCAAATAATGTCTTAGTTTTGTTTGGATTTTCTCTTGAGGTCTCGCACCAAGAAGCCGGCATAGCTGCGCTTGGACCTTGCAGGGAGCTCGTCTCTCGAACTTGCCTTTGTTATGTTGATGCTGGAGTTGAGAGAACTCTATGACTATAGGACTTGTTCAAGGTCGTCAAGATTCTCCATCTTCTGTTGTGGCACCTCCACTCATGGAAGCCGTTGGGCTACTTCTTCTACCATTGATTGTATCCAACATGACGTCTACTACGCCGGAGAATCAAGGTACAATGGGAGCGACAAGTGGAGGCGGATGATCTTTGCAGACATGAGTAGGTCACGACCAAGCCATACAATATTGAACATGTACGCTTTGCCACATCCAATAGGATACCTTTCCACCATCCCAAGGGCAGGCGAGTGCCTTTTGAGAGCTTTGGTACCGCATTGTGCAATGGGCATGACTTTAGACAACCTCAACCAAAATAGAGAACAATGGAGTGTTCAGTGGTGATCTGTTCGTGCAACAGAAAAATGAGAATGTTCAACAGGGGAATGGGAAAATGCAATATGGAGGTAGAGGAGTGCAATAGAGAAACATGAATGAATAAAACAAATCTGATGCCATGTCAATGGACAACTAGGGTTTGAACGAGGTAGATCGGGAGGGAGGGCTCTTGATACATCCTGATCAACTACTTTGGAGCCTCAACGTTGATGGAGCAATGCAAGCAGTAGATATTATACCTACAGCCATGGCGGAAATGATCAGGTAGTTTCTAAGAGGATCCAAACAAATCAGATCAACCAATAGGAAAAGAGACAATACGGTGGACCAACAAAGTGAACAAATCGTAGAGACTGCAAACGAGGTGACTAGACATTAGCCACGAGAAAGACTCCAAGATGGAAACACCAGAGTTGGTAAACTCCAAGGACAAAATGTTGGACTGGCAGTTAACAATCAACTCTAGAGAGGGACATAGGGACTACAACGAAATCTCAACATTGAGCTTCAAAGGGAACACACACCACAAAGAGAGTCAATGCAGAGTCTTGAGAGGGCGCCAGACAACATCGGAGGTACTGAAGCACCTTCAATAGGCAGATCACAATGCAGGAGTAGTAATGGAGAAGACTTGTACAGGGATGTTGAAGGGAGGTTGCTCTACAAACTCACTTTCACATAAACCCTAGAAACCCTAATGAAACCCTGATTTGCTCAAAACTCCTTGTAAAACCTCAAATCACGTCGGATTTTATTGGCTAGCTCATAGTTTTTACACGGCAAAGTCTCTCCAACTCAATGTGACCTCAAAACACACTACAAAAACCCCAAAACCCTAACGTGTCTAAGTTCTACCTCCAAGTTCCAAGTGAGAGAGAGAGAGAGAGCTTCCAAGCTCTCCCTCCATGTGTACCAAACCCTAATAGATTTCATCCAGTGGATGAACATTGTATTGGATGAAAGTCATCTTGATGTCCAGGTTCATTCAACTGGTAGATGAAACTGGTCAAGACGGAAATCATCCGCCTGTCCAGGTTTCATCCGGCCAGTTCAATGGATGAAAAACTATCCAAGAAGGAAATCATCCATTGGATTAGGTTCATCCACTGGAGAGCTAAAAAACTCATCCGGAGTCCAAAAATGAAAATTACTATTTGGGTCTGCTAATCCTGGTTCTCCGCTTAACATTATCCTAAACTACATCGGTCCTCCGATATTTTTTTAATTTTTTTTTCGGTTGGAGGTCATCTATGACTCCTTCTGGTGTTGCCTTCGAGTATGCCCCCAACATGTTTTCTCACCAGCTGCTCCAGTTATCAGGCCATCTCCGCGGCCGGGTAAAGATCGTGGATCTCGTTGCCCTCCGTCTCTCCTCAGTCCGTCCGGGTGCCGATACCTTGTCCAAGTCCCAAAATCTCTGCCTCGACACCAACTTCCAAGCTTCACCTGGGTAGCCATCAGTGCATCCTTCTAACCTAAATATCCTTCAAGTCAACTTCTTCCAAGAAGCTCCAACTTGCACACTCGTGGTAGCCTTGCTGCCACTTTCCGCACCTCTATTTATCTTTCGTGTAGTGAATGTGAGGCTTGCTGTACGCTTGCCTCGGAGCTAATATGCAGTCCGCCCATGACCGTGTTAACCTCCAATTTATCCGGCCGCAAAACTAGCCGGGTTGTGCGTTGGTGCTAGAAATGACTCCCTATATCTCCTAGACCTCCTCCTCCTTGATTACTATCCGTGCTGATGGAATTGTCTTCTCCTTCCGGTGATTGACTTCCAGTGTTGGCCTGGTCGAGTTGATTTGCCAGCTACTTCAGTATCCGGTCTTCCCTGGGTGCCCGGGTAGAGATCGGAGATCTCCTTTGTCCTCCGTCTCTCCTGTGGTCCTCTCTTTCCGGGTGCCGATATACTGCCCTCGTCCTACAATCCCGCCGACCACCCACTGTCTTTCCCCCTTTCCGGTTAGCAGTGCATTCTTCTAGTCTAGATGCTGCCTAGTGAGTAGTGTCCGCATGCTGTAGTTGGAATTTTTCCTTTGCAATCCTTTACCTAATTATACAAAACTTTCCCATTTTTCTTTTCTTTTTTAATTTTTAGTTTTTAACTTGAAAGATGTGTTTCCGGAAACTTACCTAGTCCGGGTGCACCATCCCTCTACAGAAGTAGAACAGTCCCATGGTCCGGGTGGTACGCCGGTGTTGACTACAGCTGGAAGATTGCCGGGTCTCCAATGTTCACTGAACGTGTTCGGGTTTCCGATCTGGAACCTCCGGGTTGAGTTGGAGCTCGAAGGCCTCCGGCCTCCGTGTGTCACCGGAAGTGATTAGAAGTCCGGGTTGGGACTCCGGGTTGACTAGAGTTGGAAGGCCTCCGGGTCTCCGGGTGTCATTGGAAATGATCGTATGTCCGGGGTGGGACTCCGGGTTGGCTGCAGCTGGAAGCCTCCAAGTCTTCGGGTGTCACTCGATATGATTGGATGTTCGGGTTGAGACTTCGGGTTGGCGGCAGTTGGAAGGTCTCCGGGTCTTCAAGCCTCCGGGTGTCACCGGAAGTGCTCGGATGTCCAGGTTGGGACTCCGGGTCGGCTGCAGCTAGAAGCCTCCAAGTCTCCGGGTGTCACTAGATGTGATCGGATGTCCGGGTTGGGACTCCAGCTTGACGTCAACTGGAAGGTCTCCAGGTCTCCGGGTGTCCGGGTGTCACCGAAGTGATCGGATGTTCGGGTAAGGACTCCGGGTTGACTTCAGCTGGAAGGTCTCTAGGTCTCCGTGTGTCACCGGAAGTGCTCGAACGTCCGGGTTGGGCTTTCGTTGCGATTGTCTTCAGGCTGGCTACTCCCTCCGCCGGATAACCACACTGCCGGATTGAAATGGCTGGAGATTTGTTGTTGGCTGCCGATAGTTGCCGGCTCCTGAAGAGCTGCTGCCCGGCCTTCTCCAACTTCTAGTCACCTCCACCTCCGGCTCCTGGGCACGGTGGGTGGGCTGGACTGCCTGGACTGCTGCAGGGACTGGGCATGAACTACTACTTGACTGGGCCTGAACTATTGCCTGAACTGGGCCTAAACTGTTGCGTGGACTGGGCCAGAACTGCTGCCGGGATAAGGCCTGAACTACTGTCGGGACTGGGCCTCAACTACTGGTTCCAAGACGTTCAAAAAACCTAATTTCACATTTTCTCAAAAAATACAAATGTTAGGGTTTTTACAAAAACCCTCAAAGACCTAGTAGTGCAATGAGTAGAGAAGCACTCTAAACCTAAGATGCAACTCAAAACAATCCAAAATTTTCAAAAAAAAAGCTTCCAAAATCTTAGATCTAGATCTCCAAGCTTCAAATCCTAGTTGCCTCCTTGTAGAAAGAGCCACACGATTCGAACTTGTGCATGGTTGCCAATGTTGAAGGGAGGTTGCTCTACAAACTCACTTTCACATAAACCCTAGAAACCCTAATGAAACCCTGATTTGTTCAAAACTCCTTGTAAAACCTCAAATCACGTCGGATTTTATTGGCTAGCTCATAGTTTTTACATGGCAAAGTCTCTCCAACTCAATGTGACCTCAAAACACACTACAAAAATCCCAAAACCCTAACGTGTCTAAGTTCTACCTCCAAGTTCCAAGTGAGAGAGAGAGAGAGAGCTTCCAAGCTCTCCCTCCATGTGTACCAAACCCTAATAGATTTCATCCAGTGGATGAACATTGTATTAGATGAAAGTCATCTTGATGTCCAGGTTCATTCAACTGGCAGATGAAACTGGTCAAGACGGAAATCATCCGCCTGTCCAGGTTTCATCCGGCCAGTTCAATGGATGAAAAACTATCCAAGAAGGAAATCATCCATTGGATTAGGTTCATCCACTGGAGAGCTAAAAAACTCATCCGGAGTCCAAAAATGAAAATTACTATTTGGGTCTGCTAATCCTAGTTCTCCGCTAGGGACAGAAGAGCCACTAGGAGAAAACGAACAAACCCAAGTTCTCCTCCTCCTTTTTCCCTTGAAACCTCCTTCAACAAGTCCACGTCCAACCTCTTCAACGTATTTGAAATATAACTGAAGCGTTGATCAATATCTTCGTGTGTATGGCCGACTATAAAAAAGATAGTTCCACCTCCTGAAAAATCCCAAACTCACCAATGTAGCACATAGAACAAACATATAAATGCTTTAGTTCTCGCGTGTGCAATTGTCCGACTGGATTTGCAATGTTGGTGGCAAAAAGCCCTTCCTCCGCATCACATCTCCTATCACGTACAACAATGTACTCACGACTTGGTTGCTATCATATTTATAGTGAGCCCAAAACCACACGTCGCAATATAAATCGATGCCATGTACAAGAGCACCACACAGATGGATCTTCACAAACTAGTGTTCAATGTCCTTCACAGTCTGACGCATCCTGGGTACCATGGTTGTGTTTTGGTCCATGCCATCCACTATGATGCACATGTACAACTCAGGGCTAATATAACACGACCTCTTGAATATCCAATAGTGTTTACGTTCTTCCATCTGGTTACGCAGATGCAACTTAAACAACTCCTTTATCTTTATCCTTGCATCCGCATTAGTGGTTCCCTCCATGGCACATTTATACTCCCAACAATGATAGCACTTTGAGAATCTCGAGAATGGAGGTACCCAAATGTGGGGATACTTGATGCCCCACATCCCACGGAACGAATCGATAGAAATGGTTTCCCCATTACAAATTCTCTTGACCTCCTCGTTCACGTAATTAAATACATCAAATTTGGTTGTATTCATAGAAAAGATAATAAGAGGCACCACTTTGTTGTCACTCTTACGGCAAATACAGCAATGAGGTTGAGGACAACCAACTTCATTGACAAACGATTTAAAGCAAGCCTCTGCCGCAGACATTCTAGTGCTCTCTCTGATCCAATTTGAAAGGGTATTGCCGTGAATCGATGTCACTCTTCCATATATATGACAATCCTTCTTCAATTGCTTAAAGCGCCTCTGTGAATATTCAACCTCAAGAGCGTAGCAAGCATTGCAAATTTGTTTCCCATCTAACTTTGTTACAAACTTATCTCGACGAGTTCCTTCCGTCCTTGTGTAAAAAGAAACCAACATCAATCTTATCCACGTACTTCGTACTGAAAACTCATTAGCCCATGCATCGTATCGTATGTCCAATAGATACATTGTTGAAACGTCCTTCAAACAATTCCGTTTGCATCCTCCTTGTGCCATTGCAATTTGCACATTTCTAAGCGATACCTTAGATGGTGCAACTTCTGTCAATATTGTCTCTCTAGAATCTCTCCTTCTCCTATTTTGCATAGAATAATAACAACGTGTTGGTCTTACATATGCAAATCCATCTACGTGGGACAAATCTCAGATGTTTGATAGAGTAGGTTGGAAAAATGGCAAATTTTCATTTACGGCATTAGAAGCTTGACTACTGCGTCGAGATCTCTCAGTCGATCCTGGTGTATTGATGAACTCAGGAAAATCAAATTTTGGGGCCATCATTTGTATAGGCGATATTTGTAATTGGATGTCACGATGGACACTTGTAATATCATGTTCTACAGCCACTATGCGTAGCAAAGACCGATGCCAACAAATGATCAAGCCCACACACATGCCAAGGTGTTCTGCTACAATATCTTCGGTCCAATGTAATGCATCATCTACCCTAGTGATACGCACCGCCACCTCGAATGGGAACAACTTCGACCCATTCAATTCCATGCCACTATTGAATGCATGCTCCCTGGTTGCTAAGCCCACCACATCTCCTCTTTCAGAAAGAAATTATACTGCCCTTCCCAATTCTGATGTCATGATCCCAAGAGATCTCTGTTGAATTTGCCTTGCACGTGCTGCTCGAACTAATCGGGCCCCTTACAGGTAGAGTATTGCACGCAGTTTAGGTGGCAAATACGTTAGTATAATGCAGTTTAAGATGTGTTTATCGTTCGGTGGGTGGTATACATTTATATATTGGGTGGTCCGTATGATATGTTTGATTATAGAATCTCTCAGCAATAGTGTGGAATTGCTTGATAATGTAAGTTTTTGCATATAAAATACAGTGAGGTACTTTACACTGTCTTAGGAAATTGCGTACATATTTTTGTATCTCTTACACATTGTATTTGTAGTGCAGTACTCTAAAATCCTATAATAACTCAAAACACATTTATAATCTCTTTAGACACATGATTATAATTATATAGCAGGATTTGCAAACTAGATTAGAAATCATATATTTTCTAAAAAAATGTAGCAAATGGAAAAAATATATCACTTATGTGAACATGAAGATGCCAATGTTGGACACGACACACACCAAAATTTTGTGACAAAAAACATACTAAACTCTTGCCAAATTTTGAATTTTTTTAAAGTTATGAGCAAATAACTTGCGACTTTCTACCAGCAAGCAGTGCACTTGGCTTAGTGCATAATTGCTTAATTGCGTGTTAGATTTGATTTGAAATTTTTAAACAACTATTGACATGTGGAAGGTAGTAATTTCATGGATTTATTTGATTCGTTGAATACATTATTATTCTTAAATACATTGATGATTTTTTTAATAACAACTACAAAATCTAGACATATCCTTCAAGCTTAGGGCCGCTTCACACTAAGCCCAAGTTGAGAGGCCGGCCGTCAAAATGAGTGGCCAAACTATGCGAGAGGCCAAACTTTTTTGCCAAAAAAATACATTAAATAATAAAGACTGCAGGTTTGGCCGGTCGTGGTGTGAAGCCCCAAAGGCCAAGTCCAAAGTCCAAACCCCATATCATTACGCCAAAAAAAATCAGCCCAAAAAAATCAGCCAAAAAATTCGGTCTCTTTCATCTAACTTTTTGATTATGTCAAAAAAAAAAATCGACGGACTCTCGATTGTAGTTTGGGTCGACTAAAATGGACGACCCAAGTTTTGCTCGAGAGGCTGTCGCTTTGGCGCCAAAACAACCCAAAAGTGTTGCCATGTAGGACGACGGCCTTTGGAGTTTGGGTACAAGTGTGAAGGCCCAAAGTCCGGACTTTGGCCATTCTAGCAATCTCATTGGTGGAAATCGACAGTCTCTCGACTTGGCCACCAAGTGTGAAGCGGCCCTTAGAGCTATGTGAAGCGGCCCTTAGAGCTAGGCGGCAAAAACCACGAGTTTGGATGTGAGTTGTTAATATGCATCTTCTTTTACTAATCAAAGACCGTCAAAATTATTGTAGTGATTGACAATGCCATAGATATTGCATAATCTCACAAATCGCCGATCAACAAATACCATAAGTGCTTGATGAAATCCCAACCACTTTGCAAATATCTCTATTGTCAACAACACAAGACAATTTTGACAGGTAAAAAAAAGTTTGAAGTGAGTTTTTTTGGTAATAAGATTCAAAAATTCTCATGCAATGAACTGCATGGCCGTCACTATAAATGCACCAGACAACACAAATTACAATTCAAATCTAGTCTGCTACATTATGAAGTAGGGTGGCAAAAAGTCATTGTATAGGGAAGATGACCAATTCAACAGAGAGGCAAACTTCCGGTTAGCTGCATTTGCAAGCAATACTTTGATTCAACATGGGTCCCATAGGTTTGACTATGCATGCCAAAACTTCAGAGTTTGCTCCTGCAATGACACATCTAGTTTGATGGGACACATGTGCATGTATATTACTACACGAAAAGTGTTTTTTAATGTCTGCCATGTTAACCCTTTAACGTCAGAGCCAGCCCGAGGCCCAGGGCGAACTGACCCCCTCGTTCCCCCTCGCGGGATGAAGGGGCCAGTTCCCCTCATCCCCGTTCATGACAGCAGCAACAGTGGGGAACAGATCCCCACCCGAACCCCCACCGGTCTGACCCCAGCCCGACCCGCAGGAACAGTACCCGGCAGGTACAGTATCCCCGCGCGGGTCTTCGTTCCTCCGCCCAGCTCCGCTCCCCCGCGCTTATGCTCGTCGCCCCCCATCACTGCTCGCCGCCCCCCATCACCGCTCGTCGCCCCCCATCACCACTCGCCGCCCCCCATCACCGCCTCTCTGTCTAGCACCTGCGCACTTGTTCTGTGGGGTGCCCATTTGACACTAATTTTGAATACATTATTTCTTTGATGGTTTCCATTCCGTAGAGATTAATCTTTTGAGCTCATCTTTTGTGCTTAGGTATGTTGTCATTGAGAACTAGGGTTTGAGTTTTGTATTGTCAAGTTTCTTGAATGATACATTAGTTTATGCAATGAGTGAGTTATTAATGTTTAGGATATAACACATATTTCAATCATTGCATTGATTGTGATTTAGGATTTTTATGGCACAAATTTATGCTACACACAATTTTTGAAGAAGGTGTAGAAGAAGAAGTAGATAGTGACGCATTTCTTAAATTTGGGTTTGTGCGTGACAGGTATTGCGATAGGATGCAAAGGCTCCCAGGGACGTTTTATGGAACTTTTACTACGCGGTGACGGGTATTGCGTTTGGATGCAAGGGCTCCCAGGGACGTTTTAGGGAACTTTTACTGCGTGTGACGGGTATTGCCATTTAAATGCTCACTCAAGTACATTTATTGAGACGTTTTTCCTTTGTGACGGATATTGTCATAAGAAACCAGGGACGATTTGTTTCATATTCTTGTAGCGTGACGGGTATTACTCTTGAAAAACATAGTAACTAAGGAATTTTTTTTTAGTTCTCATGTCTGTGAAGTGTATTGCTATGTATATTTGGTCTTCCCTAACCTTCTAATTACACAAATTTCTCATAATTCAAATAAAATTCTTTTCATTTCTACCGCATTAAAAATTAATGACTATTTATGTACGTAAATTGACCTATCCGCCACTTTCTTTTTCATTGCTGAATTTGTCTTTCTTATGTTCTAATTTTTTCTTATAGAGTCAACATGCCAAAATCAAGGAAGACTATCAACGTCCAGAATCCTCCGCCTGGACCAATTTCATTCCATGATATTACATGGGAGCATGCGAGCAGACAAGGATGGGGCAATGCAAGTGCAATCGTGCATTCATACATCCCTTATGAGAGGATTCAAGATTTCATAAGAGGTCAAACTTGTGACGACGGTTCATCGGTTGGTTGGAATGTGAAAGAGCGAAAGAAAGGAGAAGCGAAGAAGAAGCCGTACACTACTTCATTTATTGAGCATGTGTGGTACGAATGTGCGTATGGCCCGGAGGATCATAGGAACGATCCACGAATTTGTAAGTCTCACAAACGTGGATGTATTGCTGAGTTTTCAATCAAGCACTTACAATTGTATGCAGATGTTGCCGAAGTAGCATACTATCATGTGGATCACACACGAGAAGATGGGGCTCCAGCTCATGGTCCTTGTGATCCAGAGTCGATTGGAAGAAAAACCGCATATCAACCGCGAATGAGTGGCGAAATGAAGGCTTGGATTCAAAGGAAATTGAGTGCAGGATTCACATCTCTTCAAATATTTGAAGAGCATCGGCGGAATTAGAATGACCGAAGGAAATTATGTGTGCCTTACAATCGAGATGACTTCATCAAACTCAAAGATATAGCATACTTGGAGGGACGTCAGAAGATGGGGATTTGGCGTAGAGATCCTTCGGATTTCTCTAGCGTGAAGATGTGGACTGAAGCATGTTCCGAAAACGTTTTCATGTGGCATGAACAAGATGATGTGACGGATTTACCTTTCATCTTGGGTATCCAAACCGATTGGCAAAAGAAGATGATGATGAAATTTGGGCATAGGAGAGCAATCTCTATGGATGCAACACATGGTACAAATATCCCTAACTATCTCCTATGGTCTCTACTTGTGTTTGATGATTGGAATAACGGAATTCCTGTTGTTTGGGTGCTTTCAAGTCGATCTACAGAAGAGGATTTAACCATGTGGTTAGAACCTTTGCGACGGCATATCGAGAGAGATATGCCCCACTTCTTACCTTCATGCTTCATGACTGACGATGCTGTGGAAATTCGAAACGCGATTAAGCGTGCTTGGCCGGAAGATGATGTCCCCATTTACTTATGTGCATTCCATATTATCAAAAATTGGAAGAATCATATCCTCCTTAAGGTTCCAAACGTGGGAAACTTACGTGATCTTGTATACAAGGCTCTTCATTATTTTTTGTACTTAAAGATCGAGTACAAAGAAGAAGAATCAGATTTTTTGGAACGTGCAAAGAAGATTGGTGAAACTCTCTTCCAAAATTTATATGTTGATAAATTCCAAAAGTACTTCGAAACTCACTACAAACATCAAGGTACTTGACTTCTTATTGGATCTTGATATTTCCGCATGTACTATATTTTTAAATTATAAACACTATATTTTTTTTAATAATGTACTACAATAACAATTTATAGATAACATGTGTTTCTTTTATATTGTTACAGACTTATACCTCATTGGTCACCGCCGGCATCATCATTCAAACCAAGATACTCAATCAAGTATTGAAGGCTATCATGGAGCTCTTTAACGGTGGATGTTGATTGATAATCGAGATAGACGGGGGAGAAGAATTGATTTTCTTGTATGGCGGTTGACAAACCCGGTTGTCAATCACTACATGTATATGCAAGGGCAAAAGGTGAACGGTTACATTCCCAACAAATCCGTGGAAGGGATTGTAGAGAGAGGAATTGCACGAGGCAAGACAATTCCCCTCCACGACATTCTACCCCCGAAAGAAGGTGATATAATATGGAAAGTGAAATCACAATCTTTTCACGACCGTTGGTATGAAATTCATGACCCATTTACTTCGTATGCGTGTTGTTCATGTGAATGGAGCATACGGGGTAACTTTTGTAAGCATCAACTTGTTGTTCTCAAAGTGTCTACTGATTTATCGTGGAAAACTTTGTTAGAATATTTAGGAACTTTTTATGGTTCGGTTCGAGGTGGGCTTGAAGCTATGTTCACTCACAATGTCCCAAGTCATCCTTTTGAAGATGTTGAAAGTGAAGACGGTGATGACAAAGACGTGGTGGAAGAGAATGTCGTACCGGGAACGAATGACGTGGAGGGGAATAGCCTTGTACCGGAAGAGGATGATTCTGATGTTTTGGATTTCAATGACACTATACCGAATGAGATCATCGGGTCTTGCGAAGTCCAGAATATGGAATCATCCAACGAATGTACTCTACGTATGGTTAGAGATTTGATGGAGAAGTCAATTTCTGAAGCCACTTCTGGAGGTGAACTCCTTATGAAGCACTTGCAGTCCATGATGTCTACCGTTGTAAGTGACATCCGCCGAATCCGTACGTTACAAGAGAACGATATTTCGCATCCTCAAGCAACTTTTGAAATTTTATATACAAAAGATGGTAATTCGGTGGCTAGGAAGAAAGATTGGAGGGAACGAATAGCGGGCACTCGGAAGAGGAGAAAGACCAATACTCCAATAGAGTAGATATTGTATAGTTAGTACATTATTTATTTGTTTATCTCAATGGTTTTTCCATAATTTGAGGTTTTTTTACAAGGTTAATAAGGATGTATGTCTTGGTACTTTTCATATTATTATAGAGTCGTTAACATTGATATTATGTATACCATTTACACATCGATAATGAAACATACAAAATTTCACAAATGGTATTCACATTATACTCAATAATATTGAACATGAACAATGAGTATAAATCTCACATCCATTTATATCACATCATGGTTCACATCAAATCCTTCACCAAAATGGAAATACTATCCAAAACCGTATTCAACACACAAAGAAGAAGACACTCATAACAAAAAAAAACCAAACAATACAAAGCATAAACTCTTATTGGTCTACTCTTCTTCTTGATCTTCTCCTCCTTCTTCTTCTTCTTCACCTTGTTCTTCTTCTTCTTCATCTTCTTCATTACATTCCTCCTCGACATCCAAGCCGCGCTTATCCGCATAGACGGAGCATGCTGTTTCAATGCGGTCCATAGAAAGAATGTTCTTCACGTGGAAGACATTCTTCTCGGCCTCCAAGTAGCGTTCAATGAATTTGGTCTTCCCTTCTTTGTGTCTACATTGCAATAATAAATTATGTCAATAACATATTTATACTTAAAAAATAGAATAAACAAAACGATTCACTAACATTACTAGTTTACAAACTTCATAAGAAATGAAAGTAAATGAACTTACATGGCTTGAATAGATTGTTGACGGTGCCAACATACCAAATCTTCCACTCACTTAGCTCGAAGCTTCAAATTTTTCTTCCAATCCTTCTTTTGATTGAAAATGCGGTGAAGATCCTCCAATTGCGCAATGTCCAAGTCGTCTGCGTCACGGCCTAACTTCAACTCCATAACGGCGTTGGCAAAATCGGGATGGCGTGGTAGTGCGTCAAGGCATGCCGCATCCAATTCTCCAACTCCTTCCTTCTTTGCCCCAAGGTGAGTGGCATACTTCTTCCCCATTGCTATAACAATAAAAGGTTTCTCCGACGTAGTACGATTAACGGTGGCTGCCAACTCCACTTGTGCCCACAACGCCTCCGCCGCCTTCGTCCATGCTAGGAGTTTTTTCCAAAACTCCTTCCGTTGTCTCTTGAACGGCTTCGTTAAAATTCTTGCATTCATACGGCGAGAGTTGATGTTGCGAAGTCGTTCTACCTTCCGTGGACGACCAAGTGTTTGGGTCGTAAGCTCCATGTGATGGTGATGACGAAGATGGATATTCAAGTGTCGCCGATTCTTCCATGGACCGAGGAAACAATTCTCAACCTCGCAATGCCATGGCTTCATCGCATGCGGGACTTCTTTGTAGTCCCGATCGAGAACGGCAAGTGGTAAGGCGGATAACTCCATCCCGCGGAATGAAAAACTACACACAAGCAAGAATGATATAAGAATCTTACACCTTCAAACCTCTTTAAGCCGTACAAGACCTAATCACAAAATCAAGAAAAATGAAAGAGATAGTCCTAACATACCAATACCGGCCATGAATTTGAAACACATCAAGTACAACACGATGTCATGGAAAAAATGAAACAATTTTTGTTAGGACCCCAAAAAGAAAGCACCTAATATGTTGCAACAATATCATAAGTTAATGAACACCTAACATTACTAAACAAGGGGAAAAAAATATGCAATATCCCTCACGTGAGAAAAAGAGCACATAAAACGTCACAAGTAAACTCTGTGGCAACATTGCAATACCCGTTACGACGTAGAAAAGGACACTAAATATGTCACTGCTAATGGCTGTGACAAACTTGCAATACCCGTCACGACGTAGAAAAGGACACTAAATATGTCACTGCTAATGGCTGTGACAAACTCGCAATACCCGACACGACTCAAAAAAAATGTCCTTAACGTGGAATCCATCACTTCTTACAAAATAATATATGCACAACATGTCACATCATGCATTGTCAACAATTTCAAAGCACTTATGACTACCTAAATTGGTAGTCAAAAAACAAAAATCACCACTCTTGTAAAATTCCAATATCCAAAAACCATATTATATTACAAAGTCAAGTCACTTGCATTGCATGCCTCTATCAAGCATACCTAAAACACATATTATCTCCCATTGCAACACCGTCACAAAGAAAAACAAATGCAAATATGTCACAATCTCTAAACCCTAATAAGTCAATGTTGTAATAGCAAAGTACTTACAAAAACTTGAATATGGTGTAAACTTAGAACTCACCTCTTAGATGGTGTTGAAATGCAGCAGCAAGCCTGACATGAAATGTGGGAACAGGAGGCGCAGACAGGCGCAGCACAGAACGTTGACAGGCGCAGGTGCGTAGACAGACGCGCGGTGATGGGGGGCGGCGCGCGGTGATGGGGGGCGACGCGCGGTGATGGGGGGCGACGAGCATAAGCGCGGGGGAGCGGAGGTGGGCGGAGGAACGAAGACCCGCGCGGGGATACTGTACCTACCGGGTACTGTTCCTGCGGGTCGGGCTGGGGTCAGACCGGTGGGGGTTCGGGTGGGGATCTGTTCCCCACTGTTGCTGCTGTCATGAACGGGGATGAGGGGAACTGGCCCCTTCATCCCGCGAGGGGGAACGAGGGGGTCAGTTCGCCCTGGGCCAGCCCGAGGGGCTTGGTTTTTTCATTTTTCAACTCACTTTGACCATGATTTTCTAATGATGAATATTCATTTTAATGATTTTTCTTTTTCAAAATTCTTTGAATGTATGATAAAAATCATGTGATACAATTAGAATGTAAATGGTAGCTAAATATGGGTGTTAAAATTCAAAGATTCTATAAAATTTCTATAGAAAGATTTGTCGTTTAAGGGTTAATTATGAACTCCAAATTTAAATTGTACTAACCTTACTTATGTAACAAACATCAATGGTCAACTTGAAGAGCAGTTGTCAATAATGGTATTTCTTGTTTGTTATTAAATTTTACATGTTGAAATTTACTGTTAAATTTTACACAGACCCACACACACACACACTTACTTAGGGGCGGTTTACACTATAGACCAAGAGCCGTGACCAAGGAAAATGGATTAATTCCATGGTCACACTTCCATGGTCACACTTCAAAAAAATTTAATTTTTAAAGCCCTTGGGCCTCTCACTAAGTATAAACCGAACTTGGACCGGGAGGAATGACCATGTACTAAAAAGTGGGCGTGCTGATTTTTTTAATGATTGCCTAAAAAGGGCAGTATTTCCTAAAGTAACAAAGAAAATAAAACAAGCCAAAATGACAAAAAGGGTGGCCGCCATTGTATCTACAGTAACGTTGGGCCCCCTCCAAGAAACCCAAAAAAGAAAACCAATTTAAAGATAATAAAACGGCATTTCATACCCATGGTCTCCTCGTTTCAGCAACGAGAGAACGCATTTAGCCTCTCTCACCACAAAATCCAGGGGACCCTTCAACATTATCCACTAGGCCTATTTCTAGGCCTTTGGAGGACCTCAACTCCTTTGGTCACTTTTCTTTTTTCCTCGTAGTGTAAACCCAAGTCATCCCGAGACGAGTTGATGGAGCCAATAACAGATTTTAGAGGTGCATGGGACGAGTTCTTGGTCCGTAGTGTAAACCGCCCCTTAGATACATACACATACCGGTACACATTAAGGTTAGATAACCTATCACCACCACTAGCCCAAGAATCAACAATCTTATGTGGGCCAAAACCACCACCTGCCTACCCCATTTCCGAAATTTTAGGAAAGTCAGTTATGATTGGGTGTCAGTTTATAATTGGTTCAAAGCTCTCGGTTTTTAGTCTCATGCACAAGTGGTCATTAGCACAACTTATTGTGGAAGTAGAGAGTTTTGTATGTCGAGATTGGGTCACGTTACTATCCACTTAAAAAATTTGTAGCAATTTCAATATGAAGAAATAAATGGTCACAACAATTGCAATATTCATGAAATCCTATTTAGAATTCCCAAAAAAATTCTTACCACATATACAAATGCTATAAATAGGTCAGCAAGCTTAAGTTGGTGGTTATAGGTCATCCCACCTTAGTCATGCAAAAACTGTAATCAAGGTTTGGTTTCCATCATATTTACTTGAAGGCCTTTGATGATCTCACACGGATCTCCTTATTGACCCTGCTCGAGCGTTGCACCAAACCTCAGCCTCGGGTGGGCCCATTTTTTCGGCCCTGCCTGTTTAGGATCCTAAAGGTTTTTTTTGGAATTTTTTTGGCCAAAATTGGGGCTTGCAACCCCAAATTTCTGGTTGGAGCCCTCTGGCGGATCAAATTGGGCCCCACTCCATTACAAAAATAGAGGCAGGTTTTGTCCCACCCCTTCCAAGCCCTACCGAGCCACTGACTCAGCTCAACGCTCGACCGGGGTCAATAGGCAAATCCATCTCACACCATTTGGCAATTGTGAGAATGGGCGGGATCGCCCTATGTTGCGTCAGAGCCAGGGAGTGCAGGAACTTGTGTAGATCATAGTGTTGGATCTTTGTCACAACAATTAGAGCCTCTCCATAGGTTGCAGAGTTCTACCTAGGTAATCGAACTGCACACTTAAGTCAGCATACTTAGAGGTCGTTTACACTACAGACCAAGAACTCGTTCCCATGCACCTCTAAAATCCATGATTGGTCACAATTACTACCGTATGGATTTGTGAATCTAGCGTATGGATTTGTGAATTTACCTTCTCAAAAATATGAGAAGGATATGATATATGCAAAGTATAAAGTGTGTTGTTTATTCTCAGCACATAGTTGCATTGCAGGATTTTTTAGGACATCTTCTACACCTCTACCACTTCTAAAATTTGGTGCAAATGTGCCTAACATGATCATTTTCAAGTTAACATAATAAATTCACGGCCCGTAGTGCAAAAAGTTGCCATAGAAGGTGGTCGAAGATTGTTGAAGGTGTAGTATGACCTCAAAAAGAGATTATGTCTCACTTCAAAGGCTAATATCTTTCAATCCGTGCGGTCAAACTTACCAAAATTTTCACCACACATTCTCAAACAACTCTAGTACAAGATCCTACGGTTTTATTTTCAGAAAAAACATTTTGTATCATTTCGTGTTGAATGCGCTGAAAATGGCAGTTTTGAAGTGATTTTGAGGGGAAAATGTCTTGGTCCTTTAGGGGTTAAATATGCTTGAGGTTAAATCGACCATCATCATGATAGAACTTAAGTTTACCCATGCTTAAGCATAAGTTGACTATGATAGAACTTTAACTCCTAAATTTCCAAGACTCCCCTCGGAGGACTCTAGAAGGTTTGGGTAGGTTCCTATGGTGTCATTTTATAACGTTTTTCTTTGAAATTTTTAATGTAGATGGACATTACTAAACGCTTTATATGAGTCCAATTTTTTCCTAAATCCGACATTTTATGAAAAAGTTATAGGTTTTGGAAGTTCATATGGGGAGAGCGGGCAAGTCGGGCAACTCCAAAAACTTTGCCTAAGACACTCTATTGAATGTGAGATGTTTAGTACCAGCTAATAATATTATTTCCTTTCATATTGTCAAAAAAAATCCCTTGTCTTTAGTGAAAAAAGGCATATAAATCCAAGTCAAACATTTTCACACATTATCGCACATTGTCGGGCAAGGTACCAACAAAAATTTGACACCAAGTGAAGTCAAAGTTTGCTAATCCACTAAATGCAGGGAAGATAATGGACCCTTTTCACTACTTCATTATAATATTACAATCCGTGCGGTCAAACTTTATGAAATTTTTAATGTGAGTTACTTAATAAGTCTTGATTGAGATCCTACGATCAAAACTAGAAGTAAAAGTTTTTTTGTTTTTTCCTTACTCATTGCACTAAAACGAGCAGTTTTGAAGTGTTTTTGGTGAGAAATTGTCAAAGAATTTGGGGGTCAAGCATGATTTACTTCCATCACTTTAGCATGATTAAGCATCACTTAAGCATGATTAAGCATGATCTTAAGCACTATTAAACATCACTTAACTCTTTAACCCCAAGGGATGTTTCTAGGAAAACCAAGATTTATGCTGATTTTTTTCTTTGCACCGGATTTGATGGAAATACAATTCTTAATATTGATATCTAACCTTACAAAATTGAACTTAACCCATGACCTCAACTTTGGGGAAATTTGCACAACATCCAACGGTTGATGGAATAGATTATAGTTGTTCAAAGTTACTGTATATTGGTAGTGAAAACAGTGGATTTTGGAGGGTGCACTACTTTACCCATCAATAGATTCTTGCAAGAATTTTTTTACTTTGAATTAGAGCAGTTCACATGTGCACTAGGTTGATAGCTTTGCATTGATGTATCATATGCGAGGAACATATTTATACACAATTATTGGTGATTTTTTTGCTTTTTTCTACTTGATTGTATACAAAAATGTTCCAACCTTATACGAATCAAAACGGTAGTTTTGTATGTGAAGAGAGAGATCAACAATCACAAAACAATGAAGAATGTATCAAAGACAAAGTTCAATCAAAATTTAAGACCAAAATCAACGTGCATGTGTGTGAAATACAACATAGTATGTGGCATGGTATTCACTGTATTCATTGTATTTGAGTGTATTTGGTGTATTTTGTATTGTATTCCTAGCTTTTCCAAGAGTTCTATAAATCCAAATCATGATCTGATTGTTGGAGAGTGTTTGTGTATTGAGTGCGTAAATATGAACCTGGTATCTCAAAGCCTAATTCCTCATGGATTTCATGCAAATTGAGTTTTAGCACCTCCGGAGTCCCATTTTGGGCTTCCTCGGCGCTAAAGGGTTAAGCATGATCTACTTTGATCACATCACTTTGATAAGTAAATGTTAGTTCATCCGCATTTACTTCAGTCATCAAACAATTTGTTGATCTATGTGAATACAAAAGTACTTCAATAATTCTAAATCATTGGGTAAATCTGTAGAACCAATAGCATATGCAGGCAAAAGTGCATAAAAAGAATAAATGAGATTCTTGCGGGGAGGACCTCCGGGGCTGTAGGCTGGCGAGGACGTTGCCTTCCATGGGCTTGGCCAAAGGTCCACCAAGAATGGACCGCAGGTATGGTATACCATCATAGAAAAAGTAGAATAGTGGTGCCAACTTACCGGTATAAATGGAAAGTATGTTGCGGGTAGTGCTCCTACATAGGTCATCGGGACCTCGGTAGTGCATACTACCCTTATTGCCTCCTCTCTAAGGTAGACTCTATGCAACAAAGAAAAGTAACCATCGAAGACAACTTATATATCATTGAATGATTGGCCATGACTTGGATCCCTTACTCGCCACCTAATACCACACTAGACACTAGAGCATATTACACGTTTTGCAAGTCCACAAAAGAGTAGTTCCCACCCTATGGTTTAGATACTAAAGATGTTGATGAATAAGTGGGTTGTAAATGTCATTCTAACTATCACAGAGCTGTAGGTTTGTAATTGATGTGGAAGTCTGCAAGCACGTGAGTTGGCCAAAATATCAATGATGATTAGATGTAAAGTTTTTCACTGTTAAAAGCAATGTCTTATAATGTTAGTGAATACCAAAAATAGGATGTTTTACATAATGATTTTAGCGGTGATATGTACTACACTAAAATATATATTTAGTGTTGTATTACTGTTGGTGTTGTGTTACAATTGGTGTTGTTATCCTTCTACATTATTTGTGAAGAAATTGACAAATAATTGACTCTATGTCCCAACTTCAATTCTTTTTTTGTGAACTTGACTCCCTCCTCGTCTTCCTTACTCCCTCCCTTCACTCCTCTATCTCCAACACTTTGTCTATGAAGCCCACTTCCAAGTTTATGTCCCAATTCCTTCCTCCCTCACCCTCTTCTACTCCTTGTCCCAGGAATACATTCTCCAGCCCATGACCCATTTTGTTGGTGTTCACGGCTAAGGGCCAAGTGTTTGAACAAAGGTAAGTGTAGAGTCCCATGAATGAATTTTTAAAACACCAAGTGTGTTCAGAGTAGATTGACCCTAGAGTTTGGGAGTTGAAAGGAGGTAACACATTGTTGAGATGGTGAGGCCAAATCTCAATGGATCTCTCCACCCTCTCCCGAATCCCTTGAGCTCCTTGTCGATCTCCC
>OZ020516.1:33170798-33476455 GCA_963971425.1 Bryoerythrophyllum caledonicum | reverse complement strand
AATAGAAAGAAAAGGGGAACAAATCGAATGAAACCCCGAAACCGCCCCTTCTTCTTATGTTTCCTCTATCAATGTAAATGGAAACTAGATTTTTGAAGTCTAGGATGTGTGGTAGTCCAGGGAGGGGTTGTTTCATGGGGCGGACAAGATATCCCCCACGCTCGGACTTACCCGAGGTGGGCCCTTATCTTAATTGTGTGGGGTCATTTTTCTGTCCCTCTTATTTTGGGGGGTCCAGAGTCTTCTTTTGGAATTTTTCAAATTTGATCACAAAGATTTGGAATTGATATTGAAATAAAAAACCCAAAACCCACCAGAGCCCATACTCAAACTGTAGAGTAGGTGAGATTTGGTGCCCTCCTTTGCCCAATGCCAACAAGTGAGAGTGAGTAATAGAGAGAAGACCTACCCAATGCCGATTGTCCTTGTTCGACTTTCGAGGCAAGGCCACATGTGAGAGCTCAATTGAGGTGGAGCAACCCAAAATTGCACACTTTGTGACCCAATGCCAATAATGACTGGTGTTTTCAGATGTTGAATTATCGGTTTTGGGTCACTTCATGCACCATTTCATGCATTTGCCGTTTTCATGCACCATTTCATGCATTTGCCGTTTTCATGCACCATTTCATGCATTTGCCGTTTTCATGCACCATGCCATGCATACTCTACAGTTCGGAATTCGGTGTCTGATTGGAATTGGGTGTGCCTACCTATGTTGTACCACAACAACATATTTCCAAGTCTTCGCATTTGGTATCAAACAGTTGTCGCTTGTGGAATACTGCTCCAGTGAGCACAGAAACAGTCCATCACCTTCCAGGTTTACAACCACTTTTGTGGCTTGACACCCACTCCACATTCACATCCATGCTCTATCATTCATCTCTCACTCATGAGGACAGCACAAACGTATTATTTGCCAGCTGCAAAGCCCCCAATTATTAGGTGCATTGAGAGAGCATGAGAATGAACATGGTGGTACATGCAAAGTAATTCAATTGTGGAAGGCTACAACGTCCCACATGTAAACAATATTAATATTGCAGTTATTTGTAAAGTGACGCAAAGATACTACCGGTTTTTACCGGACAGCACAAACGTATTATTTGCAAAGTGAGGCAAATGATCTACTCGAAGAGGTAAATGGCAGCAAAGATTCATGGTACAACATGACCTCTCCTTCTTTATTCTCAAAAGAATGTGAGGATATCGAATATTGTTACAAGTTCAAGTTTAAATACTGAGAAACTAACACTATTGGAAAATGGTGTAAGTTTTTGTATTCACTTTGCGAAAGACCAGTGAGGAACTATACTTTGAACTCCAAAGTATGCACACACATTGTATGCATACTTTCAAATTACAAATCATGATTTGGAGTTTTAGAATTCTTGGAACACGCTAAATACATTGTCAAATACACAAAATACACTCGAATACAACAAATTCCTACAAATACACTGCCACATACAATGGTGTGTTCAATACACATGCGTAATGGATGTGGTCTAAAATTTGATTGAAATTTGTCTCTAAGAGACTTTCCAATGTTTCATGAATGCTAGTCCCTCCAATCACATATAAATATTTTGTTCTAATTCATATAAGTTTTGGAACATCTTTGTATACATTCAAGTAAACAATAAATGAAAATTCATCAAAAATCATGCATAAGTGTTTACTCCATGTGTTATATGTGAATGCAAAGCTGTCAGCATATACTCCATTTGAACATTGTCATTTTCTTAAAAAAAAATTGTAAGATTGTATGGATTAAAAAATAAATGAAGTCCACAAATTTTACTATTGATATTTGTTGACTTCAAACACTACAATCTAATCCATCAACTATTGGATAATGTGCACATTTTCCCCAAAGTATCCGTTCGGGGGACAAAAATTTCAACTTTGACTGCAACTATCTTTCAATCCGTAGGGTCAAAATTCACAATTTTTTTATTACAACCTCTCATGTAAGTTTAGAAGAAGATCCTACAATTACATCCTCAAAAAGCTCATCTTGGCACTCTTCAATCAACGGAGTAGAGATTCCTATAGAATGCCTTGGTGCTTTAGGGATTAATCCCTATAGGACCATTTGTACCTACGAGGTACAAATCAACTTTGGGCAGATTCCTAAAAATCCATTTTAAAAGATAACTTCTTGAAATTTTTAGTGGAGATAGGAATAGGGGTCATCTTTGCAAGGATTTTTTTTTGGTTGGACTTATAGGGAAAAAATCATAGTGCTTCAAACATAAAAAGCTTGACTGTTTTGGCAACTGGGTAGGGTACTATAGAGATGAATAGTGCTACTGTAGAGTTGACAATTGCATTTTTTGGAGGTGGGTTGTAGTGAAGGAAAGTTCTTGGTAACTTTCGTTGTTTTCACTTAAAAACGCATTGTCACGGGATGTGGCATCAAGGACCGCACCGCATTGCGTGGTGTTAGCGTAGATTAGATAGTTGTATTCTACGTTTGTTAGTGTTGTACATCTGCCAAACCACATCCATTCAATGTGGTTATTTCATCCAATATGGTTTTGCGTGTGTGCATATAGCGGCGCGTATGTGTTTGACCTGTCGTCTTTGTCAAGTCAAGCTTTGTTAGTGTGTTTAAAGAGTGATTAGTGAGTTTCCTTTGCTTGTAAGTGATGGGTTATCATTAGTAAAGGGTGGGCATTCTCTAGTTCCGCTTGCACTCGTTGATTCTCCCTTTGTGGAGTGCAAGACGCTTGACTACTATTGTCATTCACAACATTCTCCTCGAGGGTGTGCTTAGCATAGTTGCGTTAAACTACGTTTTTTGATTATTTGATGTTGATTGTGATTCTTGATCTCTTGTGTTTAGCGGTCTTCCTTTACACGTCAATATAGAAATTGAGGATTTTACTTTTTTTGAGAAATATTTTTTTCCTATTGTTAGAATAAGTCATGATAATTCTATTCACTATTTGGATTTTAGATTCAACAATTATTTCTCTAGTTATAAAATAAATTAATTCCCTAGGTGAATGGCCACTTTCTATCCACAATATCCTCAATACTTGTTATTTTTGGCATACAATGTCCTAACACAAGGTAGAACATAGATCCATTAAGTTTATGCGATTTGTAGTGGAAAAATATGCCATTATCTTTAGTCAAAGTACGCTCGCCCTCTCTGGGCAGGATGGAAAAAAACAATTTTACACTCTTCAAAATTCAAATGCATATATCTTTCAATCTGTATGGTCAAAGTTTACATAATTTTAGGGTGTTTTTTTTTGTAGTACTTAGATTGAAGATCCAACACTTGAAAACAGTAAAAAAATTGTTTGAACAAGTCTAATAATATATCTTGCCAAAGTGGCAGTTTTGGGGTGGTATTTGAGAAGCACAAGGCCTGGTCCTTCAGGGTTTAAGTTCAAATTTTGGAAGGTTAGTTATGAAATATAAAAATTCTATCTCCATGAGAAGGTTACCTCACGGAATGGTTCAATACCAGTCTGAGGTAATAATGAATTTCCTTGCATACTGCAAAGTCAGAACGTTATGACTTGAAAAGGCTTCTGTTGACTTGGTGTTTGGGAATTGGGTGACATTCAAACTTATGTGGGAACGATGACAACAGTGGGACCGCTTACATCAAAACGTTGTTGAATATTTCTCAGATTCAAAACCGACAACTCCCATGGAAGCAACATGGGAAAGAAGGAAATTATTAGAGTGGCACACTATGCCTTTCGTTGAAACTTGCTTGCCAATCAGGGGGTGAATTGTCCAAGGCATTGAAGCGTGTAGACCAAGATGTAAACCATACAGTGGCAATCCCAATGTGAAGTTGTCACTATGGTGCAAGTGTTGGTCTACTCAAAATATCTTTCCGACATCTGTGGAAGACTAACCTTTTAACCCTGTAGCACCCAGGTCATGTTTCTCCAAAACCAAGAAATGTGCTGAACTTTTTCTTTGAACTAACTTTGATGAAAATATAATGTCTAACTATAGTATCCAACCTCACAAAATTAAACTAAAATCGTGTCCTGAACCATGGGGAAAATCTGCACAACATCCAACGGTTGATGGAGTATATTATAGTGTTTTAAGCTACCGTATATTGGTAATGAAAATTGTGGACTTTGTAGGAAATATTACTTTATCCACCAATAGATTCTTGCAAGATATTTTGTACTTTGAGTAAAAGAGGTTCACATGTGCACTAGGTTGATAGCTTCGCATTGACTTATCATACATGAAGAAAGTGTTTATACATGATTATTGATGATTTTTTTTCTTTTGTCTACTTGATTGTATACAAAAATGTTTCAAACTTATACAAATTATAACAAAAGTTTTCTATGCCATGAGAGAGATCAAGAGTCACAAACCAATGAAAAATCTCTTAATAACAAATTTCAATCAAAATTTAATAGGAGAATCATTTTGCATGTGTATGAAATATAACATAGTATATGGCATGGTATTCATTATATTTTAGTGTATTTGATGTGTTTTGTGTTGTATTCCTAGCTTTTCTAGGAGTTCTATAACTCCAAATCATGATCTAATTTTGGCAGAGTGTTCAAATAATGTGTGTGCACATATAAACTTCACATTTCACAACCTCATTCCTCATGGATTTCATGCAAAATGAGATTGAACACCTCTAGAGTCCCATTTTGGGTCTTGCAGGCACCAAAGAGTTCACACATAAGTAGACAAGGGCATGGAAGAATCAACAAACACAATTAAATATGCAAAATATCATTTACACATTGGGTACATTTATTCTGACCCCACTCCACAAATATTGTTATAGTTCGCCAACGCTTGCATTGATTGGAGATCAAAGAGATTCATCAGAAAGCTAACGAGTTGCTCTATATCCATTTTAAGGACAAGAGAGACAACGTCCAAAACCTAATTTGTTGAAAGAGTTAAATCAACAAAAGCATCATGATCGTCAATGCTAGCTTGTGGGTGTTGGTTTTTTCATTTTCAACACATTTTGTCTGTTAATCTCCAACAAAAAAAAAAGAGGATTGAGTATATTATAAATTTACAAGATTCTTTGAATGTATAATATAAATCATGATATATTTCAAGAGTGTAAATCAGTTTTGTATTTAGCAATTACAACTCAAATGTTCTCTAGATTGTATATTTAATTCAACAGTTTTCATCGCATCCATTATACAATCGCACAAGTGTCCCTCGCCACCTTTTTCTTGGATAGGAGGGGCTTGGATGGCATGTAAAAGGGCAAAAAGGGTAGTGACCTTGCCTTTAAAATCCAAGAGAGATGACTCATCCCATCTGTTCCTCATGGAGCCTCTAATTCTTTAAATCCTGGCCATTCACAAAAAAACCAAATCCTTTTATCCATGAGGAGGATGGGCTCTATCATTATCATTATTACTGTGCTTTTACTTATTTTTTTATTTTTTTAGCTTTTATTCATTGGGGGATGGGCTTCTTAATGGCTGCCCAAGTTGCCTCATTGATGAAGTGGTGGGAGTGTGGTTTTTCATGTGGGCTAGATAGAGATGGGTCTAAATATGGTATGGTGGTAACTACTTGCTTTTGTGTCTGAGAATGTGGTCTTATTTTGTGGGTGAATTAGGGCCGGCTTAGGGAGACTCAGCCGTCTTCCTTGTGCTTACTTTGGGACTTAACCCCTAAATTTCTATGACAAATTCCCAAAACAAAAACACTTCATAAGTGTTGATTCTAGTGCAATGAGTAAGGAAGCAAACAAAAACTTTTACTTTGAATTCAAATTGTAGGATCTCAATTTACAGTTATTAACCCCTAGAGGCCCAAGAGCCCCCAAAGGGGACTCTTATAGGCTTCAGAGGGGACTTTTGGGCCTTTAGGGGTTAAGTTACATACTCACAAAATTTCATACACTTTGACTGTATGGATTGAAAGATTATAGTCTTTGAAGCAGGGAAAACAATTTGTTTTCTTCCTTGCATTTAGTGGATCAACAAACTTTGACTGCACTTGGTGTCAAATTTCTGCACTATACAAGGTCTAAATTTGTTACCATCATCTTAAGCATGGTATTAGTTCCTTGTACACCAATTTTTAGAAGTAGAAAAGGGAAGGAGTCGAGGTTCAAAAATCGTCAATTCATGTTTTTTTTGTTTTGGTAAACTCAATATGTTTTATAATGAGAATCCAAACGGTCAATAAGAAGATTTATACCACATATGATAGTAGAAAAAATAAAAAGTAAAAAACATTAAGATCTCTAGTTCTTGTGTAGAGAAGAAGAAGTTTTTGGTAGCTTGCCCGACAATGTGTGACAATGTTTGATTTTTTTTGACTTGGATAAGCATGCTATTTTTCACTAAAGACAAGGATTTTTTTAACAATACGGAAGGAAATAATATTATTTGTTAGTATTAAAAATCTCAGATTCAATAGAGTGTCCTAGCACATTTTTTTGTGCCCCCTCTCTCAAAGTTTTGCTTCAAGATGACATAACTTTAGCATTGAATGTCCGAGTTACAAAAAATTGTACAGAGAGAAATCTTTTGATAATGTCCATCTACCATTAAAACTTCAAAAAATAATGCTCTAAATTGACATCGTAAGAACCTGCCAAACCTTCAAGATTCCCCTCAAAGGAGTCTTGGGTCTTTAGGGGTTAAAAACCAAATATCTGTGAGTTGATCAGAAGACACACCTGTTTTTGGAGCCTCTAACAGCATTTGGTAGTCTAGGGTCGTCTTGGAGAAGCTCAAAAGGCTTAAAACTGCAATTACATGTAGAAGCTTTCACCACCACTTCTAGAATGATAGTATGAGTAAGTATGAGTAAGTTATATCAACAAACACACCAAACAATAGTGAGCCTGAGTATAAATTACCACTCTTTTGTATACTCATAATGGTCTTCTAAGATCCTCCTTGTAGTTGTGAGTTTCATGGGACTCATGTTTATTTTGTCTACTTTTCAAGATTTTATCATGAATTCCATCACTGTACTTTTCAAAGAGAAGTCATTTCAAATCCAATAATGAGTGAGGCCTGTTCCTGTGCAACAAAGTCACTTCCAAGACAGGAACTTCCACTTCATCAAACACTACTCACTCATGAAACAAGTAACACCTCAATGAGCACAAAACCATGAAGTTATTGATCAATAGGAAGTCCCATTTTCTGCCTAGAATTTTACTGCCCATTCCTTGTTGTTAAATTTCATGTTCACACTTGAACATGACAGTAGACCAAATGCTGCAAGAATGAGGACACTCTTTACATATTTGTGACAATGATCGCCACCTAAAAAAATACCCACACTTAAAACGGTGAGTGAGAATTTCATATCTATTTTTTCATTAGTGATTTTTTAATGTATTTTAAAAGTAAATCCTTGAATTTCTCATGAATTATTGAAGTAAAACTTTGACGACCCCGTAATTGTACTAGTACTTAAATCATGCACCAATCACTAGCCACCATTTCGGTAATGGTTCAATCCAATATCAACCTCAAGCTAGGTGCATTTATATGAGATGACTACAAGTTCCATATGGAAATAGGATCCTCTATGTTTGAATTGGTGGTAGCCCATGACACTTCTGAAGATTGTGCTCATATCTTGAGACATATGAAGTGTGCAGCAACGCTTTACAGCAGACACGTAAGCCACCATGATACTGGCACACGACGCAATGTGAGGCGCACACAGGATGCCATGACATGGCAAGTTAGCTTGTGCCTTGAATTCACACCATTATGGCAGAGCAGGTGTGAGATTGGTGGGGAACTCATGGCTGGCACAACCTGTAGGAAGAGCCTTGTGTGGGGCTGCCGGTACAGTAATATTCATTGCCCTCCAAAACCGCAGGCCTTGCATTGGCTTGCTACTCACAATTCATGCTCTCCGTGTACACCACAAACCCTTTTCAAATGCCAAAGTGTAACATATCACCTGATATCCCTCAGTGTGCCATTCTAGATGACCCAGGTTAAATGGCGAGTTTGATAATACCTACCTTTCAACTCATGGGGAATAACAAATATCCCACAAACAATCACACCTTTAACATGCATGCACCACTACGAGATGACCATTGAGTATGCCAACTAACAACAATTTGTGCCAAAGTTAGCGTCTGTTTGTTACATTGCTGTTAGTAAAAATGAATTTAGGTGCAGCTCTAGAATCATTTACTATCATCACTCATAACACCAAGTGCAAACAGACACTAACTTTGGTATACTTGTTGTGCGCCTCATGCCATCTTTCTAACAGTGATGTTGATAGGTATCTCCTTGCGGGTTTGATTGAGTATTCATAGAACTTTATTGGTCTTCGTATGGTAAAGTTATAAAATATTCTAGGCATTGTCATCATCTTCAGGGGCTCTTATGGTCCTTGAATGGGAGCCTTTGTCGTGTTTTTGCAACTCATGGAAAAATTACTGATATTTCTATTATGATGTCGAAGGTTGTGAGTTGCGTAGGGCATTCACATTGTGGAGTGCACTACCTTGTAACAAAACTAACGTCAACATTACACACGGTTGACACATGGTGTTAACACTGCGCACATGTTTTTGGCATCAACAGCATAAGCACAGGCCACATGTGGATGTGTTGATCACAGATGGATCAAACTCAACTGATTTAGCACATATAATTTAAAAGCCAGAAAAATACAGAATACCACTCAGGTTGTGAAGAGCCTTTTGGGACCTTTTTATTTCATGTAGACTGATGTCACAGGAGGGTGGGCCAGGGTAGGCCTCTTTTAAAATTTTATTTTGGGGGTCAATAAGCTTTTTTAGGAAATATTTTGGCCAAATTAGGGGCTTACGGCTCCAAATTACCTCCAGAGAGCCCACCTTGGTCTAAATAAGGTAGTGGTTGATATTCCTGCCCGAATTTGAGGTTTGCATATTTAGACTTGTGAAAGAAAAAAATTATGATTTTTGGATGCTTCGCAAAGCTATTGCAAAGGCATCCCCTCAAAAAAAAAACATTTTTTGAGCATTTCTACAATTTTCTATGAATTTTTAAGAACAAAGGCTTAGAGTGGCCAATAACTGCTCATAGAGTCATGGTGTTCATGAGAGGTTGGATTCTGAAAATAGAGCACTTGTGCACCAATTCGAACCAATAAGAAGTTCTCAATTTTCCCAAGCATGGGCGGAATTAGAACAAGCTTGGACACTTTCTGAAGCCAGGCTGGTTGGTTTCTGACACACAGCCCCGGAATGTAGGGTGCGACAATTGGAACTGCACGGAAATATCAACCACTACCTTAGGGCCTTCCTCCAACATAAAAATAGGGGCCAAGTTTGTCCACACCCCCTTTCTTGTCCCATCTATCTACATGGTTTAAAGAGATCCAATCTTTTGTATCATTGTATGATGTACTAAATAATGTTGAGGTGGAGGGTACTATTTTTTGTGTGGATCTGTGGTGGTCTTTTATGAATGCACATGTCTCTAACTTCTTAGTTTCTAATCTTGTTACCATGTACTAGATTATGGATGGAAATATTACCAAAGTGATTGGTGGATGTTGTGAGTATGAGAATGGACCGTCGTACACATGTGTCAATTTGGGACACTCCTTACCAAATTATTTATTTTTCCAAGTCACAATGGTTTGGACACAATGGACATCACATATGTATTAGTACATGGGTATAACCTTGGCATTACATGGGTGTATCACCTTGACAAATCACTTAAATTTTCCAAAATTTTAGGACACTCTTCGTTGTGAATTAATTATGTACAAAACTGACCAACATGTAGGGTACTCTACCAACAATTTTAGGGGTTGACAAGGGTTTACTTCAATAGTTAATAAGAGAATTATAAAGAGTCATTTAAGAAATTGTATTTGAGGTTTGTAAGTGTCACAAAATACAATTTTCTAAATGACTCTTTGTGATTAAGTTTGTAAATGTACATATTTTTGTTTTGTGGAGACCATTTAAGTAAATATTGATTGCATGGCTTGAACTATCAGGCATAGAGCCCTCTACTTTACTGCAATTTTGATGAAGTATTCATCAAGCATTGCAAAACTTACAACAAAGGCATTTAAAGCCTCTGGTTTTGGCACCCTGACCTCTCTTATGTCACTTTTTCAAATGTCACAAAATTGAGATATTACAATGGATTACAAACATTCAAAATTAGTTCAAGATTGATTCTATAATGTAAAATCTTTGAATTGTGGACATGTGACAGTGAAGCAGTTCAGTCTCAAGCCACTAGCAATAAAAACGTTTCAATGTAAGGGTTTAACTCCTAAATTTCCAAGAGTCCCCTTGAGGGACTCTAAAAGGTTTGGGTAGGTTTCTGTGGTGTCAATTTACAACATTTTTCTTTGAAATTTTTACTCAAGATGGACATTACTAAAAGCTTTGTGTGAGTTCAATTTTTCTTCAATTCAAAATTTAATGAAAAAATTATATGGTTTTGAAGATCAAATGAGGAGAGCGGGCACGTCGGGCACCTACAAAACTTTTGCTAGGACACTCTATTGAATGTGAAATTTTCAACATTGGAAAATAGTATTATTTCCTTTCATAATATCAAAAAAAAATTCTCGTCTTTAATGAAAATTTCATATTAACCCAAGTCAAACATTTTCACACATTGTCACACATTGTTGGGCCCGTTACAAAAAAAACTTCTTCTTTTCCACAGTTAACTTAGAGATCTTCTTATTTTTCACTTTTTATTTTTTCCACAACATTAAGTTGTGTAAACCTTCGCATTGACCGTTTGGATTATCAATCTAAAACATATTAAGTTCACAAAAAAATATTACGTGAATTGACAATTATCAAACCTACACAACTTGCACAATTTTTATAAAATATATGCTACACCCCTCCTCTACCTCTAAAAATTGGTGTACAAGGAACTAGTATCATCTTTAACATGATGAAAATTAATTTAGACCTTGTGTATTGCAAACATTTGACACCAAGTGAAGTCAAAGCCTATTGATCCACTAAACGCAGGGAAGAAAATGAGCCATTTTCTCTACTTCAAATACTACTTTCTTACAATCCGTGCGGTCAAAGGTTTATGAAATTTTGTGAGTATGCTATTTAATAAGTCTTAATTGAGATCCTATGGTTGAAAATAAAAATAAAAGTTTTACGTTTCTTCAATACTCATCACACTAAAACCAACAGTTTTGAAGTGTTTTTTTGTGTGAAATTGTCACAAATTTTTTGGGGTTAATGAACTCAACAAAAGTCCTCCACCTTCCATAAGAGCATGAATACAAAATTCATCTTATTGTTATTAACTTATATTTACTTAAGCTAATGACAAAATTCAGATTAACTCTAGATTTAGAATAAAGACCTAGTTGGATCATTTGAGATAATGACTACAGCTGCTTCCATGGATAACTTGTAGATGTCACTGTGTTCAACCTAAAATTAATCTAATATTCAAGTAAGTAATTAGATTAATTGTTGGTCTCAGAGTAAATACAGCGATACACATGTTAATTACCACACACCCATGCATTAATAATGGATGAAAAAGAGGTGGGCTTTGTGGATGAATGCAAAGAGGCTGCAGTTACAAAAGAGCAGATGTCCCTTGACTCTGGTCTGATTCTTGGCCGAGTGAGGTGACCTCAATATATTCATAGTACACTGTTTGTAACTGAAGCTCCTACATGTGTCATTTTACAACAACAATCATGGTCAAGAGGTCCGAAGAAAACAGCTCCAATTTCCACGGATTCCGATGCGTACCCATAGAGCAAGTGACAATGGCACATGGACTAGGGAAGGTGGAAAGTTGACGTGGCACTCCAAAATGCAGTAGTGCGTGTGCATCATTGCCAGGAAATGACAAAATCCTCATAGATTTCAATGGGTGGTGATACGTCCATCACGGCTATGATTGAAAAAAAACTCCATCCTTTGCATCAATTTATGACACTGGCATTCTGAGCAAGACATGGAGTTCATGTGCCAGTCCAATGATGTAAGAATCATGTGAGT
Source organism: Bryoerythrophyllum caledonicum (assembly GCA_963971425.1). Classification (NCBI taxonomy): domain Eukaryota; kingdom Viridiplantae; phylum Streptophyta; class Bryopsida; order Pottiales; family Pottiaceae; genus Bryoerythrophyllum; species Bryoerythrophyllum caledonicum. The sequence goes on along the minus strand of OZ020516.1, from coordinate 33,464,460 downwards.
TGCAAATACGAGACAAAGGTTTATGTTCAAGGACCATCTAAGCTGTTTGAGTATTTGAGAACAATTGAAGCTGTTTGAGTGCCCGAGGACAATCGAAGCTATTGTAGATGTTGACAATGTCTTGAGTATCATGTAGTCTTACCATATGAAGATTGTCAAACACTATTAACCCTTTAAAGCATGAAGGTTAATATGTGGTCTCTAAGGGGTGGAAGCGCACCATAGCAGTGAATTGTGGAAACATGGGCCAAAATAGTCTTTGCAACGGACATGCAACACGTCACGGCAATTATGAGGAGATCAATGGCGCAGTAATTGGTGCTAGAAATTGGTGGTCAACCCGATTTCCGTGAAGTGGGGTTGCGATGAAATGTACCTCCTCCATAGATGATGTTCTACAAGATCTATAGCACTTGTAGATTCATTCCAGGCCTCGTGAGCTTAAAGGCCATAGAGGGTTAATGCCTAAGTATTTTGTGGATAAAAAGAATCTCAAATATGCTAGTAATATATGCAATCAATCTTGATTTCACATGCGAAGTAGCATTTGAAATGTGCTCTAAATAAATGAATGATATACTATTATACATAGAATGTGTGGTTGTTGCTAGGTAATATTGAGATGTTGATGAATTTTGCAATATTCTGCAAACTTTAGGGTTTAGGAAATCAACACATTGATGCTTCGTCAAGGTGCTGTTAGGATCGGCGCATGGAGGCTTTTGTGTAGGTGGTTTTCGGTTAGAAACCACCTAGGGAGTTGTGGAGTTACCGGAAGGGGTAGAACTTAGCTCTAGTTAGAGATTAGGGTTAGGGTTAGTGCCGCGTGACAGCTAGGTCAACAATGGTGTCTTTTGATATCTCATTTGGGACTTGGAGCCCAGATGACATTCACATGTGGTTAAGGGAGACTGATCTTTCTCAAGTTGAGTCTCCCACGTGATGATGTGAGGGTGTATGTGCCATTGCATCGTGATCATGCTATTACTCTTCAAGGGTGGCATGGACTTGACTTGTAATGTGGCATAAGCGAGTTTTGCTTATTTGTTATTTGAGAAAGATCATGTCACGATAATGGGTGTAATCGAAAGGGAGTTTGAGGATTTAGCTCAAAAATCATAATTACACACGAGGTTCCTAGGTTCTGGAACTCGAGTGGGAGCTCAAGGATCGATGAGAGCTCATGCGTTGTGCGCAACATAGGAAACAATGTCCAAGTGAAGCTCATTGGGATCAACTGCAGTGCTAGGCGATGGGGATTCAACGGAGGAGATAAGATGAGGGCTCTTAGGAATTTGAGTGGACGTGGACACTTTGCCTTTCTTACATTCGTGAACCAGGTACGGAGGCAACGCAGGCGTACCAAACGGTGCTTCAATATTGGAGGCCGTTTCGTGAAGCGAGACGCTTGTTTTGGTGCTGGTGTTCTACTGTGATGTGGTCGCCACTATATTAATATGTTGCAACGATCTAGACGTGGGACGTACTGCAAAGGAATCTCACCTATGGGAGTTGCATGTGATGGAACAGTCGACTGAGTTTGGGGAGCTTATTGCTTAGGTAGACGTGAGCACGGGGGACCAACAACAATTGCAAGAAGGGAGTGCAACAGTAAGTCCAGCTTTGGCCGGTGCAAAATGTGCAAGAAGATTGGCGACGGTTGGGCACGAGAAAGAGGTGTTGGTTTTGTATGTGCGTATCATTGTGAGATGAAGCACGAGGGGATACTGCGGTAGACCCAAGGCGTTTGTTTGCACAGAGAAGCTGTTTTACCGGTGGCGGATGAGACCTTGGTCTCACACTTTCTCGACAAGAAGCTTGTGCTCAATTGGCATTTGAGGAGAATTTGTCGTTTGGAAGAAGTTCATCTCTGCGATGACAAAAATTGCGAAAGAAAGAGCACCGGTTGTACATCAACGAGCAGACAGAAGGCGGTGTGATGGTGCCCCTGCAACAATTCGGACGGACAACAAGAGCAAGAAGTAGCACCTGCAAATGAAGGCGCAATGGTGCATGCTAGATGCAAGGAGCGGGGTTCTGAGAGCCGATATTAATGTGACGATCTTGGTTAGCACATAATAAGGTTGAGACGGAGCAGTGAGTGTCGGAGGTTTGAAACGGAAGCACAGTAGCCAAGATGGAATTTCAGACAGGCTTTGGCGAAGAAAGGCGTTAGAACAATGTTTGATTGCAAAGTAAGAGCTAAAAGGTAGGATTGTGTTTTTCTGGAAAAGGCCAAGTGAGAGAAGCAATAGAGGCGCCCAAGATCTCGGAGCCAGCTTGGAGGAACAATCTTCAACCTGCTAGTAAAAGCGTCCTTCTGAAGCGCATCCACCAATCTTCGTCGCACTCTTAAGTGACGTTACTTGTGTACTCTTTAAGGAACTGCCCTCCATCATCATCATGATCCTTGCGTCCGATAACCACTCTTCTGACGTGAAAGTACTTGCTGCTGCAGAAGGTGTGAGGGCTGTGCTAAGGTTTGAAATCCTCCTACAATTCTAGAAGAGCCGGAGTGAGCAGTGTGGCGAGGGGTGATTGCAAGAAAGAAAATGGGTGGAGCCCGACGCACATGTAGGATTATAGCCTCTGGCGGCCGTGGACCTAATGATTATCACACAGTTGTACCGCTCACGAAGCCCATAGAACAATAAGCCGGTGATCATTTCAACGCACCTCCGCGTGCTGGAAGTAGATCAGTAGCATTTGAGCTTCGGGAGCTTGGGGCTTGACTTAGCATGGGGTTCAGGACTTGTGTGCTATCCGCGTCATGATCATCGTTTGGTGATGGTGTTGATGAAGGCACCACGCTTGCACCTTCTTCTTCATCATCTACCGTCTCATGTTTCACAGAATCACGACCTTTACTATCATCCAAAAGAATTGGTTTGGAAGAGTCGTCCACCAACGAAGGCTCACTACTTCCACTTGGACGCATCTCCAAACCGTGACCAACTCTTGAGCTATTTTCAACAAAAACCACATTACAACTCCAAATGATCTTCTTCGTCTCAACACACATGAGGCGATATGCCTTGGTGCCCTTGCAATAGCCAAGAAACAAACACTCTCTCTCTTTTGCATCAAGTTTGTCTTTCTTTGCATAGGGCACCATCGCATATGCAATTCATCCAAATATGCGCTTGTATGCAATGCATGGCTTGCGGCGGCTCTAAGCACTTTGTAGTGTAGGTGAGAAGAGCCCTTGTCGGGTAGCGATTGCGGATGTACACCGCATTGGTCATTGCTTTCGCCAAAAAACAAGCTTGAGTCGTTGAGCATGGATCATAGTGCTTGCCATCTCCACAATGGTGCGGTTAGCACGTTTTTGCACTCCGTTATGCTGGAGCGTGTGCGGTGTTGATGGTTGCCATGATGCTTCAAATAGCCTCAAAATGCCTTAGAGATGAACTTTCCACCATTATCGGACCAAAACACCTTGATCTTGTGCTCCAATTGCTTCTCCAAGGCACTCCCCCTTTGTCTTCAACGGTCTACTTTTTGCACTCCGTACTTTGTGAATTTCTTGAACTTCTCAAGGCACTCCCCTTTCGTCTTCAACGTGTACAACCACACCTTCCTTGAAAAGTCATCAATGAAGGTGACAAAGTACCTACACCGCCAATGGACGTCGTCATCATGGGGCCGCACACATCGGAATGTACAATCTCCAAAGGCTTTGTGGCACGAGTCCCTCTATCATTTGGAAATGGTGCCCTATGTTGCTTGCTTTGCACACACCCTTCACAAAATGACATAGATGACTCATCTTTGCCAAGGGTCATGCCACTTAGCATGCTTTGAAGTAAATACACACTTCTCACGTTCAAATGTCCAAATTGACAATGCCAAGCTCCATGGCTACATTCTTGCTTGATGATTATGCCAAATTGGTTGCTTTCGCTTCATACACCTTGGTGAAGACCACTTGGTACAAGTTGTCTTCACGAGATGCTATCGCAAATATATCTCCATTTGGTGATCTCATTGTACACCCGTCCACATTGAATTGCACCTCCATACCGCTTGATGCAAGCTTACTCACTAAGAGCAAGTTTGCTTGCAACTTGTGCACATGGAGTATGCCCTTGATTGTCTTCCTCTTTGAACGCTTCCTCACAAGCACTTCAATAACAATGGCACTGACTCCAATGGCATCCACAACACTATCATCATCCAAATGCACGTTGCGTAATGGAATTACCTCATACGTATGAAATGCCGCCCAATGTAGTGTCATGTGTTTTGTGGCACTGAAATCCAAAATCCACTTACAAATTAACTTAGAAAGAGGTCCATATTGAGTTGCAAATGCATAGTCATTGTCTTCTTTTGTGTAGTTGGCATTTTCCTTCTCCTTTGTTTGGTTTGCATTGTCTCCACCTCCTTTCTTCGGCTTGAAGCAATTGTAACATACCTTTGGCTCACCACGTGAGGATGAGCTGCCCTCTTTGTTTTGGTTTGATACCAAGACAACATCATTGTCGTTTGCCTCCTTCTCCTTGCGCTTAGACACTTCATGTATCATGTGTGCAACCACAAAGTCCATGGTGAGGTCCTTCATGCGCAACATCTCCAAGGTGGTAATTAAGTGCTCAAATGAGGGCGGCAAGCTTTCAAGCAAGGTCACCACTACATCTTCATCTTTGACGGGTACCTCTAAGCAATTGAGGTGATCTGCGAGTTCCTTTACTTGGTTGATGTGGGTCAACAAGTCATCACCTTCTTGCATCTTGATTGTGAAGAACTTGCGACAAATGAAGAGGATGTTAGAAAAGCTCTTGGTTTCGTGGATGTTGCACAAAGTCTTCTATACTTCCGCTGGCCCTTTACAACTTGTGATGTAGGCAAGTTTATTGTCCACCAAGTTGAGCCCAATGACGGACATGTCAATTGTAGTCCTAATTACCTTTGGATCATCATCGGTGGGTGGGGCTTCTTTGGAGCCCTCTACAATCTCCCAAAGGTTCAAATGTCATGGTTCTAATGAGCAAAAGAACACATCCACTTTGATTGAATACTTACAAGGTCAAATGTCTTCAATGTGCACCATCGTCACTCTTACAAACTCCTTCTACCCTCCCAATCACCTTCAATGCTCCAAATAAGCCTTTGTGCACCTCCAAAGCTTCAAATGGACCCTGGTGCACCTCACACGCTCAAAGACTTTCAAGACCTCCTCCAAACAACCTTTCATAAAAAACTCTACACTCGCAATTCACATGAGTAGACCCATAACCTATTGAAGTTCAATAGAGGTAGAGAAATGGTTGCACAAGTACAAAGAATGCTTGGAGTGAGATGTTGCCATCTTTCAAAGACATTTTCTTATGCTTCCACATAGTGACGTCTCATGCATCCTGCAAGTATCTTCTAAAGTATCTTCCAAGTGGCTTCTTAAGCAACTTGCAAGTCCCTCTGTGCAAACTCATGGGTCACATGGCCACCCACTTGTCTTTGCTTATTCCATGCAGAACATGTGGGCTAGTCCAACCTTTTTTTAATCTTGCGCCATGCATGTACCTCTCAAGTTCCTTTCACCTCTCCTCCTTTTTTGTCCATTTATTTTTTCCTCTAATCCTACCATGATACAAAACTATTTACAATGCCATAATAACTACGAGCAACTCCAAATTCCAACAGACTCAGACCGCAACTCTAGTGGGGATTGGTGACTGGGTGACACTCTTTCACACCAAGGAAGCTTGCACTCTGCATTAAATGGCATAATCTGGTGAACATTTCCATCCACACCTTAGACGACATGCAATCAAGATTCACTCGGGTACAACCATATTCTCCCTATGGACTCCATCATCCTGCCTTTAATTCCTCTCCTAAAAGAAATATGCCCAAAAATGGCTTGGGATACTTCAGATAATGAATTGGTGGTGCTACACATGTGCATGGTCTGCAGCGTATGCGTCGTAGACGTGACTCAAGGCCCTAAGAAAACTCTGATCTTCCTTTACTATAGAAAATGCGATAGGTTAGAATGGGACCCATGATGATATTGGTCGCAAGGGGACATTTCCTTTGTGGAACTCACGGAATATCCTTCGGAGAGAGCACCAACTGCCTTTGGTTGTTGAAAAAAAATGAAACTACAAACTTAGGTGGCTTAATACATGGGACGGTGAACGAGCAAGGAATGAAGCTGGTCTCATTTGGTTTGTCTGGCACAAGGCCGTCACTGTAAACCTCTGGCGTGGGAAGGTCCAAAGCTCGATTGACCAACAATGCCAGATGTTTGCATGGGGGATCCATGAATCGATTTTTCACGGCTTCTGGGAATGCTCTTCACTGAAACAAGCTTGGCAGTGGAGTGTTGAGCTTATTGCTCAAGTGCTGCCATGAAACCACTTGCCAATGCATGTGGGTCACACTATCACTTAGCCACGTTACCTGCAGAGTGGTCAATAGAGATGGCATGTCAGACATGGTGAAGCTTCCTCCAAAGAAGGCGTTTGTGTCACAAAGAGTTTGCCGCCTACTATTCATGGCTTCTAAGGCCCTTACTTGATGTGGAAGCACGAGCTGCTTGCCCATTCCTTGCAGGTCTAAGGCGGTTTGCAGGATCTAGATACTTATTTGAGGTATTATCATGTTGTACATGTGGAATGAACGCAATGATATAGCTTTCAACAATGCTCGGTGGTCTCATCAGAAACTTCGCGCTCGGCTTTGGCTTGGGATCATTGAATATGGTAGAGGTGCTTGGTTGAAGACTCATGCCAAGTGTCTGCAAGCATCCGAAAAGAGTAAAAAACTCACTTAGAGATTTAAAGATGTTCGGTGCTGCAACAAGGTGCTTGCGTCTTGGGTGGACAAACGTCCGCACTAGCGGTTGTTTACAAGTTCTCTTAGTTCTAAAAATTGACCTCCATTCTTACACTTACCTCTAATTGGGCCTAGGTCTTGCCTGGCCTAGCCGGTCCTGGCGGGGTTTGCCTTGTATCTTATTTATTCTACCTTATAATACAAGGTCTCATTTATTTGTGTAATTTTCTATTATAAAAATGACTTGTTCAATACTCATGTATAAAATAGAATTACTGATTGATAAAGCACTCATCAATGGGATGATCAAAGCTCCTTTAACCCCTAAAGGACCAAGACATTTTCTCCTCAAAATCACTCCAAAACTGCCATTTTCAGCGCATTCAACATGAAATGATACAAAATGTTTTTTGGAAAATTGATCCATAGGATCTTGTACAAGAATTGTATGAGAGTGTGTGGTGAAAATTTTGGTAAATTTGACTGCACGGATTGAAAGATATCAGCCTTTGAAATGAGACATAGTCTCTTTTTGAGGTCATACTAAACACCTTCAACAAACTTTGACCACCTTTTATGGCAACTTTTTGCACTACGGGCCGTGAATTTATTATGTTAACTTGAAAAGGATCATGTTAGGCAGGTGTGCACCAAATTTTAGAAGTAGAAGAGGTGTAGAAGATGTCCTAAAAAATCCTACAATGCAACTATGTGTTGAGAATCAAAAATACACTTTATATTTTGCATATATCATATCCTTCTCAAATTTTTGAAATTCACAAATCCGTATGGTAGATGCAAAGAACTCGATTTCCTTTCCAAGAGGACATTTTATTTCTTTTAAATGGACCAAAACTCGAATTTCTATTGAATTTAGAAGTTATTAAAGTTTAGTGACAGTATTTGTGATATGTCACACTAAATTGCTGCACTATTTGTATATGTAAGTGAAAATAAATTGTAACTTTTGAATCGTAAGTTGGAATTCTACGAAATTTGTGTCTACGCAATGCTAATCAAAAGTTGTCCATGCAATAAGAAATCTCAGAAAATAATGCCTAGAATTGAGAACGTGGTACTTTACCAAACTCAAAATGTCCCCCGAAGGAACTTTGGTCCTTTAGGGGTTAAAGATGTAAATCAAGCCATCCTGAAGTGAACAGGTAAGGTAAAAATAAATAAAACTTGACATGGAAAAGTTCCTGATTTCAAAACCGGTAGGAAATTTGGTGAGATATCCTTAACCCTTAAACTTCAGTTCGGAACCGTATTTAAGGCACAAATTTGACTTTGCAGAAATAAAAAAATGTATTGAAGTTTACACCTTTGGATTGACGAATCTTCAACCAACATCTTTCATTTGAAGATCATTTCAATATATGAACCTTATTATGTTCAAATACGACACCACACATGTAGAATACATGACCAATTTGCAACTTCTCAAACATGTTGTAGGTGCAATGATGATCTAAATTAAAAATGTTGTATGTCATTGGATCTAGCTCAACATAAATACAAACTTTTGCAACTATTAGAGTTATCCGCAAAGTACCCCAAATCCTCAGTTTCTAACCTGTAAAATGGAAAAGCCAGGGTCGCCGAGTCCACTGGCAGGGTTTCACTGTAGACCTTGAATAGAACACTGGATAGACTAGTTTTTGAGCCCTAGAATTTCCAAACTCGAGTTTGTGCCTGGCTTTTATTTTAAGCAAACTCTGACCCTTCACATCATACACAACTCTAGGATTGTAGGATACATGCTAGAGTGTCACGACGTTCATGATTGTTCTTGTTTGTTTTTGGGAGATTTGTGCCACTTGTGCCATAAATAACACCTCCTCAAAACCCTCAAACCCCGAATTTTTTTCACAGGATTACTCTGCGGCTACACTCAAATACAGGTTAGATTCTCTTTTGCATGAAAAAAGGAGGACAAAAGACCGGTTCCCTTTACGAATAACTCAATTGTCTACATCAACTCTTACACCTGGAATGGCAATTACACAAAAAAAAAAATGATACTGCAACCCAAATCTGGCTTCTCAAACCTTTATGGGTTGAAGTCTAATAAAACTTTGTAGGTATCTGTTTGGGAGCACTCACCCAGTAGATTTTATGTACAGAACTGACTTGGTTGATGAGAGTATCATATCCTTTGATGGTTGTACAAATGGCGCCGCCTCTCTTGACCCAAGAGGTAGGTCATGCTACTCTCCAACCCCTGCAAAGTCTTCTTGATCTTCAACAACTGCTTAGTGGACCTGGCTGCATGTTCGGCTTCCAGGAGCCTCTCATCCTGTTTTGGAGAATGAGCTATGTTGCAGGCCCATGTTTCGTGGCTCCTCTTCGGCACATCCTGGTAACAAGAAATGTGGTGCTTCAGCTTTGGGTGGTGTTGTGGAATGGATGGCTGGAAGGATGTTGCTTCCCGCCTCAAAGGCCTGCATTCAAAGGATCATATGGTATATGCACCATTACACATCAAGAACTCATGACCATGGGGCGACGTTGAAAAATTGGTCAAAATATTATGTGCAAGCAGACCCTGGTTATGAGAAGTAACTAAGGTAAACCCCCATAACCGATAAGTTAAGCAATGTGCATGTATGGGGAGAGCAAGCTTAAAATATATTTTTTTTTTCTAGAATAGCCGATACAATTACAATTTCAACCCAAGTGATTTTATATTTTTCCGATGAAAATTGAATTAGTTATGAATTTTCAATGCGTGTTGACATGTTTAGTGGGTGGCCACCAATAGGTACCCCCCATAAGCAACAACCAAAAGCAAGGGGTCCTGACTTGTAAAAAACCTCCATTTGGAGATGAATGGGTGGTAATGAGATGAAAGTGGTCTGGATATATCCCAGTTTTACAGGCGTTGGTTATGGGGGCTTACTTACACCTTCACGAGCATGGGGTGCTTGCTCATGACCGGACGCAACACAATTGGATTTCGCCAAAACATCTTTGGGATCACAAAAGAAGGGCATTACAATCTCAAGGCAGCCATTTCACTCTTGATTTGTAAAATCACCCAATTTTATGAGAATCCCTTCTTTGAACTCATTATTCTACACTTTCCTTGTTTCAAATAATTTATAGAGCTGGGTGGTTTCTCAACTGAAGTCAAAGTGGTTGTAGCTATCTTTGAAGCAAAGAAAGAGTTTAACCCAAATGAAATTCATCACCCCTGTTTGCTCCTATGAGGAAATTGATAGAGAAGTATACAGAGGTGCTTTTATTGAGATAAGGGAGATACAGTATCAGAGTTTTCCTGGAAGTGCTCCCTGAAGGGGAAGTCAGGAGGAATATGGTGCCAGATAGTATGAGATGTATAAACGGTAAAAAAGAGAGCATGAGGAAATTTCATATCGCCTTTTTCTGCACCAATGAAATGCTTTGCAATTAACGTTCTTGGGCCCTACCCCATGCAAGCTAAAGTTTCCCCATAGTACCCTGAGTTCCCAAAGGGTTGACCCATAGTTCCCCCTAACCTTTCCCAAGCGAAGACACCATGTGCATGTGGTCCCGGTTACTAACATAAGACCTTAAGATTCGGGGTACCTATCGAGTGTATTTGGGTGACTTTCAGGAAAACTCTATCTTATTAAAAATTTTAGTTTCTTGAAAGTGAGAGAGGTGACCCTGTATGTCATCCCCTACTTTATGTTTTATGTTGGTAAGTAGAACCACATGGAGAAGGTGACTTGGCTTAGGAAATGTGTAGGGAATCATTGATTAGCTCTATCTTCCTCATCGAGGACTTTCAAGAAGACTCCTTTGTCAAACTCACAGTTAGCTTGCATTAGCCATGGCCTAAGAACATTGATTGCCACCACAATTCATGCATTTCATTGGTGCAAAAAATGGGATCATGAGATTCTTCATGCTCGACAATCATCTCTCTTTACAAGAGCATCTATTACACCTCTGATTATAAATAGGGCTATTGTAACAAATGTTGTTTAGACAAACATGGTTGTTGTAGAGGGAGATGACTGTACTTCTTTCTGAGGGTGAGATCTCATGATCTCTTTCTCTTTTCTTTCCTCTTTTGGAAGGATTTTTAGAAAGAGGAAACTCACTGTTGGGACGGTGCAGAGATGCTTTGCATAGAGGCCACTCGATCGCGCACTCTCTGGCACTCCCTCCACTTACGCCGCCGATGGCCTGGAAGCTCCCCTGTGAATTCCCGCGCCTTGCTCGACCGCAGCATGGACGTGCTCGAGTGCAACTTCTCGGTGACAAGATTCTCTGGAAGCTCCACGTCGAGCTTGGGGACACTGCTTGTAGCGCTGATGAGCCGCCGGATCTCGCGTTGGATCAACTCGTACTCCAACTCTGGAGGCATCGTGCCGCTAGCGCTTGTTGTGAACACGTGGTTGCCGGCCTCAAGCTCTCGTTGCACTTTGCGCACCAGCTTCATGATTCCGCCCGTGCGGAATATCTCAGGGTCTAATCACATGTAAAGCTCTACCACCGACACACATCATTCACCATTTCAAGGAGCTCTTCTATCTTCATAGTGTCTTACGTTTATCTTATAACACTCCTCTAACTATGGTATTAGTATTCTTCATATTTAGAGTTTGTATTCATAATTAGTGTTTACATTACAATCAGCTCCCTTTTAAGAGCATATATCACAACAACCATTTCATTGTAATAGCCTTCTACTCCACATTTCTAGACCAAAGCCATTTCATTATATCAACTGCTCTTTATAGTAGGCAAACAACCAAGGTTGTTGTAGAGGAAGTTGATTGTAGTTTGGTTTGACATTTTCTATTATTCACCTCATTGTATGGTGCACTCTAAATCTCAACTTATTCATGTTTAGGGCGAGCTATACAACAAAGTTGTTAACTGTTAAGTCATACATAACATCATAGTTAGTGTAGTAAAAATAAGTTGTCTTCTATATTCTAAATTCAAAACTTTTATACTATGTACAAGTTTTTGACACTTTTTTTGACACTTCTTTTGAGACTTCACTAAAATAGCTCCATTTGTACTAGTGAAAGAACTCCCATTTTTAGTAGTATACATCCTTTTGGGTTGTTGAGAATGGATCTAATATACATTAACTATACAATTATTTCTAAAGTCACCAAAAGTTTCAATAAGATACCATTTATTTTACTTCCATTTACTCAATTCATAAGAATCTTAGGTCAATTGAATTCATTTTTATTAGAATCCTTTGTTTCACTTTTGACTAGTCTTTAGCTATTTCTCACAAAAAATATTTTTAAATTGCTCATTTAGTGCAAAGAGTGAAAAGATAAAAGTCATTATATCCATCTCCAACCATAAGATCTACACAACTAAAACCACATGCTCACAAATTTTCATGATCCGTGACCGCACGGATGAATTGATTGTAGAATTTAAAGTAAAGGAAAACAATTTTATTCTTCCTTGCAATTAAAGGATCAACAAAGTTTGACTCCACATGGTATCAAAGTTTTTCATTGCAAAAATGCTGAATTTTATACCATTATGATGTACATGATGTTAGTTTCTAGTACACAAATTTCTAGAAGTACCAGAGAAGTGTAGCATATTCAAACAAATTGTTTAATGAAGAAAGGTTCAAAAATCACCGACCCATATTTCGATTTTGATTTCATTCATTCTTGTTCGAACTGAAGCATGATGAACCTTAGTTTTCAACTTCTTGTTCAAGGTCAAAAGGCAAAATGAAAAAAAATTTAGATCTCTAATTTGTATGAGGAAATGAATTTATTTTTGTGCACCTTGTTCAAAAAAGGTGAAAGAACTTTGACTTGTCTTGGAGTGAAACTTTTACACCAAGGAAAGCTACACCGTTCACTGAATATAGTGTAGAGGTATAGGTAATGTGGATGAAAATTGAGGTGGACCACATCAATTCTAGTTTTGGATGAAAATTGATGTGGACCACATCAATTTCGGTTATTAATATAGTAGTAATATGTTATTATTATATATGTTATTATTATATATAGTATTAATATTATAATATATGTTATTATTATGTTATTATTATATTTTTATGTAATATTATTATATTAATATTATATTATGTTATATTATATTATAATATTCTATTAATATTATTATGTTATTATATTTTATTATGTTATTATATTATTATGTTATATTATTTTATTATGTTATTATATTATTATATTATTATATTATTATGTTATTATGTTATTATTATGTTATTATATTATAATTTTGGTTTTGAGTACAACTTGTAAAAACTTATCCACATCAATTCCCGTGTGTTTTATTTTGAAACAAGCCACACTATTTCTAATGGACAAGATTTGATGTGGATGGAAAATTGAAGTGGACCACTTTAATTTGCGTTTAATGAAATTACTGTAGGAAATTTCAAATAGTCTAGTCTACACTATATTCAGGGAACGGTGTAGTTTTTTCCTCTCTCCGTAAATGCACATTCCTTAACTTGTCGGTTCTGAGGGATTTACCTTACCTGATAGGCAACCGAGCATCCATCCGAGTGCGGCTTTGCGTCGGAGATTGTTGTTCTCTTCCTCGACGATCTTACGCAACCTTGCCTCCCGCCTCTGCACACTCTCATGCTCCTCCTCTTTCTTCTCCAGCATGAGCTGCAGCTCGTCCACCACTTCTTGTAGCTCCTGTCACACTCCCGCACCAGCATGTCTTCAACGCTCACTCACACACAAATCAAAGGTGTCTTAAAGGGTATTAAAATTATGAAGTTTTCAACCTGGCAATTGATCTCTTCAGTCTGTTACTGGTAATGCATCTAACCTTGGACTTATTGTGCTCTTTGTGGGCAATTCTCTCCTTCTCCTTCATCTCACTTTTAAGGAGTTGCACCGCTTGAACGACCTCTTGAGCTTTCTGCTCCCTTTCCTTCTCCTTCACTACGAGCTCAGCTACATGCGACCTGGAATATGAACCAATAAGGACCCATGAATTCTTGCACAAACACATATATTACATTCTCTCTCCAACATTTTTTTTGGCTGCTTGGCATGTTATATCATATGCATGCTTGGAATGAATATTGTAGCCAGTTCCCATGAACAAAGGATTGGACCTTATTAAGGATCATTGAATATTAGAAACAGAAAAGAATTGTTTGTTACATCGGATAACCACAAGAACGATGCTCTCCAAAAAATGGTTCTTTGGTACAACACTCGCGTAAAGGGAATGGAAGTGACAGATGATACACAAAAAAAGGGTTAATATGCAAAGTAAACCTTGAGTAAGTTGCCAATCATGCTTTCAAAGTGGAGTTATAAATTTGCCACCACAAAAGGTGGAGTTATAGGGTATGACATACATTTTTACCTTACACTAACAAGGCTCTTTCTTGTAAGAAAGATGAACTTTTGCCTTCAGGGAGACCGACATGGATAGAGTATCTCTTCATTCCCCTATGTGCCTAATATGTCCATAAGACATAGGTTAGTGGAACATAATAGACTCTTTCTAGTAATTTTAACCCTTTAAGCCAGCCCAAACTAGATTGAATCCGCGATCCTCGTGTGTCCACAATTGCCTTTTCCGATTTGGTTTTGGCCAACTGAATTGAACAGTGGCCACGTACAATTTAGCCATTTTGTTAGCGGCTCGTCGTCCTTAAAGGGTTAAACGTATTCAGCCTTGGGGAAAATTTTATGTTCATAACTTTCATATGACAGATGTGTGACAGTATCTGCATCCATGTTGGAGCTCATGGCGGAGCTTTTCATTCTCTCGCCTGAGGTTAGTTTCGCGGTCCTCGTATTGGGACCGTTGGTGGTCGAACGCGCATTCCATGGAATTCAGGTACTTGACAAGCTCCGCGCTCTTCTTCTCGTAGTCGTCGATGATGTTCTGCCGCAGACACGCCACTTCCAGGCGCTCCCGGTCCAACGCTTCAGACTTGTCAACCACATCACCAGTCTGCAGTTCTATCACACCCTGCATTAGTAGGATGAGGAAATCATGTGGCTCCAGATCGTTGTACAACGAATTTCCTACTTACTCACTAACCCTTGAAGGTCCCATGGGCATAGTAGATACGTTGGAGTAAGCTTTGAATTTACATGTCGATGTACATATCAACATGAATTACACCTTTGTTTTGAACCTTATATCCATTCAACCATCTCCGATACGTTAAAAATATGTTGCAAAGGCACTTTCGGACCTGTAAGAGTTGAGGGTTCCATTCTCCCCTAAGATCCTGATAACATATGCCTTATCAGAGATGTTACCTGACCGACAGCCTCATGGTCAACCAGGGCTCATAGCCGAAATCATGAATGAAATGCCATGTGTTCTCAAATGGAGATATTCGGATGACTTTGGTGGTATTCCCGACCTTTTGCATCAGGAAATTTTGCAAACTCTATGGATGTTGGACACTTTTGAAATGCCGCCAAAGTTAGGGCAAGAAACTCTGAAGTGGATTTTAACCTGTAAATCTGAATCTAAGGGTCCTCATCCTGATGAGAAGATGAATCTTGAAGGATATAACCGAAAAGGACTTCTTGGAGATTTTCCGAGGGCAGGAACTCACATTTGGGGTTGGCCGGTTAGGATGAGTATAACTAAAGGGGAGAACAAGCCCATGTTGTTGGTGTCGCCTGCATATGTTGTGTGCCTGGCCGTTACCAGGCATACTATGTATCATTGTAATATTCACCTCTTGCGAATTTCTCCATCACCCTGTGAAAGAATTCACACACACTCATCAGATTCAACTTCCAGACGAAGAAAATAACGGTTTCAATTCCAAAGTTGATTCATAATCTTGTAAACAGTCAAGCACCACAGTGACCAAAATCACTGGGAAGCAGATATTATATATGCTTATGACCAGCAGCGCGGAAAATAAAAATAAAAATCTGCCACAAACAAATTAAACAAATTTGCGTGAAACTCACACAAGTGATTGGATGACGTCATCGCCATTCTGAATGTTTCATTTCAATGAGGCCAGATCCGAAAGCTGATTCATTGCACCTTGGCTCTCGAAACACACCATCAAACGTACTCTCCTTACCCCTGTTGTCAATAGCACTGGCTATAACCCACTCGAATTGTGTCTTACATCATAAAATGACAGGATTCGATCATATCCAAAGCATGCACTTAGCGAAGTACAAATCAAGCTCGTAAAATCGAAATTATGGCAGACAGACAGAGCAAATTCCAAATCACCTGAATATTTGTCTCATTCCAACCATTGTACGTCAACATTATCAAAACTCAAAGCATTCTTTCCTGCCTTCTCGAATCAATCCAGACTCCAGTTCAACAACGCATGAATTTCTTCAAATATCAAATTATCACTCCAACTTGTGACCTTTGACTAGGGACCGGTAATAAATCAGAGTCGAAGCAGCGCCTCTGAAATCCGATCCATCTTCTCGTACAGTTGATGCAAACGGAAGCTTCTGGAGAGCCCTCATTACTAAGTTCAAATGTTAATATTTTGGTTAGGACTCATGTTAAAAGAGCGGATTGATTGACACTAGTGCCACTGAAGTTTGAGATGTTGATCATGAGAATCAGATCACCCATCTTCTCTTATAACAACTGACGCAAACGAAGCTGATCTGTCTGATTTCTTCTTCCAAAGTAGGTCATGGACTTGCAGGATGACCTGCAGAGAAATGACAGCTTGATGGACCAGACGATTCACCGCACTCTGCAGATGTCCCTGAATTTAGGTGAAACCGTGGTTTGGCTACCCATTCTAATTCCATTCCAATGAAGGAACTCATTCTCAGGATAACTTATAGTTATGAGGCTCCCGTGACATGGCTGTCGAATTACAGGAACTCCGGAGTTTGTGTGGAAGACGACGTACGTGGTTTGCATGGCATGCATGTTTATGGCGACTCGGCGATTACAGGGCTGCAGGCCACGGCGACTGTGGAAGGATCAGTCAATCTCATGCCATGGATGAAAGTGGTGTCAGTTGAAGGGTATGCCAGTTGATATGAACCCTGCTGTTATTATCACTGTCATTGAATACGAATGATACCGTATACAAGGGTCTTAGTGAAAAATGATTCTAAATAATAACATTTCAAATTTTTTAAAGATTTCTTAACAAAATTTATGGATATTTTTTTTTCTTAAATCTATTTCTAGATTCGATTGATATTTTTAGACCGCCAAGAGCCGGTTAGCCCCGGAAAAGGTAGAGTCATTGGGGTATATTTACACCAATAGCCGTGTACTTCATCAAAGACCAGGGGCCAATCCAATTTGTTGGTAAGATGCGAAGATCTTCTCCAAGGATTCCGACCGAGATGCCGTTGGGCCCGTTCCATTGGGTGAACGCAATCGTGAATTTGACGAGATGCGAGCACATGAAGAAGAGGAGGATGATATGGAAGCAAACCGAGCACCTCGGGAGTACCGGCAAAACCCAGATTTTTTGGAGGGAGGGTGCCAATCACCTTGAAGAAACAAGAATTTACTACAAAGATGACGACAACTTAAAAAAAGACGTCCTAACTCTTTGATGGCCGTTCGGGCCCTTGGACACCCAATCCTCATCGGAGTCCTTCGCCTCATCTTCCTCAAAATTAAGGCTTTGCTCTAGTCATGGTTGTCTACATTAACAAACAAGGGCCCAAAGACAGCGGACCGATGGACATGACGGACAACATCCTTATTGGACAAATGCCTAGAACATTCTTCAAATATCCATGGGATATTCTTGAATTTGTTCAAATATTTCCAATTAATCTAGAATATTCTAGAATATTCCTTATTGGATGGACAACGACCTCTATCGGATGGATGGACGCCCGAACAACCATAGCTGTAGTGCAACCTTTATCTTCTTCTTTAGAAAGCGACAATCCAAATGCGGCTAACCCTGATGATCTTGAAACCCCCCAATACTTCAACGGTAACGACAACAATCCCTCTTCAAGAAATGGCGGAGCAAACATGGGAAACACTGCAGCTCCAAATTGTGAAGGATGTGTTGACGACCGTGATGGAAGTAGGGGGCCCGAGGGAGTGGATGCATTAGTTTGCAGCAATAGAGTTGTTTAAGGACACCACGGCACAAACATTAATAATACAACAATGGCACAATCAATTGCAAGAAATGTTAATGTAGCAAGGCGTTTTGAGTCTTGACTCAGACTGTGTAGACCCCCACAATGTTTTTGTATTCACAAATGGCCTTGTCTATGGATCCGCAATGATTGCGGTGCGTAGTTTTGTTCTTGACCAGAATACACCAATGCTACTTTTCCAAAATCCCTCTTCTTGTACAACTTTGAATGCCTGCAACGAATCTTTCCAAGAAGGGCTAGGCTTTGTGGGGAATGTCAAAGTGATAGATCCAAAGCCTTCCAATGCTACTAATGGTGGTAGACCCCCTACGGCCCCTAGATCCCTTCTTTATTGCCTAGTGGGTGAAAATCAGCGAGGCCATGGAGGGACTACAAGCCGTAGAGGGAGTGAGGGCTAAAGAGGGATTAGAGCCGGTGACGGAAGAAACAATAGCAGAGTGTCATCTTTGAGGCCTCCTGAACGTCCTCTCAACGGAATAGGGGTAATAGATCCAAACGCAGTGATAGAACTATTTGAGGACATATACGTTCCGGGATACACTTTGTCAACGTCAACGTTTGTTGTTCTTCGGGTTCCTCGTCCTATGGTCGGCCCAACTACAAATTCTAACGCAGCGGACCCTAGCGCGCATCAACAAAAGAGGTTTGAAGGCTCACATTGCAACGATGAAACAACCGTGGAGCTTCAAAATGAAAACTCGAAAGTCAAGTTGTTTGAATAATTGAGGGTCACCAATAGTAGCTTTGTAGGTCTTCAAGAATTCAAGGGTATTGTAGCAATTCAAATAAAGATCTACAACGATAAAGAACGAGTTTCATAGATAACCAGTGAAAAATTAAAGTATGACATGTTTAGAAATATAAATTCATTGTATTGTTGTACCATGCAATGCATGAATTTTATAATTTTTTTGGTTATCACAAACATTGAAGCCCATATGTTTGTAATATTTTTTATCTCATGTATGTCAAAGACATTGGTAATTGCAATCAAATGGTTGAACCCCAAAACCTTAAACACTAAACTTGACGCAAATGACTGCGTTTAGACACAGACGCCCCGGCCTCAATGCTGACGTCCCCGCCTAAACCTTCCGTTTCCGCCATGCCTCATGGTTTGCGCTATGGTTCCAGCATGGACTAACACGTCACATACCGACGTATCATTTACAGTAAAATTTACAAGGCCTACAACACCCTAAAACGGTTTGGGTTGTCCTGATTGTCCGCCCGTCTAGTCTGGCTTGCCTATCTGATGACCTAGACCCATCTATTATGACAACCCTGACTTCTCGGGCGCTTGCAAGCACTTGGCGTGCGTCTTCACCCAAGTTGCTCTCCAATAGTCAATAAGCCCAAGCCAAAGTTGGGCACGCATCTTTTGTTTTGACCACCTAACGCTGTTGAATGCATTATGCCATGTTGTTGCGTTCACTCTAGAGATACCACATGATAATGCCACAAATGAAAAGTCACATTCTACTCACAGTCTAGAACTTGCACGCAATGCGGTGCACAAAGATTCCATGTTTCAAAGTAATGCGGGGTCTTGATGTACAATGCTCGCCAACGGTTGACTCTTGTATTCTTTAATCACAAAGTCCAAGGGAGATTTGACAAACCTGACATGCCAGACTCCTTGGGTTCTTTGTGTGCATATGTTCTGGAGTCTCTAGTTCGGGTGCAAGTGGGCCAAAATGAGGAGTTGAGTCATGAGTTTAGTCCCCCACTGCCTAGGCTGCGGCCATGCATAGTAGATGGACACTCCCAAAACCTGTGCAGAATAGATTTGAGAGTGCCCCCGAGGCAAATCGGACATTGTTGGTTGACATTGGCTTGCGCATGTCCACGCCAAACGTTCACAACTACTCACTTATGCCAAACCGACTAAATAAGGCAAGCTTCTTTCTCGGCACGTTTAGCATCCCAAATATTGAGCTACTTTAATCTGTAAGAGGCCAGAAGAACGCCGCTCCACTTCTTCTCAATGAGAAAGGGGGATTGATGCTTCTTCTAAGCATGGTGCAGCCTTACTTGGCACTACATTGCATGAATGGCACATTGCCATGCCATTGGAAGCGGTGAGGATCCCACTGAAGATCAGCAACACGTCCGTAATAAAGAAGGATATTTGTCTTTTTAGGTCTTCAAATGGCCTTGATCACCCTCACTCTACAAATGCATCCAGTATGCACAGAGGGCAACTCATCACCTCCAGCAACCCACACAACCCCTTGTATGCAATCTTCCTACTATACCTGCTACAGGGAAGTGAAAACCTCTTGTACCAAGTATATTTCCACGGTGGGCGGGATCTCGACCCTTTGCCATCCCACACACGATTTGAACTTGTCACTGGCATGAATCACCAAGCGAGGTGTGCAAGTTCCGACCCTGTTGAATAAGACAATCCACTCACCAAAGGCTGCCATGGTGGAGGACTGGTACATGATTATTCTTCAGTGACTAGTAAGTTGATTCACAAGGGCTTGCCACGCCTCTCTCTCTCTCTCTCGGAAACTGAAGTGGACTTGGGCAGGTTCAAAGGCAATGAATGCACTACCCTGCCACATGTCCCGGGGGCCGGTAATGTTTCAGCCCGTTCCGGTGAAGCGCCGTAGCGCGCAGTCAGGAGAATCCTGGACCAATGTTTGGTGCTGCTGAGCAATGTGAGATGCTACAACCCATCAATTCGTCAATTTGTTGGGTGCACATAATCTAGCTTTGGGAGAAGATATTTCCATGCAGAAGTTGCCATGTTCCACACAATTGACCCTTTTCGTGCTTGATGTTTGTTGAGAGTAAAGTACTCATGGCTCCATGGCCACCTTCCTTCGGAATAAGGTTGCGAGGCCTTTAACCTGAACCTCAAGAGAAGATGTAAATTTGATGTCCCAGGTTCCATAGCTTTCATTATCCATTTTGACATGAATAATTGTAGTGGCATCCTCTAGATTCATGAGCTTGACGCCACCTTCCTTGAGTGGCTGGCAACATTGTAGCCAACTTACGCACGTATGTGACCATCGCATCATGCCTAATGCAAGGTGATTCATTTCCAAGTTGCGTACACATCGGATACCCTTCTTCGTATTGCCTTAGATTGAGAGAAAACAAAGGGATGTGGAGACTGGATAGGAGCACATTATTGGCGATGATGCTTCGGCCAATTGGGTTGATCTTGGTCGAACTCCACCGGACTAGTTCTTTGCGACACAATATTGCCAAATGTTGACCCCAACAGCTTGCTCACATCTTCATTTTGGGCCCAGCTGATCCCGAGGCGCTCAGTCCATGGAGGGCAGTCAATGTTGTTTTAGCTTTGCCAATATCTGCAGGGTTTCTTCCAATATATTACCAAACCTATGGCTAGGCAAAAAACATCAAAAGTGTAGATGAGATTTTGTACCGATTTTTCTTCTCCCAACTTCCAAGAGGGTGAATGAGGTATTGTTAGCAAATTATGCTAGAATTTGTTGGCGTTCCTCAAATAGGAGTTGGATCCCTGTCACCTTCTCTACTTGTGCCTCCTCTTCCACCATAGTGTAGAGGGCTTCCGCGACGATGATAAACAAGTACGGTGCAAGCGGGCAACCTTAGCACACTCGTCTCTCGATCCGAAAGGCCTGTGACGGTACTTCGTTGATTTTTACAGTAGACGAAGCGTCCTAGAAAAGTAGGTAGATCATTCCAATGAATTTGTTTGGGAAGCGAAGCACTTGTAGAATTTTGAACATGTAATATCAATCAAGGTTTTTAAATAGGACGGACATGGCCTAAATTTGGCAGACCGGACATACCAGTCAGCCCCAGACATTTTTCATACATAGCGTTCGCGCCCCTTTCAAGGCCTTTGTGCCCCCCACCAAGGTGTTCTTGCCCCTTCCAAAAATCAAAAGGCGTTCGTGCCTCCCTCCAAGATTTCCACGCCCCTCTTAAGACGTTTGCGCCCCTCCAAGTAGTGGCCATCATAAGTTGCTGATATGAAAGAACAAGAGGAATACACGCCCTCCTGTCCTAAGGCGTTTGTACTTCTAGAAGGGGTGCGGAGGCCTAGGGGGGGCGCAAACGCCTTGGGGGCGCCAACGTCTTGGACAATATTTGAGCCCGTTATGGCCATATGAAAATGCTGATATGAAAAAACAGGAGGCGTTTGCGCACCCACCAAGACGTTTGCAACCTCCAAAGCCCTTTCCGCCTCCCCCAAGGCGTTTGCACTCCTTCCAAATTGTAGCTATCATAAGTTGCTCTTATGAAAGAATAAGAGGTGTACAAGTCCTTCCTCCAATGCATTTGCACTTCTGGAAGGGGCGTGTAGGCCTTTAGGGGGGGTGCAAACACCTTGGTGGGCCGCAAACATCTTGCGGGGGGGAGGCGCAAACCTCTTGGGGGGGGGGGCACAAACGCCTCCTACTTTTCATATTTGCAACTTTGCATGACCCAAGCTTGGTCAAATATTGACCAAATCAAGCGTATGAGATGTTTTTTGACATCTACAAATAATATGAATGTCAAAAAACATCTCATATGCTTGATTTGGTCATTATTTGACCAAGTTATGGCCATCCAAAGTTGCTTATATGAAAAATCAGAAGGCATTTGCGCCTCCAAAGACGTTCACGCCCCTTCAAAGTTGTGGCCATCAAAAGTTGTTGATATGAAAGTACAAGAGGCGTACACGCCCCCTCTTCCAAGTTGCTTGCACTTCTAGAAGGGATGCGGAGGCCTCCGGGGGGGGAGTGCAAAGGCCTTAGGGGGCACCAAGATCTTGGGGGGGGACGGACTTCTCCTATTCTTTAAAATCAACATCTTCTGATGGCCATAGCTTGGTCAAATATTCACCAAATCAAAAAAGTTCGAATTTTTCTTTTTTCCTAATTACAGACGTCCCATGGAGCTTCCAGACAGACGTCCTATCATATCCGGACATCCCGTCCATCCCGTCCGTCCAAACAACCTAGCCTCAAGGCCTTTGCGCCCCACCAAGGCGTTCGCGCTTCTTCCAAGTTGTGTCCATCAGAAGTTCCTCATATGAAATAACAAGAGGCGCACACGTCCCTCTTCAAAGGTATTTGCACTTCCAAAAGGGACGTGGAGGCCTTAGGGGGGGCGCAAATGTCTTGGGGGGGGGGTGCGAATGCCTCCTATTTTTCATATCAGCAACTTCGGATGGCCATAATTTGGTCAAATATGGACCAAATCAAGGATATGAGATGGTTTTTGATATCTACATTTTTTGTAGATGTCAAAAAAATCTCATATGCTTAATTTGGTCAACATTTGATCGAGTTGTGGCCATCAAAAGTTGTTGATTTGAAAAAATAGGAGGCGATTGCGCCCTCATAAGATGTTTGCGCCCCTCTAGGGCGTTTGTGCCTTTTCCAAGTTGTGGCCATTAGGAGTTGGTGATATGAAAGAACAAGAGGCGAACATGCCCCCCTCGCCTAAGGCGTTCGCACTTTTGGAAGGGGTACGGAGGCTTGGGGAAGGCGCAAATGCCTTGAAGGGCGCCAACGTCTTGGATGGGGGCAAGAATGCCTCCTTTTTTTTCATATCAACATCTTTGGATGTCCATAATTCGGTCAAATATTGACCAAATCAAGCGTATTGGATGTTTTTTGATATCTACATTTTTTGAAGATGTCAAAAACATCTCAAACGCTTGATTTAAACAATATTTGACCGAGTTTTTGCCATCAAAAATTGATGATTTGAAAAAATAGGAGGCATTTGCGCCCCCCCCAGACGTTCATGCCCTTCCAAGGTGTTCAAGCCCCTTCCAAGTTGTGGCCTTCAGAAGGTGCTGACATAAAAGAACAAGAGGTGTACAAGGTTCTCCCCCTTTAAGGCATTTGCACTTCTCGAAGGGGCGTGCAGGCCTTTAGGGTGGGGCACGAACACCTTCGGCGGGGCACAAACACCTTGGGCGGGGCACGAATACCTTGGGCGGGGCGCAAACTTCTTGGGGGCGGGGAACGAACGCCTCCAACTCTTTCATATTAGCACCTTTGGGTGGCTTTAACTTAGTCAAAGATTGTTCAAATAAAGCATATGCAATGTTTTTTGACATCTATATTTTTGTAGATATCATAAAACATCTCATACGCTTGATTTGGTTAATATTTGACCAAGTTATGGCCATCACAAAATGTTGATATGAAAAAGCAAGAGGCGTTCGCGTCTCCAAGACGTTCATGCCCACCAAAGCTAGGTTGTCACATACGACCAAATCCAAGCTCTTGGATGTCTAGGACGTCTTGTCTGTCCGGACGCGGGTAAGTTGGCTATCGGCCAATTTATCCCCGATTGCTCCCCTGTCGGTTGGTCGCTACCTAGGCGGCGACTCACTGGTCGTCTGGCGTCCACGGCGGCGATCGAGGTGGCGTCCGGTGGTAAAAGAGTTTAAGAAGTTAATAAATTTTTTTCTTCTAGGGTACAGACGTTCCATGGAGCTCTCAGACGGACGTCTTGTCTTGTCCTGACGTCCTATCCGTCTCGTCCGTCCAAACAACCTAGCCCAGAGGCCTTGCGCCCGTGCCAAGGTGTTCGCGCTTCTTCCAAGTTGTGGCCATCAAAGTTGCTCATATGAAAGAACAAGAGGCGTACACGTCCCTCCCCCTCAAAGGCATTCGCACTTTTGAAAGGGGCGCGAAGGCCTTGCGGGGGCACGAATACATTGGGAGGGCACAAACGTCTTTGGGGAGGACAAAAACGTTTGGGGGGGGCAAACGCCTCCTATTTTTTCATATCAGCAACTTTGGATGGCTATAACTTGGTCAAGTATTGACCAAATCAAGGAAGTGAGATGTTTTTTCATATCTACACTTTTTGCAGATGTCAAAAAGATCTCATACGCTTGATTTGGTCATTATTTGACCAAGTTATGGCCATCAGAAGTTGTTGATTTGGAAAATTGGGAGGCGGTCACGCCTCCATAAGATGTTTGCGCCCCCCAAGGCCTTTGCGCCTCCCCGAAGGCTTTAGCACCCCTTCCAAGTTGTGGCCATTAGAAGTTGATGATATGAAAGAACAAGAGGCGTACACGCCCTCCTCCTCCAAGGCGTTTGCACTTTTGAAAGGGGCGCAAAGGCTTGGGGGGCGCGAAGGCTTGGGGGGCGCAAATGTCTTGAGTTGCGCCAACGTCTTGGGAGGAGGTTGTGGTCGTCTCCTATTTTTTTCATATCAGTATCTTTGGATGGCCATAACTCGGTCAAATATTGTCCAAACCAAGCGGATGAGATGTTTTTGACATGTATATTATCTATAGATGTCATGAAACATCTCATACGCTTGATGTCGAAAATATTTGATTGAGTTGAGGCCATTTGAAAGTTATAAGAATGCTTGATTGAGTTATAACCGCCAATCGCAATTTTTTACTATTTAAACACTAATTTGGAAGTAGTGATTTTTTTGACAAAATCATTAGTGAAATTCACAATTAATTTTGTATTTCACATTTAATGTACACCTTGGTCAGAATACTAATTGCCATTTCTGCATTGAGTGTCTGGGTTTGTATTTAGTATGCCCTACTCTAAATGGGATTGTTTGTGTATGTAGTTGTTTCAAACGGGGTGACCGAAAGACTAAAATTAAAATATTTTTTTTAAGTAACATCCTAAAAGTAAAAGTAGACATATATACTCTCAATACTCAATACTTAAAGTCAAATGAACCTCCTTATTATTTAGTAGAGATTATATTCCTAAAGTGTTACAAATACAATCACATATAAGTTTTTTGCTTTGTTTATTATTCTAATTTCCAAATTGTTATAAATAACAGCACATGGAAGTCTTTTGTCTCTCATGTTTAGGATCACGGTTTTCATATCGAACATGACAGACGGACATGAAAATCGGACCGTCCGTTCGGACAGTTCGGTCTGATTGTCCGAAATGCGCCCACTAAATTTTTGCAGGTAATTTTTTTTATTATGATTTACACGTCACATTCTGACGGGTCACTCCAGGTTGGTGCTAAAGCAAGGACGTCCCCGCCACTAAATGGCCCGCGCGGAGATGTCCCCGCCCTAAAGAGGCAGGGGCTAGGACATCCCCGCCACTCCCCGTCCAATTTTGGAATCAACAATCTTTGAATTGTCTTATCTCACTCAAAAATAGTCCAAAATAAGCGTATGAGATGTTTTTTGGCATCTATAAAAAATTTAAATGTCAAAAAATACCTCAAACGCTTGATTTGGGCTAAATTTGAGTGAGTTATGTCCATCGAAAGTTTTCTCATTCCAAAATTAGACAAGGAAGGGGCGGGGACGTGAGGGCGGAGACTCAACCCTTTAAAGGTAGAAGAGGAACAAAGTTGGGCAAATTCCATTCTCGCCTTGGTTAAGGCCTTCTTCCTTCCCATGTGTTGGAGAAACCATATTTATATTGTAAATTTAGTTTTCCTTCCCGCTTCTAGCAAAAGACATGATTGCCGTGATGAATGAGGAATGCAAAGATCTTGTCGGAACCAAATATAGCGGCTCTTTGTTTTAAATGATTCTTCCAAGGCATGGGAAGGAAGAAGGCCATTGCTAAGGCGAGAATGTGGTTTGCTCGGCTTTGCTCCCCTACAACCTTCACCGGATTGAGTCCTAAACATCCCGGCCCCTACGCAAGAAGGGGCGGGGACGTTCCCGCCCCTCTCCACCCAATTTTATAATCATCAATCTTTGAATGGCTTTATCTCACTTAAAAATAGTCCAAATTATCCATATGAGATGTTTTTTGGCATCTACAAAAAATTTAAATGTCAAAAATCACCCAAATCGTTTGATTTGGGCTTTTTTGAGTGAGTTATGTCCATCCAAAGTTTTATGATTCCAAAATTAGGCGGAGAAGGGGCGGGGACGTTAGGGCGCGGACGTGAGGGCGGGGACTCAACCCTTTGAAGGTAGTAGAGGAACAAAGTTGAGTAAACTCCATTCTTGCCTTGGCAAAGGCCTTCTTCCTTCCCATGCATTGGAGAAACCATTTTTATATTGTAAACTTAGTTTTCCTTTCCACTTCTAGGGAAAGACATGATTGCCGTGATGAATGAGGAATGTAAAGATCTTGTTGGAACCAAATATAGCGTTTCTTTGCTTTAAATGATTTCATTGGACTTCAATTAGAAGAAGAAGAACTACGGTCTTCCAATGGGACCGGCGTGATTGTAGTGTTTGTTCATTCTCTTCACTAAGCATATGGCCACGGGACATAGGCTAATGTATATAGAACTATTTCCCCTTCTCGAGGGTAAAAACTTTTCTACACAAAGTGTTTCCCTACATTAATTGCATTAGAGACAATCGACATGTCATCTCCTCCAAGGGCTTTGTGGGTCCCTATACAACGAGGCCATGGGACCTCCCACCATAATTGGGTGGACTATAGCGGTACTTGAATTAGAATGTTGTATTACGCTATAAACAACAAATTCTTTTTTTTCAAAGAAGGTAATATTCTTTGCACAAGTGGAACCTCCTTTGTTATCGACGGACAAATACCATTGAGCAATGTAGTTTTAATGTAAAGACGTGTTTTTAAATGACTCATTTTAAGGTCATATTCAAATTTATGAAGCACAATGTCGAATCATCCAATGTCCATATATCCCTTGTGTAACAACCCCTTTGGAACAATGCACAAATTACTCTTCACAAGCATAGGGTGGTTGAAATATTTATTTTTAAATTGTTGGAGTTATGATTATTTATCACCTAATTCAACCATAAAGAATGATGGTGCATTCAAATTCATCCTCTAAAGGCGACAATGTTTGAAAGTCAAAGTAGTTCCTTCACAACACTTCTTACCAAATGGTGTCAATTTAACTTTAAATTGATTAAACCTTGCAAAGGTTAGATGAAACTCCAAAAGGCTTTGCTTCTAAGGGTGACACCTTCAAAAGGTCACATTAAACATGTCTATTGTAAAAACAATGGATGTAGGGGAGAGACACACGACCAAATATTTTTTATTATACATATAGATGTACAAAAAATATAAATGTGAATAGAAGCTCTAGCAAAATTTCTTGCGATATAGAACATAACTATTTACTTCTTTCTTGAACTCATGTCTACATACAATAACGATAGAACTTTGTATGGTTTGTATGAAATTATTTTTCCAAATAAATATAATTTTGATGTTTTTTTGTACTACATATATATGCCGTATTTATAAATTGGGAATGTCAATTCTTTATGTTCAAATGGAAACAATTACATTTCCTTTTTAATATTTGTTGCTCTTCATATATGTATTATATGTGGAACATAGAGAATTTATTTTTACATCAATGTTGAATGGTTTCACTTTTAGTTCTCTAACACGTGCAAACTATTTATATGTTTCTTACTCTTTTTGTTTATCTTCCCATGCCCCTTCTCAACATTAAATTTAATTGTAGAATACTTATATATTAAGAGTATTACCTTCTTCTAAGATTCCAAAAACAAAGTATTTTCTTTATTGTAAAAAAACATTTTAACCCAAATAAAACACGTTCACACATTTTGGGAAAGTTGGGAAAAAAAAGTAATCTCGAAGGGGCCACTGGCAAAAATTGTAGAAACTACGTACGATAAAAAAATAGGGGCAAATATATTCACTTAGGATAAATTTTATAAAGAAAGTATAGGCAACATACATTGCTTTAAAAGTGTAAAATATGGTTATAAGTAATATACAATTAGATATAATGTCAAAGAATTATGTAATTAGTACATACAAAATATCATGGCAAAAATAGATACAAAATTTGAATGGTAGATTCTACTGATTTTGGTTCTTACTATTTCTCAAGGGATGAAAATGGGGTGTTTTTTTATGAAAGTCTATGGATGAATTAATGGGAGGGTTGGAGGGTTGGAATAAACAATATTTTTGGAATATGTGGTACATTCCTAATTTATTGTGGGGCACTCATGCAACATTTTATTGTTTGGTAACTTGTACATTTCCTCCATGGTCAGAAGCTTACACTACCCCTTATGTTTGGGAATTTATATATTTCCCTCTCATTGCATGTTTAAATAATCTTGTTTAATTTTTGTAAGATGTACATTCCTATTTTATTGTGGGGCACTCATGCAACATTTTATTGTTGATTAACTTGTACATTTTTTCCGTGGTTAGAAGCTTACACTACCCCTTATGTTTGGGGATTTATATATTTCCCTCTCATTGCATGTTTGAATAAATACTTTGTAAAATTAAGTTGCAAAATTCCTTTGCAAAGTAAAGTTAAAGGGTTGTTACACAAGGGATATATGGACATTGGATGATTCGACATTGTGCTTCATAAATTTGAATATGACCTTAAAATGAGTCATTTAAAAACACGTCTTTACATTAAAACTACATTGCTCAATGGTATTTGTCCGTCGATAACAAAGAAGGTTCCACTTGTGCAAAGAATATTACCTTCTTTGAAAAAAAAGAATTTGTTGTTTATAGCGTAATACAACATTCTAATTCAAGTACCACTATAGTCCACCCAATTATGGCGGGAGGTCCCACGGCCTCGTTGTATAGGGACCCACAAAGCCCTTGGAGGAGATGACATGTCGATTGTCTCTAATGCAATTAATGTAGGGAAACACTTTGTGTAGAAAAGTTTTTACCCTCGAGAAGGGGAAATAGTTCTATATACATTAGCCTATGTCCCGTGGCCATATGCTTAGTGAAGAGAATGAACAAACACTACAATCACGCCGGTCCCATTGGAAGACCGTAGTTCTTCTTCTTCTAATTGAAGTCCAATGAAATCATTTAAAGCAAAGAAACGCTATATTTGGTTCCAACAAGATCTTTACATTCCTCATTCATCACGGCAATCATGTCTTTCCCTAGAAGTGGAAAGGAAAACTAAGTTTACAATATAAAAATGGTTTCTCCAATGCATGGGAAGGAAGAAGGCCTTTGCCAAGGCAAGAATGGAGTTTACTCAACTTTGTTCCTCTACTACCTTCAAAGGGTTGAGTCCCCGCCCTCACGTCCGCGCCCTAACGTCCCCGCCCCTTCTCCGCCTAATTTTGGAATCATAAAACTTTGGATGGACATAACTCACTCAAAAAAGCCCAAATCAAACGATTTGGGTGATTTTTGACATTTAAATTTTTTGTAGATGCCAAAAAACATCTCATATGGATAATTTGGACTATTTTTAAGTGAGATAAAGCCATTCAAAGATTGATGATTCTAAAATTGGGTGGGGAGGGGCGGGGACGTCCCCGCCCCTTCTTATTAAGGGGCGGAGATGTCCTTGCCTCTTCCATTTTAGGAGTGGAGAAATCTTGGCCCTGGCATTTAGGGGCGGGGACGTCCCCGTGCCTAATATACTATTTCATACAATCAAGTATCCATTTTCTTTAGTCTGAATCCTGCATGGCAGCACTTTAGTGCATTCGTGGCCGCCACGTCCATTGTTTTTTACCTTGCGCGTAAGTCAACTCTATGTTGATTGTATCGGACGGGCAAGACCTTTATCGGACGGACGAACCATACGTCCATCCAATATAACAACCATGTTTAGAATATACCATATGCATCAGTCTAGATCAACACATGGCTATCTATTAGTGATGTGTTTTTTTTATGTACATAGTGATTCCAACAAGACCAAGTATCACCTAGATATTGCACGAGTGTTGCCTATATATTACATGGGTATGACCTTGGCATTACATAGGTATGAAGTTTCAACTCAGACTTAAAGCATATATTTTCTAAACTCGACATACAGCATATATTTTCTGAACTCATTCCACAGGGTATCACCAGTAGCACAAAAGTATCTGAACGCATTGTAGTTTTCAAGATTTGTATCACAACGTCATTGAATATAAAAACTCGACTTTGGAATGGAATTCTGTCCAGTCTCTCCAAAATCACAGGGCTAGGTTTCTACCAATTTGCCTGGTGCCACTTTCCCATTCTTAAACACAGGTTCAAATATTGCGTTAATACTCCGCTTCAGGAACATTTTACTGCGAATTTTTGCAAAATCGGGACGCAATAACGACACGAGCAGACTCAATCTCCAGGTGCATCCATGCGGCAGCCGTGGGATTCGACAAGTTATCATGATTCACCACAGTACTGGGCAAGCCCGCATCCGCATTTTATCTAATAAGACATCCCTTCCTGGCGAGCCAAGTCGGGAGTCTCTGCACGTATTAGCTATGATGATACTGGGAGATCAAAAGAGTATAACCTTTGTCTGTGTTCGACTTTGTGCGCAGTTAGTATATACTCACATATTCACGTACATGCCACCAACAAAGTACGCGAGGACGCAGGAGGATGGCGGATATGGGAGTTTACAGCCAGCCAGGTGATCAATTTCCTTCAAGCTGAAGTGATCCAGGAGTCGTTATTTCTATCATCATAGACGTTTGCAAAGGATGCATATTCATGACTTCACAGCCTAAAACCACAACATGATCAGGATGAACCTTACATGAACTTACTCTTCAGGCACTCCTAAAAAGTCAGTCAAGCACCACATGAACATCATCATAAATAATTAAAAAAATCTGACATCAAGAGTGCATGAAAGCCTACTGCGCACAGTGAGCTTGCCTCCTCCGAGCCTTGCAAAATCTGGTGCACACAATTGGCTTCAGGAACGGTACCTCCAACTCGGCACCGAGTCACCACACCGACAATCAAACAAGCGCAAACGAGAGCGGAGAAGCCCCGCAACTGGGCACCGAGTCACCACATCAACCAACTGAAAGCAAACACGGTGATCCCACAACTCAGCGCCGAGTCACTCGTTTGCCGACTGTTCGAGTATCTCGGTGCCGAGTCACTCGTTTTGGAAAACATGCAACTCGTTTTGAATCGAACAACCTGCAACTCGTTTTGGAGACTCTCGTTTTGGAAAACCTGCAACTCGGCACCGAGCTACTCGTTTTGACTCTACCTGCAACTCGGCACCGAGCTACTCGTTTTGGAAAACCTCCAACTCTCCTGGCGGGGACCTGCCTTGTTTACTTCTCTTGCAGTAAAGTCTTCCTTTGCTTGTGTCATAAAAAAAAAAAAAAAAAAAAGGTAACTCGGCACCGAGCTACTCATTTTGGAAAACATGCAACTCGATTTGAAAAACGTGCAACTCGCTGAACTGTCATTGAACGGTGTATCCGGAGGTGCAACTCGTTTTGGAAATCCTCCGAATATTCCTTGTGCACCTCTCCCGCCCATCTGTCATTGAACGGTCGAACTTGGTGCCAACTCTCACACCGAATCAGTCACTACAGTTCACAGTGCCCAGTCGGTACAGTTCACAGCCCTCTTCCTCTAATTTAGTACCAGAATCAGTTTGTTGAAACGAACAACCTGCAACTGGAATCAGTTTGTTGGAATCACGAGGCCAACAAGATGGTAATGGAATCAGTACCCGGCACCAAAACCTTGGTCCCCTCGTTCAGTTCAGCTCTGTTCAGTCCCAACCAACCTCGTTCAGTTCCCAACCAACCTCGGTTCTGATTGAACAAAAACTTGACATTTCTAGTTTTGACCGTAGGATCTCAATTAAGACTTACTAAGTAACATACTCACAAAATTTCATAAACTTTGACCGCACGGATTGAAAGATTATAGTGTTTGAAGTCAAGCAAACGGTTCATTTTCTTCCCTACGTTCACTGGATCAGCAGACTTTGACTTCATTCGGTGTCAAATTTTTGCAATACACAAGGTCTAAATCTATTACCATTGTGTTAAGCATGATGTTAGTTGTTATAATATACATATTATACCGCCATATTATATGGTGAGCTCTCCGTATTATACTATTCACTTATCATCGTATACTATGGTATTGTAACGTCGGTTTATGTATAGTTGAATTTTACTATTGTTATTGCCTCAAGGTTTGACGAAAGTTACGAGATTTGTATATGTGATACCTATGTAATACCTTGGTGACACCCGTGCGATGCCTAGATGATTTCCACTGTGGACGTAACACATTTTAAGAAAAACTAAATAATTTGTCATGTGGTTTCCAAAACTGACCATTGCACATGGATTTCACAATAATTTCTTGTAAAAATTAGGGTCTCGGCACCGAGACACCTCATATTAAGCTCTATGAATTTGAAATCATCAAGATTGACAACAAATGACTAGGACCTACCACAAAATAATTCATAGAAATCAAATGATCTCGGCACCGAGACACCTTATAATGATCATTCAAGAACTGAAATCAAGAAGGTTTCTAACAAGATTCTATGACAATCTCTCTAAAACATTCTAATGTTCTTAAAAAGTTTTCAAGAGAAAGAGTGTCTCTACCCGGAGACCCTCAAAGTCAACATCTAAAAATTCCAGAGATTGCAAACTAACACATTGACTTCAAACATCAAATCTATTAACATCCAAGGAGAAAAACAAAATGAGCCACGAGTATAAGAAGGCAATCGAGAACAACAGACTGAGGGACCATGACCAACTAATCCAAACATCCAATGTAGGCAAGAACGACGCAAATTTTGAAGACAATCTCTAAATACAATTTCGACCAAAATGATTGTCTCGGCACCGGGACGTATTAAATCCAAGCAATCATGGTCATAAACAAAATCTCGAACCAGCTTGAATAGGTCATGAAGAGGCACCCCAGATCCTTCTGCAACTCTGTCTTCAGCCATTGCCATTGACACCGCTCCACTAATTTAGCTCAGCTACAACATAACAAAATGATATCGGTGCGCATTTCAGTCCTAGAATTCCATAAAATTCAAATGATCAAACTAATCAATTCAATATAGTGAAAGAAAAGTTTTTGAAGTATATCTTACATTGATGCAACGCTCAAGGATGTTTGCCGTGGAATCGTCTTTTTCTTCTACAAAGTGAGTCAGCTCTACGTCATTTTGAGCATTGTCTTCAACTATCTCGTCTCCAAAATTAAGCATTTTAACAATTGCAGTGCATGAAGAACTCGTCCTGGATCTAGTTTTTCTAGATTGCATTCGGGCCCTCTTCAGTGTTTTTCTATCTGAAAAATATATCTGTGGCTCTTTTTTCTTCTTCTTCATCTTAGACCTACTGGCGACCCTAAAGACTTCTCTTCTTCTAGCATTTGTAAAATCTTGTATACATGCTACAATCAACAACACTTTGAATAAACCGATCCATTTGCAGCAGTTTGCAAGAACAATATATACAACACTACAAGGAAGGCCTTCGTCAATGTGTTTAGATGTCACGACATATAGTTAGTGTTCAATTCTAATTAAACAATGAATTTGAAACAAAAGAGTTCTATTTTATTTCTGATTCAATTTGTGTAAGATTAGATTAGTTTTCAATCTATTTTCTTCTATCTAGTGACGGTGCCTTATTTATTGCTCTGCAACGGCATCCTGCAATTTATAGTACAGTCTTCACAATATATCTATATCATTAATAGTACAATCTTCACCAAAACAAGCGTCTTCTATTTTCTTCTACTCGCTGACGGTGCCTAATTTATTGCTTTGCAATGGCATCATATAGCTTATAGTATTGTCTTCACCAAAGTTGTCAAACTTATATTTCACAATTACCTCCGTCGTGTAAACTTCATGAAATTTCTGCCAGAAGATTCTTTAACAATCAAGCTACATTGGTTTTCCTAATTCCTACTTCCACCAAGTACAAAAACCTAGAAACCCCCCTATTTTCAAATTTGTTGTCATTTCATAATTTACAGTATGATTTGGTGCCATATCGCTCTTCTCCTTCTCTTGTAGCTTCATCTGTTTTCTACTTCCCTCTACTCATAGCGCACATGAGAATGGCAACATTGAGAGCAGAGGGCCATCCTGTCCCAATCCGAATACCGTTTGGATTTGATGGGTATGCTAGAGTTACTTCTCCACTTCTAGCTATCCGTTTTGGCTTCAATCTAGATACTATCCATGTAAAGGAGGAGGTCTTAGATGTTGCTGGGGTTTTATGCTACACCATGCTACAACTCAGTTCAATTGTAGATGATCGCAAGGCCTGGTTTTTGAGGGAGGGAACTTACAAAGTGATAAGTCTGAGTGAATCGCAAATGCAAGCTTCCACTGAGAAAATCCAGCACTTCTACTGTGAAAGTTGAGAAGCAATCACCAACAAAGAGTAGACCGGATATTCATCACACTTGGAGAGGGCATTGCACGCCTCCCACAATTCATTTGGATGACACTGATGACAACTTCCTTTTGGTAGACATCACTGCGTGTACTCCTTCAACCTTCAGTAAAGCCGCGCCCTCCCCATTAAGTCCTCTCGTGCGAGCGGGTACACCATTTTCCATGTCCCGTCCGCCCTTGCACCCTTCTACACAAGGCACTTCTTATTCCATGTCCCGGCCACCTCTGCATCCATTCTCCCAAGAACAAACAAGCGTTGTTGCAAGTTTAAAGAGACTGGCCTCTAGGCCGGGATCTAAGAACGTATTGAAGAAAATTGACTATGTTGTCGTACCTCACAAATAAGTTGAGTACTTGCCCTCTACTTTTAATGGTGATGTCATATTTGAGTTGCCTCCTGCTTCGTTAGATGCTCGTTCTTTCAAATTATGCTCAAAACATGCAAGGTATGAACAAACGGTACGACGGTCATTGCTGGTGTCTAACAAAGACATCCAATATTTCAAATGACATGGATCTTACCTTCCATAGATCTTCTTGAGGTGGACACTTGCGTTGTGAGAATCCGGAGTGTGATTATTGAAGAGGCTCAATCGTGAAGATCCGTACAAGAAGAAGGAGTGGGAGGGGACCACATCGATGCCTTTTGTGCCCGGAAGACCAATACCAAAGACCTCGTCGTTGGTATGTAAGGTATGTAAGACTTCACCTAGTATACTTGCTATGTGTCAGGCTGTCATTTACTGCGTGCATGGACCTCCTGAGATGACCCGTGCTTGTGTGCACATGAACATTCATGATCATCCTGTAGCTTTTGGAATTTTCCGTGAGTCGGAGGCAAAGATTAATAGTCTTTTGGGCAAGCATGTGGATCGCAATCCTACAAGAACAAATTCAGCGATTGCCATGTCAGCAAACAAGTAATTTCTAGCAGAGTATCTCCTTCAACCCCAAGAGTCAGAGATGACTATGACTATGGAAGACATGAAGGACGTGATGGAAAAGTATACTAACTTGGCATCTCCAAATGTCAAAAATACCATTTTATCCTTCAATCAAGTCGGACGTACAAGCGCAATGGACGGTATTCGCACAATGAGAGGTTGTATGACTTGGCCATTTGTCCAGCGCAACATGTTTCCAGGTCAAGGAGGCGACAAGGACAACGTTTTTGTCTTCAAGATGTACGAGATTGGCCCTGGTTCAAGAGTCGATCTAGTTTCGCGCATGCACCCTGGTGGAGACCTACAAGACACATAGATCATGTTTGATCATGTAAAGCAGGTCAAGAATTGGACCACCATGGATTGCCATGTGTACGACTCTTGGTACTGCAGAGTTATGACTATTGCAATTTGCGACATGCAATCTGAAGACACAGAAGTCCAATGCATCATGTGGAGGAGCATCAACGAAGTTATGGGGAGGCACGGGATTGACAACGTCAACTCCAAAGGTTTTATGGCGGATAGCGTAGGAGCAAATTGGAATGTTGTACGGACGATCTATGATTCAGGTAATCCCCAAGAGGTTATGGTAGATCGAAAACGCACATGTCTACTTCATTAGACAACATCCATGAACCGCTACACGGGCAAATATATCAAGAGTGAGTTCCAAGACCAGCATCGTCTTCTGTGCAAGCAATATAAGGATGCCAAGAATTTGGTAGACTCTGAGATTTGTTACCTTGCCATTAGAGCTTGGTGGCAATCTTGTGGTGCTCAAAATGATGAGGCCCTCAGACAACTTGACCAGTGGCTTTCTTTTTGGCATTACTGCTATCGCCAATGGAGAGCATCTATGAAATTGGTATGAGTTGTATCATATTTGATTATAATTTCATTTCAATTTACGATGCAAACAACCATTTAAGTGATGTTGTGATTTGTATTACAGAATCTTACAGATGAAGAGATGGCCAAAATGCCATCCTGGAATTTGGCGGAGATAGTCCACAATCATTGGCTTGAACCATTAGGGAATAGAGGAAATGACCTATACGATGCTACAATGGACGACTTTGTTCGTGCGTTTATGCAATGCACGAACTAGTATCATTTTTTTAAAGGAGGGCGATTAGGGACGGGCCCTTCTAAGCATGAGTTGCGAATGAGGCTTGTCCAAAGAACTGGTAAACACGAGAAGGTGATTGAAGCCATGGAGAGCATACCGGAGGCCAAAGAGTGGTGCACACACACACCTCACTTTGAAGGAGAAGAGGTCTTTGGCTCTAGCAAACATAAGTCTGATGAACCATTTGGTTCAGACCTTGATAGTCATCGCCCTGGTAAAATAAATTTCTCCCGTTCGAAGGCCTCTACAAGGTCCAGGAAGGAACGCCAAGACAATTCTTCACCAGCGATGACGTTGCCTCCAACCTCTCCATCTTCATCTTCGGATGATAAAAAGCCTTATATCCCCACCGTTGTCTCCATCTAAAGCACCTACGGGAGTGAAGCATGTTACGAGTGTTCAAGAATCTAAGTGTGACATACATAAATGACATATTGCAAGGCTCCCGAAGACTTCCGGTAAGTGCTGTCATGCTAAACAGGCCAGGACGGGTATGACGTGCATCGAGAAGATTGTGCGTTTGGGAAAAAGTACTCATGCTCCTACATACACCAGGCTCCTCCATGTTCGAAGATTCTGGAAGGACCAAGTTACCTAGTTCTTCCATTGCCCGGATGACATTGAAAGGTGCATAAAGGAAACTAAGCGGAAGTGGTTGAGTCAGCGTCCACTTGTTCCAGATGTATGGCCTGTGATGAAGGGCACCAACCTTACCAAGGCTGAGATTCTGAGGCTAGAAGAGGCAAAATTTCAAGTTGAAGAGCGAGGGGAAGTGTCACCAAGGCGGCTCTTTGGAGATGTTGCCAATCCTATTGCGCAAGCTGCATCCGTGCCTGCACGTGCACATGCCGACTCTCATCCAAAATTTTGTGTAGGCCGCCGTATCCGTCGTCAGGGCATCCGTGAAGCAAAAAAATTGATGGGCATCAGCGGACAACCTCAACGTCCGCATCAACTCCATCTCAATGCTTCCCTACTCAGTCCTTGGATGCATCATTGTACTACAGTCAAAGAAGGGGCAGAAGACAAGTGAATGTCGCCCTCTCCCAAATTGCACTTGCGGCAACTTCAACGACATGGTGGTTCAATCCAAGAAGAGAAGTGCTTGGTACCATTGTAAGCATCTCTACTATATTTTTCGAGTGGTATACAAGCTTGATTGCGAGGACGATGTTTTTGTCCATGCTGCTACCTTCAGCTTCAACGAGATCGATAAAGTGCTAGAAAGTGGTGTCTTGAAGCTTATATAATGTGTAGCTTCAAAAGTAGGGACATTGCTATATTAATCAACACTATTTATAGCCCAGTTCATATGGATTGTTGCTAAATGTTATTAGTATATGGATAATGTACCTCTTATTTGTTATAAAATAGAAAGATTATTTTATTCTTATACTATAGTTGATTTCGTTGTCATATCCGCATCTACTTCACTTGTGTCTCCATCACTTTTACAATACTTTACCAACTTAATTATCTACCATCGTTATATATACTATATACACAAAATAAGAGTATCGTATGTATAAAAATCCTCTCTAAGTCCTAAACTCGTAGTGCCTACAATCTCTCCAATACACCTTCAACTTTGCAAAATAGGAAGATCCAACACTACTTGAATTTGATTGCAATTGGACCTGAAATATTGTAGTCTATTCTAATTGCACGGTTATAGGCACTTAAAATTTACTAAAAATATTTTAATCATAAATTTTTCTCACATGGATAACATTATTTTTAGAAGAAAAAAACCTATTTTTGATAAGTCAAAACTCATCGCTCATGAAATCTCCGCTCATGGCTCATGGCTCATGGCTAATGGCTCACACCTTAGTGTGGTTGATCGTCTTTCTAGGGTAAAGAAAGGTGAAAGTGTATATGTTCAAGATATCCAAGGAAGGTCCGGGGAGTGGTATCGACCTCGTTAAACGTATGAAGCCCGGTGGAGACCTCAAGAAATCTTGGATCATGTTCGACCACGTGAAGCGAGTGAAGGGGTGGACTACAATGGCCCGCCACGTCTACGATCCTGAAAGGTGCAACATATCCGACTCTGCACGCAATACAAAGACTCGAAGACAATTGAAAAGGCTGAAAAACTATACCTTGGCATCAAAGGTTGGTGGATCTTGTCTCTTGCGGCCTTTGAAGATGCGCTATGTAAACTCAACGATTGGCTCGGATTTTGGCACTTCCGCTATCGACAGTGGGGTAGCTTTACAGACATGGTACACCTCAAAATCTTTAATCCTAATTTGTACCAGTCATTCTTCTTCTTGTTGTTCCTCGTTCAAATCCCAATCCTATTTGCTTTTCATTCTTGCCTCCTTAACCCTAATCCTAAATCCAAACTTTGTTCTATAAACTGTAGAAATTGGACATGGAGCAGCTTGCAAAAATGTCCCTCTGAAACCTAGCAGAAATTGTGCACAACAGATGGCTGCAAATGTCCGACAACAAAGGCGCTTGCCTCTATGTTGCCACAATGGACGACATGATGGGAGCAATGATTCAGCCGACAAACTACTGGGCATTTTTGCGGGGTCACGCTTGAAGCACCGGGCTCCACCTCAACAAGCTTTGGCTTTGGGCTGCACGGCGGTCAAAGGACCTAGTCAAAATTGCTACAACGATCTGCAAGCTTCCAGGCACGGAAATTTTCACTACCAAAGTTCCCCACTTGGAAGGCAAAGAGGTTTATTGTTCAAGCAAATAGAAGCTTGATCTTCCACCCCGTTCTGAAGGAGACTCTCCCTGTCATGACAATGTCAACTTTCCTCACCCCCGTATCGAGACCTGTTCAACACGAGTTCAAACTGAAGCAGGGACTTCAAACGTCAAACATACTCCTACTGAAGCTCAACCTTCTAATCTTCCTCATGCGACTTCAATTTTGGAGACCTTGCACTTGGTCATTGCAATGGCACATTGCGTGGTGCAGGAAAGTCTCTAAGAAATGTCATGGCGTTCAAAGAGGGGAGAAAAAGAAGTGTGGTGCTTTGGTCTGCAAAGATTCAAAGAAGGATTCCCGAGCA
The DNA here is from genome assembly GCA_963971425.1 of Bryoerythrophyllum caledonicum. Lineage (NCBI taxonomy): Eukaryota > Viridiplantae > Streptophyta > Bryopsida > Pottiales > Pottiaceae > Bryoerythrophyllum > Bryoerythrophyllum caledonicum. The sequence continues at coordinate 33,424,355 of OZ020516.1, read as the reverse complement.
CCCACTTACAACGGCCGCATGACCAAGTATGGAAGTAGAACAATCATTGATTTTGACTTTTGTTTTGTGCCGATGACATTATGAGATGCGTTCACGGCAGCAAGTGTAAGTGGATGAACGATTGGCCATCTCTTCCTTTTGTTTTGACCGTTGCCCGTGGCACAAATCTCACAAAGGGCAAGATCCTTGCATTAGAAGAGGGAGGCTTCCAACTACAAACAAAGGACTTTGATGTGTCACCCCATCGCCTATTCCATATCTCCCCCATAGCACCTCATGCAGACAATGTGAGTCCTACTCCCTTGGATGGTGTTGCTCATCTAACTTAGCAATTTGGGAGGAAAATTAGGCAGCATGAACTTGCTTCTACTCTAGACCACTGCAACAAGTGGGAATTAGTCCAAAACGCCAAGGCTACTGTGAAGTACGTGACGCTAGAGTCCATACCCGGGTTATGGTAGAATCATTATGTTGGATTCAAGTTTTTATTCAAAAGAGAAAATGTATATTGTTTCACTTTATGGCTTCCTGTCGTGCACATGCAAAGATTTTGTTACAATGAGCAGTGGAGCACTTGGCAGATGAAAAGCATGGGTGAACTGCAAATATTTGTATTACGTGTACCAATTTTTGTGCAAGGCAAACTTAGAAGACAACAAATTCATACACGACCGAGGTCTTAGCTTTGAGGAAATACAGCTGGTGCTTCGTAATAGCAGTCTCTAAGTTTGTAGTTTTTTGGTCACTGAAGTGATGGCACATTATTGCCTCGTCTATCGTATATGTTTGAAATTACATAAAAAATTAGAGCGCCAAATAGGCACTTTGGTACAAAAGTGCCCAATTTCACTTCATTGAAATTTTGTATGGACTGATTCTTTTCTGAGTCAAATGGTAGGATTTTCAATAAAAAAACTCCCTTAACCTCTACACACTAACGTTGTTTTTTAAGTTCTACCGAAAGCCTAAATTTCAATAGTTTAAACAAAAAATAACAAAGCTCCATATGGGCACTTTGGCATGGAGGACTAATTTCTGTTGTAAAGGATGTAATTCATCAAAGGGCAATTAATTTCTGCACATCCAAAAACATTGTACATTAAACATGAATATCATCCAAATAGTTCATCCAATTTAAAACAAGAAATTGGCAATGTGATACCAAAATTGGTGTTAAACAGTACCTTAAATTTTACAAAACATTTCAAATAAAACAATTGTAGGGTCCATTTACAATTGGAGTTTCACAAAGGTCGTTCAAAAACCATAGTAATAGGTACAAAATTTTAGTATTTTAGGAATCCTAACTTTTTATTTTTAGAATATCCTCAAATTTGAAATATTCAAGATCAAATCTAGGCTTCACTACTCACTGCTCTCGGCTCACCGCTCACCATTCATTTAAAGTCCAAATGATTGTGTCAAAAATGGGCTTTTTGAAGGTTTGGTCAGGTTCCTATGATGTAAATATCTAACAGCCCTCTTTGAAAAAAATCTGTAAAAGGACATCACTAAAACCTCAGTGGGAGAACAATGTTTTCCTAAATCTGACATTTAATGAAAAAGTTATAGAATTTTGAATCTCAAATGGGGAGAGCAGGCACTTGGAGCACCTCCACTAAATTTTGCTAGGACACTCTATTGAATGTGAGATTTCCAATACAAGCAAATAATACAATTTCCATTGATATTGTCAAAAAAAAGTTCTTGTCTTAAGTGAAAAATAGCATATTAACTCAAGTCAAGCACTTTTACACATTGTCACACGTTGTCAGGCAAGGTAATAAATAAACTTCTATTTTTCCATATAAAACTTAGAGATCTTCATATTTTGGACATTTCATTTTTTCCACAACAATGTGTGGTGTAATTGTTCTTATTCACCATTTGGATTATCAATCTAAGACATAGTAAGGGGCGTTTTACACTATGGACCACAAGGATTGACCAAGAGAAATCATTTGTTTTCATGGTCACGGCTCTTGGTCTAGAGCTGTGACCATGAAAAATGAAAAATATTTTTTGAGTGTCTTGGTCACTTCTCATAGTGTAAAGTGGATTTTGATCGGGACAAGAATGGGCTGATTATTCTAATGTATATCTAAAAAGGGTGGATTTGGAGTTTACCTTGTCATTCACTCTCGCACCCTCCCCTTCTTCTTCTTCCTTGTTTCCACCTTCCCTCTTTTCATCTTGTCTCTTTTTTTCTCTACTCTTGAAATTTGAGCAACTAGGGTTGCAATGGAGGGGAGGAGGAGGGACCTTGTGTTGATGCTAGGGTTGTATATGTACTTGCACATGCTTGTTTTACACGTTGTGAGCATGCAAACACTGATTTTACAAGGAGAGTGAGAGAAATTGGTAATTTTCAGCATATTTTTGGAGAGTACGGGACAAGGAATACGGAGCATTTAAGTTTTGCAATACGAGGTGGATTTATGGATCGATTATTGTTGGAATCATACACTCAAGGGAAATTCAAAGTTAGAACCCGAGTTAAATTTGCTACTTTCAGATTTCTTTGTGAGAAGTTAGGGCTATTTTGCAAAAACAAGATACACCTTTTAGAAATTGCAATTTATGTGAATTGCAATTTCATTGACAAGGCTAGGATCTGGCAATAGACAATTGCTTACAGGGGATTTACATGGGATTGCTAAATGTACGGTTTCAAAAATTGAGAGAGAATTTTGTAAAGCCATTAGACAACATTTGCAACAAATATTTGATCAAACGCCTAGTGATTTGCATTTTGCAGTTTAGGATTCTAGCTAGAGAATTTGAAGCTCTACATGGCAATCCATGCATTGTAGGCGCAATAGATGGGTCGCATATTGCAGTATTGGCGCCAATTGTTGGTGGAGAGGATTATTACCGCCGAAAGTCATTCCATTTAGCTATTCTTCAAGAAATTGTGGATGTCAAATGTAGGTTTTGGGATTACGAGTTTGGTTGGGCCGGTAGTCTTCATGATTGGGTTGTTTTTCAAGTTAAAAAAATTGGAAGAGTTTGTATGGAGGGGAAACTGCATCCGTACAAGTTGATAGGAGATGCAACATATCTCGTTAGACCGTGGATGTATTGTCCATTCAAGGGAGGAAAAACCGAATTGTTACAAATCCATGGAAAATGGAATTTCATTCAATTTTCAATCCAAATGTGTGTAGAGAGGGCATTCGGAATTTTAAAAGGGAGATGGAGAATTATCATGAAGAGGTGTGATGTACCATTGACGATGGTACCGAGTATTGTCTCAACATGCATTTTGATGCACAATTTGTGCATCACAATGAAGGATGGATTCGACGTGGACTAGATTTTGCAAGCCGAGGAACAGCTACAAAAAGAATAGATAGTGGCAATTTAAGAGAATGTCAAGAATTGCGTTGTAAAAGGGCATCAATTCAGAAAGTGAAGAATAGAATTTTAAATAGAGATGATTTTATGGCAACAAATGAAGTACACAATGAAGAGATTGAAGCCTTTCTACCGAAGGAGAATGAAAGGGCTAGAGACTTGCTTCGTGAAACTACAACAATGCACAAAGTTATGGCAAAAAGTCTATGGCATTACAAAATTTGGAAGGAGTCAAATCTAGTGTTTTCTGATGGTAGTTCAGATTCCATGGAAGAATAGCTAAAACCCCTTTAGAAGTGCTGCAAAACTACGGTGCATATTTTTTAACAAATCTGTAGATTGTTGGAAGCTAGAAATCAAAATGATAGAATTGCCTACCACTTGCTACAAAAGCCCTTCAATGTTGACTTGACTCTTCTTTTTCTTCTCTTGTGTATGTGGTATTATGGAAGGATTGAATTCTGCATATTCTAGAGTCGTATGTGGTGAAAAAGTCGTTCCAAACGTGTCATCTCCTTCCATAGCACTTGCCAAAATTTGGTTGTGAACACTTGCAGGTTTACTATTCCATATGTCCATCTCTTTAAACCAACGACATTCTTGTTTCCGACTCGTCCCCAAAATTTCATTTGCCCTCTTGTCATTTCGATATTCGGTCAAGATAATTTTGTACTTCTTCTTACAAGATAGTCATGTCCGGTTGAATCCTCAGATTCCCGCAACCATTCGGACTTGTAACTTCACCCATGCATTCATTCCTACAGAACATGACAAAGAACAGAAGAATTATGGCAAAAAACAAGCTCAAAAGGGTGAAAAGGCAACATGAATGAAAATTCCAGCAAAAAATTAGGACAATTTTTAGTACAATTAACACTCTGAAAATATCTTGGACATCAAAAAGCTTGTAGTGGAGTGATGGCTATGGAAGGAATCTATTTGCTCTCCGGAGACCGGGGTTCAAATCCCCTCACGGGCGAGGAGATAGTAGGGCCACGAAACTCGCAAAGACCCCGGTGTAGCGCCTGATCTAATTTTGGAGGGAAGGAGGGCATGGGCATGTGGCTAAGGCCAAGGCCTTCTACAGCGTCATCACACATCCCACATACGCCAGCATTTGCTACAAAAAAATTTAACGTTTTGCAAAAAAATTTAAAAAATTCATACCTTGTTTGTTTGTTGTTCTTGCAAATTCCTCGTCCATCTCGCCTCTTATTGCAATCAAGGTTCTGACTTCGTAATCCTTCTATTTCGTAGGAGTCACGTCCTCTTCATCCGATTCTTCAAGTTGAATCAATATTGCCTTCGCCTTTTTCTTCGATTTTTCCTTCACAACAATCTTCTTCTTTCTTGGGCGGCCTCTCTTCTTTGGAGGCGCTTTGGACACCTTTCTTGCACCTTCCTCTTGTTTCACCTCCAAAAATCTCCTTTCCTTTTACGAATTCACTAGAAGAAGAAGAACGCCGGTCTCCGAAGGAGATCGGCGTGAATAAAGTGTATGTTCGTTCCACTACTAAGACCATGCCCACCGGACAAGGAATTAGTAAGCTGGAACTACTTCCCCCTTTTGAGGGTAGACACTATGTAACAAGTAGCCAAAAACCACAATACAAACCAATCAAGAATAACAAGGAAGGGGGGAGGGGGAAGGGGGGAGGGGGAAGGGAGAGAGAAGAGGGAAAAATGGGGAGGAGTGAAAGATGTAGAGGAGGGTGTGTTTTGCAATGTCAGGGATTAGAGAAAAAGTAAAAAGGGGGGGTAATTTTGTGAGGGGTCTTGTGTATCGGGAAGGGCTTGGTTATTTTCAATTTTGCGTTTATGTAAAAGGATGGACATAGAATGTTGTATGGCAATGATGTTAAAGTTTTTGAAAGTGTTTGTAAATGTATCAATAGGAATTTTGAAGGTATCTTCAAGGGTTTTTATAGATGGGATATAGGTGGTGGCGCGAGCGCCGGCTATAATTGCAATAAGGGGGTCTATTTTCTATCCGAGGGCCATGATGTCCTCGATGAGGGGTTGGTATTTATTGATTTTGTTTTTGATTGTTTCTGGGGAAAATCGATCATTACAATATGTAAATTCAATGAATTGAATGGTGTAATCTTGATTTATGTGGTTGGGTGGGGGGGCATTGTATAGTAGGCCTCTAACACAAAGTATGTCAAGTTTGAGTCTAGCGTTACAGTGACAGCGTTGAGTTGCGCATGTACATAGGAGAAGCCATGGGGGGACTGTATTTTCTTGTAGATTGTTATTGAAGGTGTCGGCATTTTTGAGAATAAAGCATCTCGATTTGTGATGGGGTGTAATAAGTTTTCTAATTTCCCATACCGCTTTGTTATGCCTTTTGACAATTAAAGAGTGTATGTGTTGGTTTTGGCATTTAAGCAAAACATGGAGCCATGTGTCGGGGTCCGTGGAATTACATATAGAACATGTTATGGATGGGAATCTTTCTATTCCAAAGAAGAGTTGTTTTCGAGCATTTCCCATTTGTTGACGAGTACGGAATTTAATGAGGCATGTTATTTGTGAGTCGGAAATGATGAGATTTTTCTAAAATTTGTAGAGAGTTCATTGTCTATGTTGTTGTTGTTGGTCCATTTTTCTATGTTAGGGAATTTTTCTGATATTGTGTCAAGGTTGTTGTATAGGTCTTGTTTTTTGAGATATTTATCCAAGAATCTAAGCGGGCCTTTATCGGGAAAATCATTTTTGGAAGGCCAGTCTTCTTTTTGAAAGTAGTGTGGGGTAGCATGGGCGTGTTCGTGTGGATCTTTGGCATTTTTATGTGCTTTTTCTCGGTATGAATTCACTGTGTAGAATTTGGGTGCCAATCCCTCCTAATTCTCTTTCACTATGAGGGAGTCTTCACAAAAAGGTGTAGAAGTAGGGAGAAATGCACTAAGTTGCAAATCAAGTAAATTTGGTCCATGCTGAAATTTGGTCCATGCTAAAATCTTGGCAAAAACAACACAAAATAGTGCATACACAAGAAACTAGAGAGGGAGGAAAACATGACATATGGCCTTTATTCACCTCTTTTACTCTCCAACGGTCTCGAAAAGACGACGTTAAAAAGTAGTGTCCCAACATCCTACAGTAGCATGGAAAAATTACGGGGAAAAAAAAACTTAAAAATAATTAAAAATTTGATTTTCAGCCAATCACTGATTTTCAGCCCAACCACCTCGTTGATTTCCGTCGAGTCGACCTCTTTGCCTTGACTCGACAAAAAACCAGTTGAACCAAGAAATACTATCCACTCGGCAGAAAATAGCATATTAAGGTAACCTCGAACTCCGTGGTCAGTCTCCTTTTTTCAAGGTAGTGCGAAGCGAACTTGGACTAGGATGACTTCCTTGGCCAATCACAGATTTTAGAGGGCCATGGTCAATTTCCATGGTCCATAGTGTAAAGCGTCCGTAAGTTCACAAAAATAAAAACGTGAATCGACAATTTTTGAACCTCCACTCCTTGCATGTTGTTTTGAACATGTTACACCCCTCCTCTACCTCTAAAAATGGTGTATAAGGAACTAACATCATGTTTAATACAATGGTGATGGATTTAGACCCTGTGTAGTGCAAAAATTTGACACCAAGTGAAGTCAAAGTGTTCTCATCCACTCAATGCACATAAGAAAATGAACCATTTGCTTGACTCCAAACACTATAATCTTTCAATCCATGCAATCAAATTTTGTTAAACATTATGATTATATTAATTGAAGAGTTTGAATTTAGATTCCAAGGTCAAAACTGTAAATAAAAGTTTTTGTTTTTTCTTTGTTCATTGTTCTAGAATCCAACAATTTTGAAGTGTTTTTGGTGTGAAATTGTCACGGTACCATAGGGTTAAAAACAACCCAGGTGCCATTTTAAAGAGAGATATCTATTCTTGTGGTAGATACAATGATGGTAAATTTTGGTTTCACAAACGGGGCTGTTGCAGAAAGAGCTAATTGTATCAGGTTCTGATTAGTCATTATTCATGTGGACAGGGTGTGTAGCCGGTGGTACATAATTGAGTTATCCGCAAAGTAGCCCAAATCCTCAGTTTCTGACCTGTAACATGGAAAAGCCAGGGTCGCCGAGTCGAATACAAAATATAGATGTGAAATGAGGGTGAAGATATACTTCATTTTTTGATGTTCTGTTTCCTATTCACACAAAAATTCTTTTTATTGGGTAAACGTTTTGCGTGGGTGTTTTCTCATACTGCTGGAGTTTTCACACACCATCTGAAAAAGAGTTTCATCTCTAACAGTCTTTATTGACGTGTCATACTTAACCCCTAAAACTCCTTGACTATTCCTCGCAATTGCTAATTTCATTGCAAAGGGTAAAAGTGAAAAATAAAGTCATTATTTTCAACTCCATCGGTAGAATCTTAATACACCCACATGCTCACAAATTTTCATAATATTTGACCGCACAGTATGAAAGATTATTCGTCGGTACCGTATGCATCTTCCACTACTCGTTCAGCTCTGCATGTGGGTGCTGAAGCCGGATCGGTAGCATACTATACCTACCTAGGCGCCGCTATATAGTAGTGAAGATTTTGGGCGACTCTAAATAGAATTGATGATCCTGACTGCAACCGGGACACACTACTTATGTTTACTCTCCCCACTCTCCCATCCCGTCACTTCTTTTCCTGTTTCTCTATCTCCACACATCTTCCGTCTACTCAGACCTCCAGCGGCAGACGTAAAGCGGTAGTGCAAGCACCATGAGGTGCTTCACAGCCGTCGCACGGTGCGCCTTGGCAGCGCTCATGGTTGTCATGATGCTGGCTCAGCAGGCGGAGGCCGGAGTCACATTCTATGTGGGAGGTTTGACCGGATGGACCAACAAAGCCAATATCGACTACACCAATTGGATCTCCAGTTACAAAGTCAAAATCGGCGACACTACCGGTAAGTTTGCCTTCCATTAGACGTTGACAGTAGGAGTAAATTGGCGCTAGCTCACTGATCGGTATAGTCTATCAGACTCTAGTACTCAGACCAATTTATCAGTCCAGCTTATTGATAAGCTTATTGGACTCATCTGCTAGTTCTGATATTATTTATTCCCCTGCAGTGTTCTCCAACAGCGACAATACGGACCACAACGCCGTGATCGTGGACAAGACGGCGTACGACACTTGTGGCGCATCAGGACTGAAGGGCATGCCATTCACCATCTCTCCTGGAATCGCATACTCGGTAATCTAGACTGCGCAGACCAGTTCACCACTTAAATTGGCAGTCTGAATAATGTGGCTTGATCTGAATAATGTGGCCAGCACGTTGAAGCTGCTTCTCCTCACAATCTCGGCAGCCTGGTTTTTGCTGCACGGCACCGAATTAGCGTCTCCTCAGTGTGGTAGACTGGCGTGTGCTTGATCTGGCCTGCGCGTTAGTGAGCAGCATTCGCTGCAGAAAACTTTGTTTGTTGGTCTCCATGAGTTTGAAGGCCGTTATGATCAAACATCTTTCTTTTGCCGTTGAACACCCAACTTTTATGGATAACAATGGGTTGTAGTCGTCTGTAGAAAGGACTTTCCTAAACTTACTGCCAAAGTCAGGAGATTGATAGAAATATATCAAATATTCGGTAGTATACAAACATCCATAAGAACAGGTGAGACAATGGGAACTTTGGCGGCATTTGGCGGAGCAAACTGTCCAACGTTCAACGATTTTACCGATTTTCTAGATGCCAAAGGTTTCTAATGGATTTTCTCGGACTGCAGCTGACATGGATGCGATCCGGGGACAGGTACGTGATCTGCGACATTCCCGGGCACTGCCTTCAGGGCATGAAGATATACATCCAGGTGCTCAACGTGGACGGTTCCGTCAACACGACCTCCCCCAGCGCGCCGCCGACGCCGATGCCGACGCCTCCGATGGGGGGAACGCCGACGCCTCCGGTGGAAGGGACGCCGGCGCCGCCGGCGCCGAGGAGCTCCAATAGCGCCGCGCCTCCGATGCCTGGATTGAGCTGGACTTTCTACCTCGAGACCGTTCTCGTTTCGACCTTCTCCTTGATGGCTGCAGCTGTTTCATTGTGAAGAAACTGACCAGGTCTGCCATTCGTCTTGGGCGAGGTCGATGTGTAAGTACAGCGAAGATTGTTCTTTACTGATAAAGATGTGAAATGAGGGTGAAGGTATCCAGTTTTAGGATTTCTGTCTGGACTGTGTCCTTTTCATTCACAAGCTTTATTTTCATAGAGAAGTTTTTTGTCTTATGTGAAGCAACTGATTTTTATTAGGTTCCTATCGATCATTGTTTTTTGTCGCCAGGATGTGTAGCCGGTGAGCACATAATGTCAGACACTGAGGATTCTGTTCTACCAATACAGATGTGAAATGAGGGTGAAGATACCGGTAGACTTCATACTGTATTTCGTCAGGGCTTGAATTGCAGTTCATAATCACTCGCAAGAACTGTAATTTTTGAAATAAAAGTTTTGGATCATGGGTGTTTCCTGTCTACTGGAGTTTTCAACACCAACTGAGAAAAAGTCACCTCTAATAGCCTTTTGATTATGGGAGTTTGAGTTTTGATTGACGTGTCATACTCAACCGCAAAAATTCCTTGACTACATATCACAAGAAAACACTTCAAAACTGCTCATTTCATTGCAAAGAGTAAAATTGAAAATGAAGTCATTATTTCCAACTCCGTCCGTAGGATCATAATGTACTAATAGAACCATGTACTCACAAATTTTCATAATCTTTGACCGCACGGGCTGTAAGGTTATAGTGTTTGAAGTGAAGGAAGAAGGTTTTCTTCTTTAAACATGGAATTCGCTAAATATGCACTTGGTCAATTTTACTTCACTCCTTCGCTGCATATGGTTCACTCATCCAAATCAATGTAACAATGAATTTTTTTTGGGAGTGCGGAGATATAGGATATTGTTAACCACATACATAAAATCCATTGTTTAATTTAAGTTAAGACTCAACATCACTTTTTTCAATTGTTCTCCATACATCTTGCAACTTATGCAACCCCTTTCATGTCATTTTTTATATTATATCATTGCATACTAAAAAAATTACAACTTTGATCTACTCTTCCTAAAACTAAGATAAATCCATGATCAAGAACTAAACATCGCTAGATTCTGTCTTGTATATGATATGTAGAATTCTATTTCCTTATATACATATATATATATATAATAATATGCATAAATTCTCGTCTACATACCATTTTCTATATCCTTCTAAATACTATTTTCTTCTCTATTTTTCTATGTCTCACCCTCCAATATCACACCCGGCTATATTTCTGCCATTATAATGCCACAACCCACATGCTCCTTAGTCTCCCCCAATAGCATCACCCAATGCTCCGCATCCACTTCAGACGATGCTGACGCTTTGAACCCTTGAGTTGATGGAGCCCTTCTAGCACAAAGAACACACTCTGCAATTGAGAAGAAGCATTCTCCCAATATCATGCCTCGCACACAACTTGGCTAATTTGTTGAGGGACTACCCTTGACCCCTAAATTACCAAGATTAACCTTGAAGGACCAGGCAGGTTCCTCTTGTGTCAATCTTTGGCATTCTTTTTCAAAAAAATTATTGTAGATGGACATTACTAAAAGCTTTGTGTGAGTCCAAGTTTTTCCTCAATCCGACATTTAATGAAATAGTTATATGGTTTTGAAGTTCAAACGGGGAGAGCAGGCCCGTTAGGCAATTTCAAACCAGCCCTTGGCTTAGGGCATTGCACAACTTACTGTATGCCTAAACAGGCTTATGCTCATTCCACTTCATGTCGTGCTTTGTTTTTTACTTGAGATCGCACTTGGCACTCAAAGAATCTCTATTATTTTGGGCTACAAGTGTCTTGGAGGGGGTGGGCCCTAATTTTTTTGGCACCTTTTCATTTTAGGCGGTCTAGAGGCTTTTTTCATAATTTCTTTTGGCAAGTTTGGGGCTTTTGGCCCCAAAATAGCCTAGGGGGCTCCCTCTTGCTTTAAATAGTTCCCCCATGCAAAAATAAATAGGAGCCGAGTTTAACAAATCTCTCTAGTATGGGCTACGAGGGTTTTGACAAGGGGGATGGGTGGGGTAAAACCTGGCCCACATTTTATTTTTGGATGGGGGACTTATTTAACTGCTAAATTAAAAAAATCCCAATGTCGGCTTTTGTAAATCTCGGGCACGTTCCATAGTTGCCATTTATATTTGTAATACTTGAAATTTTGGATTGAGATGCAAGACGACAAGAAGTATGTGAGAGTATGATTTTTATTCCCATCACACTTATAGTTTAATAGATATGCCATTTTAAAGAAATACTGATGAGTGCGGGCATGTAGGGCAACTCCAAAAACACTTGCTATGACACTCTAGTAGATTTTTGATTATGAATACTAACAAGTAATATTAGTTCCCTTTATGTTGCCAAAAAATGCATTCTATCCCAAGTCAAAGATTTTCACACATTGCCACACATTGTCGAGCAAGGAACCAACTAGACTTCTTCATTTCCACATAAAACTATGAGATCTTCAAATTTATCACTTTTTATTTTTTCTATTACAATAAGTGGTGTAAAACATATTGTGTTCCCAAATAACTTAAACTTGAATTGATACTTTTGAATATGCTACACCTTTTCTCTACATCCGGTGTACAAGGACCTAATATCATGATCAGTATGATGATATAAAATTTAGACCTTCTGTAGTGCAAAATTTTGACACCCACTAAAGTCAAAGTTTGTTGATCGACTCAACGCAGGGAAGAAAATAGTTGCTTTCTCTATTATAAACAATATAGTCTTTCTATTGTAGTCTAGTAGTTCGTAATTCTCAAAGTTAACCAAAATTAACCTTAAGCAAGCCTACCTAACCAGATCGTTTCCAGGGAATTTTATTATCTGTCAAACTTTCTAAATCTAATGACAATTCACACTTAATACCTCAGCACACCTCGGAGAATGGCTTCCCCGGTACCTTAGTGACCAGTAACAAGTAACCACAAGTGTTTAGTTTAAACTCTGTTGTGCGTGAGAGTAGTTTTCCCGTAAGTTTTTACAGTGCCCCGAAAATCACTGCCTTCCATTCTCACGGTCCAGAGGCCACAATATCCTCAACCTAACTCTACACCATGAAAGAGTTAAAGGTTGCAACTACTTCACCAGCCTTCACAATCTACCGGAAAATAGTTCCGGTAAACCGATCACGCAAAGCCGGATTTCAACTAAAACCACACCCAATGAATCAAACAAGGAAGATACAATAAAGATACAATTTAATGCTAAATACTTCACATAAGCAAGACAACCTTCCACGGAGACCAAGGGATCTCATCCATTGTAAGGGTAGAAATCCCGGTATATTCCAGACTCAGGCTTAGCCGGGATCTCTACCGATGTACCAAGAGGGGGGATGTCACCCCTCCTCCCCACCAATCCAAACACTTTCCACTTAAGGGAGGCTATCATAAATAGCCGTGGGTTTTCCGAATCCCATCCGGTAAGTAACTCTACCCAGTCCAACCGGTCTAGGGTTTGAAGTAGATCCCAAATCTTACTTTACCATTTAACTTGGATATTCCTCTCTCTCCGGAAGCCTCAACTCACATTCAACCACATAACATTGAACAACCCACAACCTTGCACATCCTAGCAAAGACTCACCAGGAGGAATCAATTTATTTCCCTCTCTACTCACACGAGCTCAACAATGACTCTAGACACAAGCAATGAAGGCAAAACACTAGCAAACCAACAAATAGAAGAGTAATTAAAACAAGAGCCCAAGGCTCCTTAAGTACACATAAGCTACTAGCTACCCTTCAAAACTAGATCCTCGAAAGGACAAAACGGCATCTAGCTCCCACAGAGTGCACAAAAGTCAATAGCTATCCTACAAAAACTAGATCCACAAAAAGACAAAACGATATCTAGCTGCTAGGATTGCCTAGTCACGGACGGATTACCGGTTAGATCGGTAAATCGGAAGACTCCTAGTCTGAGACCGGTAAACATGTTTAACAATACTAGGTAACCGGAGAATTCACTTAAGTGGTAGTGACCGGGTGCACAATAGGGCCCCATCGGACATCACTACTCTCACTCTAGTGTTAATCTAGCGCACCTAACAACATCTTATCAACTGATAGGATAAATCCACAGTAGCATATAACATAGGCTCATTCGGAAGATCCCTCTGGAAGAATAGAATTAGCTTCCAGTAGATCCATGAAAAGATTGACCGGAAGATTGAGTTTAAAAACTCAACCACCTTCCTCAAATTGTTCTCCTTTCAGAGTCCCCTTCCATTTTTCGGATCAATCTTGAAAACGTTAGTGTTATCGGTAGAGCTATGTCGTCCGGAATGGACTAGCTCCGTGATGTGCCTGTATTTACACCAATCACTCTTCTAAACCTATTACAAATTCCGGTCCGGCCGGGGAAACACACAAGTATACCGGGCAACCCGTGCACATCTCCGGAACACTTTTCTAGATTATTGTGGATGTAGGCGTCTCACATATCTAGAACACAACTATTCAAAACAAAATAACAATTTACCACTCAAGCAAGGAGATGACTCTATGCTAGGAGAACAAGGGTTTTCTTTTGAAGATAGTTTTCCGGAGGACCGGAGAGACCGGTAAAATGATAGAAAATTTAGGCAAGACTAGGAAGAGGGAAGGAATATGGAGAACAGAGGATGACCTGCCACAAGGCCATGACAATGGAAAGGGAGAAAACGGACAAAGAACATACGCTTCAGTTACAAGAATTTACGATTGTAGGACACACAAGGTCTAAATAGAGTCTACCGGGAGATTTTTTCTAGACCGGGATAGAAAAGATAACCGAGAATCATCCCGGGGAAAGAAAATGAGAGCAACAAGTGAGTGAAAAGGATTTACAAACAAGAATATTCTACAAACAAGAAAAATCCAACAATTGGTAAGAAGCACATTGTTTCACAATTCTTGCCACCTCCTTGTTGCACCCGCAACCTCCTTTAATCGTAGTTTAGTCTCTGATTCTTCTTGCCGCAGTCATGAACCTCCTCACACCGTGTAATCGCCACTTCTTAGTTGTACCCGCAAATTCCTTGCAACTCTTCACTCCAAACCCTAGTTTGAAACTTCTCAAACCCTCGCGACTCCACAACCTTCCTTCACTTGTACAGCTCATCTCTTCGTGACGGCCTCTTCACCTATAACCTCCACTAAATCTTTCTCTCAAAACCCTAGGCTTCTTCTTGACTACGTGGATGCAACTTCTTCAAAACCCTCTTCGCGATGGTCGTATGGTGTCGACGTCTTGGGCTCATATCCGGTACCCGATTGATACGCGATATATGATTGATACCCAATACCTAGTTGATACCCGATACCCGGTTGATATCCGGGTATCAACCGATTAGTAATCGATTCTTAAAATGAAATTATAATATATTTTTAATATTTTTCTTTCATATAAAATTAAATTCTTGTTCTTTCAAATAAGAATTCAAGTTCTCAATAAACAAATATAAGAGAAAGAAAACCTAAACAACTAAACTAGAAAGAAAAACTGACAAATAATCTATCTACTTGATGAAGGCTTTGACTAGCTAATTTATCCCTAAGTGGTAATTTTTAAAAAAATCCCGGAGATCCTCCCCGGGCATTCTTTTTAGGTTTTATTGAGCATAACCTTGGTGGTTTTAAGGTCCAATTATATCACCACTATAACACTAATTAACTAGTTACGCATTCACCTACTTTCAATTATTATTATTCAGCCCACTTCTATGTATTACTAACTACTTTGCCGCTTATATAAGCTAATAATCACAATTTTAACTAATTTTTTTGGTAGGGGCAACCAAGTGGGAGTTTCAGACACCCATGTTTTCAATCCGTGCGGCAAATGTTGATAAAATTTTGTGATTATGTTATTTACTAAGTGTTAAATGAGATCCTAGAGTTTAAACTACATATATGATGTTTTGCTTCCTTCCTTACTCATTGCACTTTAATTAACAGCTTTGAAGTGTGTTTGGTGTAAAATTGTTAAGGAAATTTAGCGGTTAACGCAGATGGGGGCCCCCTAGGATAATTTGAGGCCGCATGCCCGAAATTTACTCCAAAAAAATTCTTAAAAAAACCTCCGGACTTCCTAAAATGAGAGGGCAAAAAAATGAGAGGATGCTATTAAGACCAACCACGCTAGAATGTGAGCAGTGAGCGGTGAGCAATGAGCAATGAGGGGGGAGGATAAAAATGGACAGGAATATCTTAATATTTGGAATTTTCTATAAATAAGAGTTGGAATTTTCTTTTAAAAGTAGTTTTTGCAACCAATTACCGTGGTTTACAAATGTCTTCTGTGATTTTTTCACTTACAAATGGGCTATGAAATTCCTTCACATGAAAATAAATGTTGAATTTAAGGGACAAATCTAACCAAAGTTTAATATGGAGTTGACTATTTCTTGTCATTAAATGGATGAATAAGTTTGGCAAATTTATTTTATAGATGGACAGAGTTTTTGGATGCATGAAGTTTACGGCATCCATTCAAAATCTCATCTAGTTTCATGAAAATTTCATTAAGAACGACATGAAATTTAATGGGAAACAAAAACTATGATTGTTTACAGTGCTTCATAATTCATGCCGCATAATAAGACAAACCTTTCAAGAGTGACGATGAATCAATGAAGTACAAGATTATGAAGAAGTCAAAAGAGGTTCTTCTCTACCAAAGAGTCTATTAGGCCCATTTATTTCTTTCTATTTTTGTAGGATTTTTTTAATTTTTTTTCCCATTCCCAACAACAGGTAAAACATGCTTCAAAGTTTTATTTCCTCAACAAATTCTACTATTTCTACAAGTGAAAATCGTTGAACATCACAAGTTTTTGGAAAGCCCAAAAGGGTTCCCCGGTACCAAGGAACCCTTTTGGGCCTCCAAAGTTTTGTGTAGTTTCAAAGTTAAACTATAAAAGAGGCAATAACTTGCCATAACTACTATGACCAAAAAAAAATAATTACAGATTACATTTGCGGAGTAGGAGCTGCACTTCATTGAATCAAAGACTTGGTGCATGTATATACTTGTTGTCTTCCACGTTTGCCTTGCACAAGAATCTGAATACATAATACAAGTGTTTGTTGTTCACCCACCCTTTGCGTTTGCCTAACGCTCCACTATTCATGGTAATAAAATCTTCACACGTGCAAGACGAAGAGTCACAAAGTGAAACAATATGTATCTTTTGTTTGGGATTGATACCCAAATCCATGGTTTGGAATTGCCTAACGGGCCTGCTCTCCCCGTTTGAACTTCAAAACCGTATAACTATTTCATTAAATGTCGGATTGAGGAAAAACTTGGACTCACACAAAGCTTTTAGTAATGTCCATCTACAATAATTTTTTTGAAAAAGAATGCCAAAGATTGACACAAGAGGAACCTGCCCAGTCCTTCAAGGTTAATCTTGGTAATTTAGGGGTCAAGGGTAGTCCCACTCATTTATTTTAGATACCCGCTATTCACTTTAGATGCCCGGGTTGCCTAGGTATATAAAGTAAAAGCATAAAAATAAGTGCCCCCCCAAAAATACACCATGGTCCCCACCCCCTTGAACTTTTTCTCCAAATCCTCTCCCTCTATGTGGCAATATTTGGAGGGTCTCACTCCCAATATCATAGATATCCATTTGTGCATTTGTTACGGTAAGAGATATATAAGTGCATGGTGGGTCCCACACACTATTTATACCCGGTAGATTTTCACACACCAATGATTATATTTGCATTGTTCGAATTTTGATCCACAAAGCATCCATGTGGTGGGACCCATCGTAGCATACTTCACCTTTGCTCCAAAGTTATCGAATATTCCATTCGGATATAAGTTATGATGATGCAAAGTTATGGGGAAAATTAGTTAATTTGAACTTCGTGTGGGGCCCACATGTTGTCGTGATGAAATATCTTGATTCTATTTTTATCGTCCAATTCGACCTTCTAAAAGTGAATTAGATAAGTCTAATATTCAAACAATGGATTATAGGAGTTTGTAAAGTGAACAATACTAAATAAGGATTCAATTTGGAAGTATTTAAGGATCCAAGCTAACCTTGAGGATTCATTTGGTAGAAGAGTGTTTTGCTTCATAGGATTTCCGCATAGACTTGAAGGTCGTTTTGTTTTTTTTTTTTGAAACGGTGGATGAAACGATGCGGTGGTTGATTGGTGTCCCGCGATCTTTGGGTTTTTTCTATCAAGACATGTGCAAGGTATGTGAGCTTTCAAAGTTGTTACCTAATTCCTTTGCGTAGAGGAAGAGGGATCCAGGCCTCGACCCCTCCCTTGTGTTTGTTGTATGGCCTTGTGTTGTATGGCAAGAGGGGTTGAGGCCTCGACCCCTCCCTTGTGTTGCATGGCAAGAGGGGTCGAGGCCCTCGACCCCTCCTCTTTGTTGCATTGAGTTTTCTCAACACCTAGAGTTTCTTGACGAACTCACACCAAAACCGCCTAAACAATGTAGACTATGTTGTAGGGTGTAAAGGAGAAAATCTTGGTCTTTTTTTTCGAGTCTTGACCGTAGGATCTTGAACACGTCTCAGTCATTAACATGCCTACAAAATTTCACAAACTTTGACCGTACGGATCGGAAGATTATAGTGTTTGAAATGTAGGAAGAATGTCATTTTCTTTACTCCTTTGAGAGGTTCAGCTGACTTTGACATCACTTGATGTGAATTTTTTGCACTACAAAATATGTTAATCTATTACAATCATGTTGAACATGCAATCAACTCCTTGTTCACAAAGTTTTAGAGGTTGGGGAGAGTTGTAGCATTTTCAAAAAAATTGTGCAAGGAGTGGAGCTTTCAGGGTTATCACGGCATAGTTTTGTTTTCTTTTTTTCTTGATGAGTTTGATACATGGTTTTAGAATGTGAGTTGAAGCTATCTTTTTCTTGGAGGGGTGTACCGCGTCTTGAAGTGTTGAAAATGAGTTGTAAATAGCATGAAGAGTTTTAGTTTTAATGTGGAGCGTAAGACAATTTTTTTGTACATTGTCCAACAATGCGTATCTTGGGGTAGAGGGGTTTTCTCGAGGAAAGGGAAGATTTACTTTTATTATTCTTTGTTTTGACAAAATTAAGGATTGTGTGGATATTACGTTCTTGGATCAAGAATCTTTGAATTGAGAGAACGTTGTGCAAGTCATTTGGAAGTCGTCTAACGTTCGTGGCTTCAACAACTATGTTTGAAGATGGCATGAACTTCTTTCTACAAGTTCAATGAAAATAAAAGTTATTGTACCACAGAGTTCTTATATTGTGGCATATGTGTTCAAAGTCTTAAAATCCAAAAGTATAAACTGCAAGCATGGGATCGTGTCTGAGATGTGCTTAAACCCTGCTTAGAAGTTATAATCATTAGGGGGTGAAAAAGAGTAAGCAATCTGGGGATTGATGTAGGAAAATTAGATTGCGTTGAATATCTGCAAGGGGTGAAGGCTATGGTGTATATGTATTTTAGCATTGCTAATTGGAGGAGATAGTCTTTTTTTTAAAAGAATTAAAAGATAGTCTTGCATTGTTTTTAGATAGAGAGGTAGTCATTGTTATCATGGATGGAAGAGCATCAACAAATAAGCCAAGTTGTGTGCAAGGCACGACAATGGGAGAGGGCCATCCCTTGTCAATTGGAGCTTGTGTTCTTTGTGCTGGAAGGGCTCCATCAACTCAACGGTTGATGCGGTGCATCGGGTGATGCTATTGGGGGAGACAAAGGAGCATGTGGGTTGTGGCATTATAATGGCAGAAATAAAGCTAGGTATGATATTGGAGGGTGAGACTCTATTTCCATCGGAGGTTGCTATCAAAGTGGTAGAGGTCTTGGATGATTCGTATTGGATCGGGGAACCAAACCATGATCGTTTGGGATCCAGTGTAGGTGCTCCAATCAGGTAGAAGAGGCTTGGAATAATGGATGTGGAGAACATAAGTGACAGGATCATAGAAGATCCTTTTCAATTCTATGAAGGTGGAACAGATGGAGGGAGTGAAGTGCGATATGGCAACAATCAAGGGGCAACCACTTTAGAGGATGGTCTGAGCACAATACAAGAGGTTGATGTCTCCAATGGAACCGGCCCATTGAGAACTAATGAATCGTGTTGTTTGCCACGGCTTCCTGAAGAAACACAGGATCGGTGTACTGACAATGTTGTTGAAGGTGAGCGAGAAGTATTGAAGCGGCCATATATTATGAAGAATCGCAAACCAAAGGGGATCAAGGAACGCCAAAGGGGGGAGTGCTTAGCCATGAAATTATCAATACCAAATGTTACGAGGGCAATCTGCAAATGTGGGTGTAAGAGAAATTGTCTTCAAAACTTTTCAGCAAAGCAAGTTCTTGATGAGAGATGGTTGGCTTGGAAGAAAGGTGTGCACGAGGGTCGTAGGTTTTGGTTGTTACAAAGATTGGAGAATTGCAAAGAAACATCTCCTAACCATTGCAGGCCATGATTCAATACCAAAATAGATGGACAACAAGTTTGCAATTCATGTTTTGCAATGGGGATAGGATACTCGCGCAGATGGGTGGAGGAACAGAAACGTACAGTACTTGATAGGAATCGAGTGCGAGCTATACATGGCAATAGGTACAGACTTCGGGAAAGCAATGGTGTGTCGGCTGCAAGGACATCTTTTGAGGCCTTTATTGAAGAAGCTGGAGATCCGCAACCACATCGGTTTATGAGGCGAAGGCTAGATAAAAAGGTTGTGACTTTGGTGCATGTTTTGCAATGGGGATAGGATACTCGCGCAGATGGGTGGAGGAACAGAAACGTACAGTACTTGATAGGAATCGAGTGCGAGCTATACATGGCAATAGGCACAGACTTCGGGAAAGCAATGGTGTGTCGGCTGCAAGGACATCCTTTGAGGCCTTTATTGAAGAAGCTGGAGATCCGCAACCACATCGGTTTATAAGGCGAAGGCTAGATAAAAAGGTTGTGACTTTGGTGCTTCTTCCTATGAACACAACCAGGGCGGAAGTGTACGATTGTGTGAATGCGCAAGCCAAAGTAGTGTGTGGAACAAAGGGGAATGCAATCAGCAAGGTGCGATTTGGGAAGTTGTGGCGCTTGGAGTTTCCTCATGTGCAAATCCCTCCATTTTCTAGGTTTTTCAAATGCTCATCTTGTTGGGAGTACAAGTGTGCTAGAGAGGGCACCACTAATGCAGACACACGAGCCAAAATAAAGAAGAAGCAAGACAAACACGGGGTACACCAAATGGAAGAGAGACGCGACTATTGGAAGTCAAAGAAAGAGGCCATTCTTAAACGGGACCTGTCGTAGTACGCGTTGGCAAATCTTCACATTTTAACACAAAGATACCCTTAAGGTAATCCTTCCCACAAAGAGTCACCGAGAACTACAATGACTAACAACAAGCCACGATCTGTACAATGTCAACTATACAATATATACATCAAAAGAAAGGAGAGAAAGGTTTAGATCACGAGGGGGAAGCGTTAATTACACCAACCGCCCCACCCAAGTGCTTTACATGGCCCGGATCGTACATGGCCCGGATCCTACATGGCCCGGATCCTACATGGGCTTTACAACTATATACATTATAGACATCCGAAATACTTGCGTATCCGGAGAGTGTTTTATCACCATGAACGACAGTTCACGGACTCAAACAGGTTTTTAGTAAACAACAGTTCTTCCTTCTAGTTTCTTCAATCACTCCTACTCACTAATTTGGGATGGTTGTGGTGTCACTAGGTTCCCCCCGTAAGAGGGGATAAAGCTTGGGCCTTAAAGACTTAACACTACTCTAGTGGCAAGTACTTGGTTTACCTACCATTCGAGCTGTTAGACCTTCCTTTATCTCAGAATCAGCTAAAGGAATAGTACGTAGTGGGATCGCCTAGCTTTTAGCCCCGGGTTACCCGATTCCTACTCCTTTTCTTTTAGGGAACAAAGTCCTCCTATTACTCGGATGGTCACCGCGCAAAGGGGTTAGTTGGGTCTCATTTCTTCTCTCAAGATAATCCGAGCTGTTAGAGTCGGTCTGGGCTTACTGCCCTTGGGTCAAGCCAGTCTACTCCGTCCTCAACACGTAGGGTTGATGGTGTGTAATGCTCCTATGGATCAATCTATCCGACCAAAGGTTGATGCATCTGGGATCCAGAGTACATCTTCACAATCCATGACATAGTGCCGCCGACCGGTCACACAAGACATATCAAGACTCCTTCCGCACCCGTCACTCCCCCCTCGTCCTCCCCCAACCACTTATAATCTCACCTGTTATTCCCATCCACCCGGACTAACTCTACTTGATGGAACAAGGAGACAATCACAAGGGGTCAGAATTAGAGTCACGCCCAACTAACCATCTAACCATCTCACATGTTATTCCCATCCATCCGGACTAACTCTACTTGATGGAACAAAGAAACAATGACTCGACGGTTAGTATGGACTTGAGGAGTGGACTACTTGAGATGGTACTCACAGTCGTATAGAATCCGAGCTCTCCAACCGTCGAAGGTTTTTTGAGAGCGTAGGTTTAGAATTAAACTGAAAGCAAGTACACACATCAAGCAGTGAAGAGAGAGGCCACGAGACTCCTCTCTTATACTACGAAGGACTCACACAAGAGTCCAAACTCAAACGATACCTTCTAACTAAAAACGGTGACAATAACTACTCTTGGCGGCGGTGCTGCCACTCCACATGACGTGCACCGTCAGAGGTCACTTGTTACACAAAATCCAAGACAAAATCAAGTCAAAAATTAAAATCAAAGTCAACCGGGGGCCAAATCCCGGACTGAACAGTGACCTACGAACCAAGATCCTGGCCTACTTCCGGGCCAGCTCCTTGAGCCTCTTCCGCTCCTCCCTCCTCTTGCGCTTCTTGGAACTCCGGCTTGAGGTCGAGGTGGACGCGGCTGCTGCAAGTGCCACCAATGACGCAAACACATCGGTAGAAGGCGTGGCTTGGCCAGTCGTTGCCCTCAACACGGTTTCCCGTGAAGGCAAGGAGGAATCCGGGCCATCCGGGATGATTGACACGGTAATCATGCCCGGATGAGGCCCGGATCGTGTCGGAGGGATCGATACCTGACTCGGGGTGCCAATGTTGACATTCGGGCTGGATATCTGTCCTGGAGTGTACAAGTAAGAGGAACTCTCACTTGCGCTCTTCCCAAGGTGAAGCCCACTCTGCAAAGGGGCCACGATTGGTGTAGTATGCAGGGGGTCACTAAGTGGCAGCTGGCGAGGATGCATGGGGAGTGGGGGCTCCATCGCGACACCCGGGCGTTCCTTCCAACCGCTCTACATCGGTGTGGTGACCTCCGAAGGGAATGGTCCTGCCGGGACCCTCAAACTCGCGAGTTGAGGGGACAGATCCAGGCTGTCCAAGTCCACCACTTCCTTCTCGTTCCGTGAGCCGTGATCACCGAGGCGACGCTTCTCCGGGTTGGTCTCCGAACCCGAGTCTCCATCCTTGTCGGAACTGTCAGAGCCTTCCACAAACTTGGGTAGAAAGTGAGTGAGATTGCTCACCAATAACCTCATGTTGGCATAAGCCGTCTCAACTTCACGGTTTCCTCCATCACGAAGGCAATCACCCGCTTGCTGGAAATTTGGTCATCCCTCTCTAATCGAGCATCGAACATCTTGGCCTTCAGTACCATATCTGCGGGAAAACGTAATGCTTCGTCTACTTGTTGTAATGCTGCCGCCGAGGCATTGGCTTGGAGAAAAGTCGCCTTGCAACTTCTCTCTGCCTCCAACGCTCGACTCCTCACCTTCGTCACCTCGAGCGTGAGTCGGTTGACCTTCTGCTCCATGAGGCGGAGATTGCCAACTCCTCCGACCTTCTCCTTGATCGCAGCGATCAACCCTTCACGTGGAGGGTTACCCACCAAGCTGTTTGCTTGACCCAAAGTCTTATCCGCGTCTTCCACATACACGCGAATGGCCTCTAGTAGCTCCGAGGCCGGATAAGCCTTGCCTCCGAGTTGCGCCGGTCCGGTGGCTGTGGCGCACATGGCTGCGCGGGTGCGGGTAGAGGGGGCTCGCCCATGTCTCTATCGCTGGCGCTTGGGAGGTGGTACAATCTCCTCTCCTCACTGTAATGAGCTGCTCCCTCCTTCAGATCCCGGTTCGGGTTCTGATTCTATCCCTTCGAACTTCTTCATCATCAGTTGCTTTCCATATGCCATGTCCTCCTCCGGAATAGTCTCCTTGAAATGGTGATACAGGTGGATCAGAAACGGGCAGAGGGGTGCACGCTTGACATTGTGAATGCTCCTGGTCAACCTAATCACCACATCCTTCACGATGATGGTCCAATTCACCACTCTCTCGCCAAGGTAGGAGCCATACACGATATTAGCCAGAGTAATCGTCACTCGGGTGGGTTTCTCGGGTGTAACATTGGTACGAGGAATGCGAAGACCCTCCTGGTGCGGGGGTCCGCGCAAACTTGTACCGCATAACCATTCTTGGCGTCCTTGTTACCGAATCTCCCCTTGGCATACTCCTCCTTCTTCGTACTTGTCCATCCCGCCCCTTGTCGCAAAAATCCATACACCTCTTGCCACCTCCCCATGGTCCACCGATCCGGACAAGCCCGGATGCTATCTCCATTGAGTTCCGGCAATGGATCTTACCGCATCTCCTGCATAGTGGATTCCACCCAAAAACTCCAACAGAATTCCATGAGGGTGAGACAACCCATACGAAGGAGATCCTCTTTAAGCTCGGTGAGTTCTAGGGCAGGGTTGTCATAACGGACGGGTTGAGGTGATCGGACGGGACAACCGGACGGGCGGTCCGGACGGCACGGACGGACGGTTCGGACGGATTGCCCGAAGTGCGCCCAATAATTTTTGGCAAGTAAGAAATTTTTACTATGATCGCCACGTCACATACGGACGTGTCACGCCACCGTGGCACTAGGGCGGGGATGTCTCCATGAGGGGCGGGGACGTCACAATGAGGGGCGGGGACGTCCCCGCCCCTCATGTAGGCGTCCACGCCCCTGCATCATTGAGCGGATAGGCCTTAATGTCTGGAAGCAAAATCTGTTTATTACATTAAAAAGTAATACGATAAAACAACAATTCCCTAATCCCATACTTCCAAACCAAGTAATATCTTGTAGTTATCTAAGAAACCTTTTTCTCTCCTAGCTTCTTCTATGAATTATCACGACTCTCTTGATTTCACATACATGTATGTAGTTACTTTTCTTGTCCTTTAATTATTCAAACGGCCCGATCTGCGCACTCCTTCGGTGGACGGGCCACCCATAACCGCATCTCGAAGGACGATATCATCATCATCTGGTGCCTCATCGCAATCTGGACGGTTGTCATCATCAGCTCCTTCACCGCTCTCATCTGAGAATTCTCCATTGCTATTATCCGTAGTCCAAAAGCCCTCTATTTCAGAGTTGTCAATGCGAAGCTCGACGACTGTTTCACCATCGCAACGTGAGCGTTTGAATCTCTTTTGCCGATGTACGTGAGGATCATCGCCGTCCGAATTTATGGTTGGGCCGCTGGTAGGACGAATTTCTCGATTCGGAACAACAAACGCCGGAGTTGTTGAAGAGCGTCCTGGAACATACGTGTCCAAAAACGGTTGTACAACCACGTTCGGATCTCGTGCCCCTATTCCAAGGAGGGGATGTCTACGATGCCTTGAGGAGGATGCTTCGCCGTTGTTTCTTCCTTCACGGCCTCTAGCCGCTCCACGGCCTCTAGACCCTCCACGAGCATTAGTCCTTGCACTCGGTTGTATATATTGACCCATTGGATGAAGAGGCGTCCTTGTAGCGGCCAAAGGGGGTCTGCCATTTTTGGTAGTAGTAGCGGAAGTGTTTAGACCCATCCCCTCAACGCCTACACTTTGTTGAAAAGGTCCATACATGGCATTCGCCGTTCTAGGAGAAGAGGAATTCCGGGAAGGCGGCGTTGGTATATTCTGGTCATTGATAACCGTAGGCAACACCACAACCGGAGATGGTTGTGGCTCAAGGTCCTCTGTGAATGCAAAAGCATCATCGGGGTCTACATATTCCAGGTCAAAACGCTTTCGTTGATTAACAACCCTTTCATTTCTTCGAGTCGTCCCTACAATTGTTGTGTTTACAACATTTGCGTTAGAGTCTCCTTGAACGACTCCAGTGCTATGAAATGATGCACCCATTCCAATAGGGCTCTCTTGGCCATACCGGTTTTCAACCGATGCTTGGTTGTTTCGAGTCGCAGTATTTACTGCGTTCTCTCCCGCTCCGTTGTTGTCGCCATCTCCATCTCTCAGGCTCTTCAAGGTTAGTCACATTTGGGATGTCGCTCTCTGAGGAAGTAGACAAAGGTTGCACTTCATGAATGCCCTCATTTTGATGAAAATGAGGCGAAGGACTGCGACGAGGACTTTGATTCCAAGGTCCCCAACGACCTTGAGCCAATTCTTCTTCCACATCGTCATCATCTCCGTAATAGTTTCTTGTTTCCTCAAGATGATCGGCGCCTTCCGCCCAAAGATTAGGATGTCCACGGTACTCCAGCGGAGTGCGGGGAGTTGCCATATTGTGCTCCTATTCTTCCTCGGCTATCAACACATCAAATTCACGATTAGGTTCACCCACCGGGACCGGCCCTAGGGCATCTGGGTCGGAATCCTCCAAGTGAATATTCGCATCGTACCATCGAACAGGATCGGCCCCCGGTCTTTGTTGAAGGCATCGGCTATTGGTATAAATATACACCAATGACGCAGCCTTTTCGGCCGCTAATCGATTTCGGCTCTTGTTGTGGACAAACGAGTACATACTCCAATTTCGTTCGCAAGAGCTAGCTGAACACGTAAGGGCTAGAATACGAACAGCTATTTTAGACAATGCCTTGTCTGCGATCCTGGCCCACCATTGGTGGAGTTGAAGCTTTGTCTGGCGGATGTCAGATGCCTCAGTAGGGCCATATGGTCTTGTGCCCTCCTCGTACTGTGTTAACTCATATTGGACGTCCTCATATGAGACTTCCAATACCTCCATCATTTTGCGAACAACCCGATTCAATGCTCTTTGTGCGATTCCGTCAGCCCTAAGCGCCACATTATCCTTGAGGTACGGATTCAAAAGAGCCCCGGCGTAGTGAACATCGGTAAAAATCATTTGCCATCGGGCATCAAAAGATTGCTCAAGAGTGGATGCTATGTCAGCTCGTAGAGTAAAGGGTGACTCTCTCAAAGAGTACACGTGTTCTCGCAAATTATGCATCACGAGCCACGCACGACCCATGGCTGGTTCGCGGCCATCAAACACACGCAATGCCTTCAAAACATCCCCAGTCATGTGCACGTAATTCTGACATCGTTGCCAAAAGGCCACATCTTCGATGGTGAGCACCACATTACGCGCTGCGGTTGCTGCTTGCTCTCCATTTTGTTTGTTCCGTAGGGTTACAAAGTAGTTTACAACACGGGGGTGGTCTTTCAACTGCTCCAACACTCCTTTGAGTCTCACCAATCGATCCAACATAAGGAAATTACAAGCAAAGCGGGTTTCAGTGGGCACTACAATATGCAGGTTTGGACTCAACTCACGAAGTGTTCCCATTGTCGAATGGTGGTTTCTAATATATTTGCACAATTTCTTTGCCCTCTCTAATAAATCTTTAAATTCTTGGACCGTCGCCCAATCTTCCAACATGAGATCCAATGCATGTGCCATGCACCCCTGCTTGTAAATGTGCGGGTATGTGAGAATAATATCATCCATCGCTCCAAGCATGTTGGGAGCATTGTTTGTACAAATCTGTGTCACATTCTTGGAACCCACCTTCTCAATGTAAACTTTCACTTGGTCCGCTATGTACCGCCTGGACTTCTTCTCACCACTGGTGTCTATGCTCCCCAAGAATACGTCACTAGTGGGGCACGACATCATTAAATTCATGAGGGGCCTCCGATGGACATCATACCAACCATCCGTGCATATCAACACCCCATAATTCTTGATGGCAAAACCAACTTTGGCTTCAATCTCTTTCTTAATTTGCAACCTCTTAGGTTCAATCAATCTAGTCCTCAACTGGTGATATGTAGGAGGAGTGTACTCAAACTTTGCCACAGATGTCGCCCTCACTACATCGATGAATGCTTGATTTCGCGCCACATTAAAAGGCACATTTGCTTGATAGAAAAAAGTCGCCCACTTCTCATCAAGTTCCTTCCTCTTTACAATGTTAAAAGCATCAAGCATCCGTTGTTGATGTAGTTGCCCAGATCTAGTGGAATTCGAGGCGGTAAGACCACCCGACACATGTTCGCGGTCGTTTCCTTCAGAGAGATTAGGCACTCCTTCCTGAGGCCCACTTGTTACCCCACCCGCCACATTATTTTGAGCGTCGGATTGGCTTGAAGTGTCAATAGTTGGTGCCCTCGATGGACCACCCGGGCCTGAATCTCCGCCATACATGTCCCCGCCCGTCACTCGTTGCGGAACAATGTTTCCACAATTGGCAAATCGACTTCGCACATAGGGAGATAGGCTACAACAAATCGACCTCTCTGACTTGGCGCCGTATCCAAAGTGAGCGAACGCACGCTCACGTTTGTAGCTAAAAGTGTAGTTACAGAAAACACAACTCACTTTGCCCCCGTTGTCATCAAAATTGTACCAAGGTTCCCATTCTTTTGTTTGCTTCCTTTGACTTCCCATTGCATTCACGGCTTATGCCAAATAATGTGCAAGTCCCGACTAAGCCAAAATCCGGAGCTAGTTATAGTATAGAATCAGGTGAAAATGTGAGGTCTGATAGCACTGGTGCAATGCTTGAACCAATTTTTACATCACCTCAGCCGCACACCAGTGCCGCCTACCACCCAAGTAGACTCGCAACGAGCTCAAACTGAATTGAGGTCCAAGGGATAGAGGCCAAGGTGACAAGCGTGAGGACAATCGGCCCTCCCCGAACCTTTTATACACGAGCCAAGAACGGGTGGGACCTGAAGTGCCAAGGGCGGGGACATCTCCGCCCTGCCCTGTTGTGGGGAGACGTCCCCGCCCCTGCCGGGTAAGGGCGGGGACGTCTCCGTCCCTGCCCGGGTAAGGGCGGGGACGTCTCCGCCCCTCCCGGGTAAGGGCGGGGACGTCTCTGCCCTTGCCTGGGTAAGGGCGGGGACGTCTCCGCCCCACCAGGGCAAGGCGGAGACGTCCCCGGCTTTACTTGGGCAGGGGCTGGGATGTCTCCCCAACCCAGGAGAACGAGGCCTTTGGGGCATTTTGGGTGCTTAGGCACTCCTCCTCTCCATGAGGAGGGTAGAGGTTTTAATATAGGGTACCTTATTTTTGGTTCCGACAAGATTGCGACGCACTTAAAATTAGACGCAGGTTATGTCTACGAAGGAAGGCTTTCGGGAAAGTACTACTTTTGTCCTTTGACCGCATGCTCTCCAATAATGAACACCTTTATTAGCTCCCTAATAAATCAAGTAGTGGATAGCATGGGAGCTATGCAAGTCCCCATCCATAACGGGTAGTGTAAGCCTCTAGTAGAATGTAATGTGCAAGTTCTCTAAATAAATTGTACCATTACAAACAAAAAGGATATTTAAAACCATATAATGTTTAGAGCAAAAGTATTGTTCACAAAATTGATTTGCTACGTCCTAAACCTTTAAATACTCCTAGTCAATAGTAACGTTGGTGAAGGGCTCGTTCGGTCCTCCTCAGCCTACCACGTGCGTGTGCCTTTTCGCTCGCGACTTGGACGTGGGTTCCGTCGGAGTCATCATCTGAACTTGACGTGTTAGTATCATAGCTAGGTGTGTCGTCCATCACAGTCATGAACTTGCCCAATCCACCTTCCGGATACTTGCGCCATCCCATTGGAATTATTCCATTTCAGGGCGAGGAATTTTTACCATCCCCGGCATCGACTTCAAAGTGGACCAATCCACTATCTTGCCCAACTTCACCTCCGCATGAACACCCCGCGCAATGAAGAGATTTACTTCATTGCGTTTGACGAATGGGACGTCATACAACACCTGGTAAACTTCGATGCATCGGTTTTTAAACGCCTCGTCGATGCAATGTTTCAAGTTTGCCTTGTGGAAGCGCCGGTGATAGTTGTGTCGCGCCTCTGGGAAAGCCTTGTCGATGTGGCACCACTCGATGTAGTTCGCGCAATCATCAAAATTCCATGGCTCCACTACGTCCTCCCAACCTCGAAAAGCCAACTTCTCGGGATTTCGAAGAACGTGCAACCGCTTCCGATGGGCGTTCCCCGCTCTTGCACGGGTCTTGTCACGCTCCTCCTTGGCCAATTGTCCGGATGAAGACATGGTGTGTACGTGTGAATGCAAAATTCTGGCGTGGATGGATGAATGAGACCTCGCACAACGCCCACATCCAGCTCAATGAAGAGATGGTGGATAGGAGTATGCGAGGTGGGGACAAATGAGGTCCCCCTCCATTAAAATAGTAATCCGGTGGGGGCGGAGACGTCCCCGCCCCTGCCTGGGTATGGGGCGGAGACGTCCCCGCCCCTGCCCGGGTATGGGGCGGAGACGTCTCCGCCCCACCAGGGCAGGGCGGGGACGTTTGCTTGTAAATTGGGGGGGAGGGGTTTGTCCCCACAAAACTTTCCAAGGAGGCGTTTGAGGCCACTCTTGCTTGGCCA
Source organism: Bryoerythrophyllum caledonicum (assembly GCA_963971425.1). Classification (NCBI taxonomy): domain Eukaryota; kingdom Viridiplantae; phylum Streptophyta; class Bryopsida; order Pottiales; family Pottiaceae; genus Bryoerythrophyllum; species Bryoerythrophyllum caledonicum. The sequence continues at coordinate 33,394,261 of OZ020516.1, read as the reverse complement.
AGGCACTCCTCATCTCCATGAGGCGGGTGCACAATTAAATATGGGGTGATTTATTTTTGGTTCCGACAAGATCCTAATGCACTTAAAATAACATGCAGATTATGTCTCTCCCTAGTTCTAGGGAGGAAGGCGAAATGGAAAGTACAACTCTTGTACTTTGACGGCATGCTCTCTAATAAGGAACACCTTTATTAGCTCCCTATTAGTTTTGGAGCAAACATAAGAGTGTAGAAAATTATTTCCTTCCAAATTAAAAAAAAATTCCTTGTCTTTAGTGGAAAATAACGCTTCAACTCAAGTCAAAGATTTTCACATATTGCCAAAAATATAACGGGCAAGGTACCAAAAACAAAAACGTCTTACCACATAAAACTTAAAGATTTTAACTTTTTATACTTTTGATTTTTTCCACAACAATATGTGGTGTAGACCTTCATATTGACCATAAATATACATCAATCTAAAACATATCAAGTATCTAAAAACTAAAACGTTACTTGCCCATTTTTTAGCTTCCACTACTAGCATAGTTGACTTGAATAAGGTACACCCTTTTTCTACCTCTAACAATTGGTGTATAAGGAACTAACATCATCCTAAACTACCATTAGTAATGGATTTAGGCCTTATCTAGTGCAAAAATTTGATACCAAGCAGTGAATAGCATGGGAGCTATGCAAGCCTTTCAATCCTTGTGGTTAAAATTTATGAAATTTTGTGGGGACATTAACAAAGAAGTATTTATTGTGATCCTACAGTTAGATGTAGAAATAAAAAGGTTTTGTCTCCCTTCTTAGGCATTATACTATAGCCGGGCAATTTTGAAGTGTTTTTGGTGCAAAAATGCCTTGGTCCTTTAGGGATTAAAAATGTTTGGAGGTTTAAAACTTGTTCTCACCATTTTTTTTAATACAAACGCACAAATCCTTATGAGGCTTAAGCACATCCATAATCACATAGATTAACACCACTATTATCAAGTAGAATGTAGACAGTACTATTCATATTTTTTTTAGTATCCATAATGTAATACGAAAATGGGAAAATACATTAAACGCTAAAAGATGAAGCATTGTAAGAAAATTGTCTCTTGGCACCGCAAAAATAAAAAATACACCTAGTCAATATTCATCGGGCTATTAGTAGTGCCACTCGCCCCTGCCTTGTTGTCGTGTGCCCCTACGTGCATAGGGAGGTCTTCATCTGAGCCCAATACAAGTCTACGAGACGCCGATCGTGTTCTCCTCGCTGGTCCATCATCATCCAACACGGCCCTTAGGATTTGGGATTGCATGAGCTGGTCGAGCGCTTGCCGTGTCCCTGGACTGTGCACATCGAGCAAGAAGTCGATTCCGTCATTTCGGAAAATTTCTTTCCACTCTGATTCCGATAATTGTCTTAGTTCTTGCGGGTCTGGTTGGTCAACGTCGTGAGAAATGCGATCCCCGTTGTCGTATGTGATGCGAACTCCGTCAACGGCCCACAACCATTGCCGTGGATGAGGTCCGAAACGAAATTGCTCCCCGTTCTCGTCCCAATGGCCATTAAAGCATTGGTAGAAGAAATTTCGTTTTCCTTGACCGTATTTGTCCTTTAACGGGATCAAATTCTTGCACACCCGGACAATCTGCTCCGGGTCCCTTTCCCAACCCCACTCGTTTGAGACGTGCATCTTATCCAACGAGTGCATCTTCAGTTTCCAGCTCCACACCAAATTTTTTCCCCACATATGTGATTGATCATGAGCGTTCGTCACATTGAACTCCCAATGCGGGGGCATGTATGGAACTAATCCAAAAAGTTCGTACAATCGCTCGTGAAAAGGGGCCTTGCACAATGAGCACCGCCGGCGTACGACCATCAAGCTAATCAAACAAAATGGATGGTACAAGTGCTCACAAGTGCCTAGATGCATCCCACCTTCTGGACCAAATGGATTTAGACAAATTGAGCAAGTCGTACCGTCGGATACGAAGCTCGAAGGTTGTGGCCACAATAACATGGGTTTGCCCCGATGATCGAGGGTAGATGAAACCTCCTTTTTGAAATCCCATTTGTAACGGGACCAATCGATGGTTGTTTGCCCACCAGCGGTTTTCACCATCGCCATTTCATCCATCTTGAAAATATCATCTACAAGGGCCCACGATGTCAAACCAAACACCCTCTCCTGGTTGTTTTCGGTATAGTTGTTGTCGATTTTTTGGAATTCCGCCACCAATTGTCGGGACCGATCGACCGTGAATACGCATGCCAACTTCCATTGATAGTAATGTTCTACCAACACATCCAAGCGACTTTGTAGTCTTGAATTCTCTTCAAGCGCTTTAGCGAGCTCTTTGCCGCGGTCACCCCCCACACCCTTTTCTTTGTTGACCATAGCTTTGTCTGCGTTGGTAAGGGCCTCATCAAACGACAATGAATCGTCTTGGGTTGACACATGTACAAGCACTTGTTCCTCCCGTCGTGGATTCCGATCTTCTATGGTCATTGTACTAGTTTGAAGGGCAAGTCGGAGCTCCTCCATATCACGACGTTGCTGGTCAATAACAATGTTTTTATCATTGACATCAACTCTCAACTTGCGAACCTCATCGCGCAATGACAATAGTTCTGTTGTCTTCCCTTCCAATTGGTTCAGCAAGGTTTGGATAGTGTTGGCAAAAATAGCACCAGTAGAGGCTTCTAATGTTCGATCAACAACCGCGGGGGATTGTACCTGAGCCCCAACTTCATTAACAGTATTGTTAACGACTACGTTAACCGTTTGTTCCGCCCTCCTTCGTTTGGTGCGCGCTTGTGTCCTTTGGCTCCTTGTGATTGGAACGTGGGATCCGTCAGAGTCTGTATCCGTGTTTGAGGGATCGGTCTAGTACGTGTCGACCGGTTCAATCTTCGCCATCGATTTGCCCAATCCGCCTTCTGGATACCTCCGTGTCCCCATTGGAATCAATCCATTTGCCGGAGAAGGAACTCTTATGCTATCTCCCATGGCTTTCAAGGTGGACCAATCCACCCTCTTGCCCAACTTTACCTCCACATGGACACCTCGCGCAAGGAAGAGATTTACTTCGTTGCGTTTGATATAAGGGATGTCGTACAAGACCTGGTATACTTCAATGCACCGATTTTTGAACGCCTCGTCGGTGCACTTCTATAAATTTGCCTTGTGAAAGCGTCGGTGATAATTGTGTCGCTCCTCCGGGAAAGCCTTGTCGATATGGCACCACTCGATGAAGTTTGCGCAATCCTCAAAACTCCATGGCTCCGGAACTTCTTCCCAACCTTTAAAAGCCAATTTAACAGGATTCCGAAGCACATGCAACCTCTTCCGCTGCTTGTTTCCCGATCGTAGTCGACTCTTGTCTCGTTCTTCTTTATTCATTTTTACCGGCATGGCCATGGGTGGGGAAAATCTGAATAATGTATGTGATGCAAATAGATGAAGTCCTCACACGACACCCACAACCAACTCAATTAAGAGGTGGATGAAGAGGGAGTATGTGAGGCGGGGACAATTAGGGGTGTGCACGATATTATATAGCCGATAGACGAAGCACTGGTCTAGGGTCCCCGGGCAGGGGCGGGGACGTCTCCGCGGCATGGGCAGGGACGTCTCCGCCCCTTACCGGGCACGGGCGGAGACGTCTTCGCAAAAGGAACCCTACACCATATAAATAGGGGACTTTTTGTCCTTATTCTCTGCCAAGTCCACTCCCTAGGCCTCACGTGTCAGTTTGCTTTGCGGCCTGAAAGTGAGTTTGGTGGGTGATCGGGCTTGGCCCATTTATTGTACCCAGACTCTTTGCGGTTTTTTTTAAAACCATCAACTTGGAATTTCGACCACGGTAGGGAGTTGACAATCACATATGGCGGGAGAAGGAAGTAGGTCGATGGAGAAGCGCCCAGTATTTATGGACTTGGATGATGTTGATGAGACGGTTCTTCCGTCCACCAACACGGAGTTGACTTCGGGATCATTGAATCCGTCATCATCGAGCGGGAAGAGGCGGAAGAAGTCACCAAATCCGGATATGCCCCCACACGAATACATGGTTGAATGTAGAGGGATTGCCGTCGAGTTTTACAAGCGTCGGACGACAGGGGCGTTGACGAGGAGCTATTTGACCCACAACGAAGAGGGATACCACAAGTTGACGCTTGACATGCGACACGAATTAATGTCAAACCTTGATAAATTTGAGAAATTTAATAATTTCTCAGATTATTGGTTGCATTCGGAGTGGTTGGACACACAAGTGACCGCACTGACCACCAATATCGTTGCGAACTGGTGTTACGTCACAGGGAAGAAGGAGGATGAGAGCACCTGGAACCTGGAGGAGCGTGCACTAGTGGCGAAGATGAGGATGATCCAGGGCTTTGTTCAACAGTACTCTTCTTCCCGTAAGAAGAAAGTAGCTCCTTGGAAAGCGACTATTGAGGAACAAATTTTGGCTCACTGCGTTGGTGGAACTTTCAAGTGGCTTGAAAGTTGCGCTGAAGTGATTCCAATGCCAGGGCAGAGCGCGGTGGGTGGCTATGGGGCTGTACGGAAGGTGATGATAACCAAATTGGAAAACATTCCAAGTTGGATTTACTTCGCCGGAAAGACTCTGACCAACACCAATGAGAGGGAGAAGCGCCGAAACATCATCAACGAGGCTGGAGGGTGTCCGGTAGTACATCCAGGGATCATTAGACTTGCATACATCCACCCGAAAACTATGGAAGGGTACACGCTCTGGTGGAATGGGGGATCTCTGGCTTCTTTTTGGTCGAAGTTTGACTCGAAAGTGGACGAAGCATTGCCATTTGAACGGATTGAGATGCATCCGAATACCGGGTTGTCAATCCAAGAGCTTCGGTGGGTAAAAACTTACCGCCAAAATCGAGTGAACCTCGCGCTATCATTGCTTGTCATTGTGGGAAAATGCCACGACGCAAATTATATAGACAATGACATCTCTCCATCGAATGTTTTGCTCCACTTTGATGAGTGGAAACCCGATACGGTGTACATCGGAATTTGCGATTGGGGGCTTTCTAGTCGGGTTGTGGAGAATGAGCCATCAAGGTATGGTTATCAATTCAAGGAGGAGCTTCAACAAGAGAGAGAGCGGTGACGGTTTGTGGCACCAGAACTGTTCTATAATTTTGGGCCGCAGGACTCCACCAACTCGCTTGAAGTCATGCAACGGTCACACCTCTACTCCAAGGCAGCAGATGCATTTGCGGTGGGTTGGATTTGTGAAAAAATTTGGAAAGAAGATTGGGACACTTCGTATTTCACCAGCAAAAATACGGAGCAAGATGTAAACTTGAAGCTAAAACTTACAGCGTTGCAAAAACAACTGCTCGAAGAACGGTCTTCTGTACCAGATGTTTTAGACACATTAATGAAACCCCCCCACAACTGGACTATGCCTCTATGTTGTTACCGACAATAGTTTTTTGTTAATTAGCTGCATTAGTTTCGCATGTGGTGGTTAAATAGGCAATACGGCATCTTCGTAGAAGAATATGTGTAATTGGCAATTGCCATACGTTATATTTTAATCAAAATTGGATACGTCCAAATCTTAAATTCTAAATCCGAGATTTGCATTTGTTCAAGCACAAATAACAATTGATACACTATTGATACACTAAATGTGCACAAGTGAAAGAAATAAATTTATTATTTCTACAAAAAATGATACATAGTGTAGTAAATGGCATTTAGTGTCCGGTTATGTCACTACACTAAGTGCCTCATTTGCAATTGGTGTATGGGTTCACTTTTAGTGTATACTACAGTAAACATAAATTTTAGTTTACCAACATAGTGTCAATAGTTAAACACTATTAACTAACTCATGAAGGGGCGGAGACGTCCACGCCCCACACGGGCAGGGGCGGAGACGTCCCCGCCCATGCCCGTGTGGGGGCGGGGACGTCTCCGCCCTACCTCCCTCTTGCCATTAGTCCCCGATCCTACTCAAACATGACCCTCTCCTACGTGGCAGCTATGTGGTGCCAACATGGCTGCCACGTCGCCTGTTTTTTACCTAGTGGGTAAGTCAACCCTCAGTTGACTTATCCGGACGGGCGAGAGCTCTACCGGACGGGCGAATCGGACGGACGGGCGTACCGGACGTCCGTCCAGTATGACAACCCTGCTCCAGGGGGTCCTTGGGAATGAGTGGATAGATATCCTTCTTCCCTGAGGGTACGAGATTGGAGGCCATTTGAGGTGAAGACAAGGTAGGGACTGGTTCCTCCTCTTCACTTGTAAGCTGGCCCAGAGCTCCCTCGGTGTCGGTACTCCTCGCTGGCCCGGAGTTCTCCCTTCTTCTCCTGGTGTTGATGATCTTCCCTCGTCTTGCTTTCTTCTGCTGGCCCGGAGCTCCCTTGATGGTGGTACTCCTTGCTCGCTCGGAGCTCTCCCTTCTCGTGCTGCCCGGAGCCTCGCTTCTTGTGCTGGCCCGGAGCCTCGCTTCTTGCGTTGGCCCGGAGCTCTCCTTTCTTGTGCTGGCCCGGAGCTCCCTTGCCCTGCTCTTCGTGTAAGCTGGCCTCGTCCTGCTCTTCGTATATGCTGGCCCGGAGCTCTCTCGTCCTGGTGCTGGCCCGGAGCTCCCTCGTCCTGGTGCTAGCCTAGAGCTCCCTCGTCCTGGTGTTGGCCCGGAGTTCCCTCGTCCTCACGTATGTGCTCCCTTGTTGGCCCGGACCTCCCCTACCGACTGTTGTGATGATCCTCCTCGTGGAGCTGGTCTTTATCCCCGGTGGCCCACGCCTTGGAGAACCTTCCTGGTCCCTTCTCGTTCCGCTTCTTCTCACCTTCCAGGCTAGATTCGGGTGGTGTCCATCTTCCGGGCCAGATTCGGTCCCCTTCTTTCTTCCTAGCCAGATTCGGGCTCTTGCAGGTTGGCCCGGATGATGGCATTCCCTGCCTCTTGGTCTTCCTACAGGTTTGGGGCCCGAGGGACTGCTTTTAGGCTAGAGTCTAAGTCATAGCTCTAGGTCCTTTTTTGCTACTATTAAGACTTTCATAAAAGCCCCGTATTCCTCCTACCCTAATCTTACCTAAAGATTAATCCCGGGTGGGGATAACCTTCTAGCCTAGCTATTTTTACTTACCTTTAATACCTATAACTATCTAACTAAAAAAATTGAAAAATTTGTGGCACAACATGACCAACACATGTGTTTGATAGTGGATGGCATGGATCAAACCACAACTATGGTTCCTCACATACAGCAATCGGTGAAGAACATGGAGTCAAGATTTGTGAAGACCCATCAGTGTGGTGTATTGGTTCACGGTGTGGGATTGTATGCAGATGTTTGGTTTGATGCACATCATGCTCATGATAGCAATAAGTGGTAACGTCCATCATGAATGTTGTTGGAGATGTGCATCAAAGACGTGGCGGGCTTCCTCCAACCTTGTGGATACAAGCAGACAATTGTTGCCGTGAGAACAAAAACATCTACGTGTTTGCATTATGTGCATGCTTGGTGGAGCTAGGATATTTTTGAGAGGTGCGCTTGTCCTTTCTACTTGTGGGACATACGCACAAGGACATTGATCAACAATTTAGTATCATATCCAAGACTTTTAAGAAGGAGGACATTGATTCATTGAAGGAACTCTTACAACTGATTGAAAAGGGAGCTTCAAGCACAGAGGCATTTGTCAAGGTGAGGCACATGGAAAACATTTGGAATTGGAGAGAGTTCATAACTCCCTATTTATTGGTTGGAGGTGATGCGTTGGTGGGCATAACCATCCCTCAACACATGAGATTCTTCTTGAAGGATGGAGAACCCCGTGTCCAATACAAGGAAGATTGTCGCGAGGCATGGCAAAGATCAGATGGATATAGATGTCTGGCAAGGCTACCTGTAGTTGGGGAGAAGCCGAAGTTTGCTGAAGTGAGGGGAGAAGATGCAAGAGAAATAAAGGCCTTGAGGGACTTCATAAGGTACAAAGAACGAGCCGTGAGACTTTTTCGGCACGTAGATAAGAGTATGGATGCCATTGAACAAATAGAGAAATTGATCACATATCTTAGAGAATTCCCAAAAAGAGAACGGAGAGAAGCAGAAGGAGATCTGTTTTGGCCTGATGAATTTGTCACAGGTTCTGGGACAACGGAGCCAAGTACATCACAAGCAACAACTTCAGTGATTTCAAATAATGTCGAAGTTGAAGACGATCCGGTCCTATTGACTCTTCTAGACGCAATACCAAGAGACTATTTTGGACAAAAGAAGAACAAGCCATCTACAACGGCTGTGAAGAGAGCTCGTGCAAGCCAGAAGAATGTACGTTTGGGCAGAAGTGTTTTACCTCACAGTGCTATTGGACAAGGTGATCCATTTCCACCCTTTGATCCTTTCATAGACATTGAACTTGGACACTTTGTTGCCCTATCTGTGACCCAAGATGATGTCCTAGCAGGAGCACCATTCTTCTTGGGTAAGGTTACAAAATTCAAAAACAGAAACAATTCAGAGGGAGAGATGAAGGTTGTGTGGTATTGGCCGAGAGCGAAGGCGGGAAGAAGGGATGAAGAAGGAGAATGGCATCAACGATACAACAATTGTCTTCATGCAATTTGGGAGCCTTCGTACGAAATGTCAGATTGGGTACCCATTGAAACAGGTTGGATATCGTGGATGCATACAACCAAGAGTAACAAGAAGGAAAAGGTCGTGGAGTCTCACTGTAGTGTACATGGCATACGGACAGAGAAAGGGATTCGTATACCGAAACCTATGAGAGCACATCTGTTGGACCTCATGGCACGGCATGATGAAGAAGTGGAGAATGACCTTACAGCCAATCACATGGCGTGCTGAAGATGAAATTATAAATTTTTATGAAAAGGTGTAGCTTATACTTGTATATTTACTACATCATCCGTTGTATATAGTATATTGTTACATACCGGTATGTGCATATTTGAAAATATATACATATCTATAATTTGTAGACATCCATATGTCTATATATATATATATATGTCTATTAATATATGTACATAGAAAAATAGAGAAGAAAATAGTATTTAGAAGGATATAGAAAATGGTATGTAGACGAGAATTTATGCACATATATATATATATAAGGAAATAGAAATCTACGTAACATATATAAGATAGAATCTAGCGATGTTTAGTTCCTGATCGTGGATTTATCTTAGTTTTAGGAAGAGTAGATCAAAGTTGTAATTTTTTTAGTATGCAATGATGTAATATTAAAAATGACATGAAAGTGGTTGCATAAGTTGCAAGATGTATGGAGAACAATTGAAAAAAGTGATGTCGTGTCTTACCTTAAATTAAACAATGGATTTTATGTATGTGGTTAACAATGTCCTATATCTCCGCACTCCCAAAAAAAAATTCATTGTTACGTTGATTTGGATGACTGAACTATATGCAGCGAAGGAGTGACGTAAAATTGACCAAGTGCATATTTAGCGAATTCCATATTTTTACAGCTTTTAATTGATCTACAAATTTTGAGTTCACCTTGTGTTGAATTTTATAGTACAAAAGTTCTAGATTTTTACACCATTATGATATACGTGATGTTGGTTCATTGGATGCCGATTTGGCAAAGATAACCCGTATCCCTATTATCACTAAAAATTTCACGAAATTGTCTTCAAAAGTGGATTTCTAGAAACTTGCCCAAAATCGATTTACATCTCGCACGAACAAATGGTCCTGTAGGGGTTAAGGACTAGCGACCACTTTTAGGTCATTTCGGCACCATAATCTGAATAGCAAACGCTATAGGTCACCTCCATGAAAGACTTAAATTGTGATAAAGAGTTGGAGGAAGATGGGCATCTATTGAGGCAAGTGCCACATAAACAGGTGCAAGCATCGGCGAGCTACAATGATTTATGTGAAGTTGGGTCGCAATGAAATGTACCCTATGCGTAAATAATAGTCTACAAGATCTATAATACTTATAGATTCGTGCACGCTAATAGAGCTCATTGGTCTTAAAGGATTAAGAATCAGCGTAAAAGGGGTTGTAGCAATCACTAGAAACTCCTAAAGGACCAAATGTCTCAAATGAACTTTTTAGAACCTGCGTAGGTTCATGTGGTGTCATTTTTCAATAATTCTCTTTGATGTTTCTACTGTAGATAGAACATGGTTTTTTAATTAAAAATGAATAAAAAGGTAGAATTTATGCTGTAATAGATGGATAATTGTCCCCTTGGAAGAAAAATTGAGTTGTAATCCTTCAATCTCAAATTTCAACATGATTTTTAAGATTTTCTATTGAATGGGAAATTTTAATTACCTTTCCATTAACATAATATTTGTAGAAACCTTTATTGGAATATTGCTTCTTTTTCTTTTAATTTTTCTAGAGTAAATAACTTGAGCAAATAACTTGTGGCAATATGTATATTCAATAAATTGTAACAATAATCTTGTGTTTGGTTATCATGCAAATGGTTGATCACCAAAAAAAAATAAAGGAATGAAAAGTACAAAAGATTGGAGATATTCAAAAGACCATTTTCCAAATCCTACTTGCTTAAAGTAAATTGCAACAAAGCATACCAAGAAACTCCACCTTTTTTAGATACTCTACAACTCAATTTCCACTACACAAATTATAATATTAGGTGTGGCTTTACATTTATTGTTACTTACTTTGATTATGACTTCTTCTACACATCAATAAGTTGAAATTTAATGTGTGCCATGCACCTAGGTAATATCAATAGATGTCAAGTAGAGCTAGGGGTTTGGAGGACCCCCTACTAAAACTATACATTAAAAAAAATTACTCCAAAAAATTCACTAAAGTTGACATTTAGTGTTAGGCTTACATACGATATTAACCACGTTTAGGCCTTTATTAACAATTAGTGTTTGAGTTTGTAATTAGTGTTGCCATTAATACATACCATAGTTAGTATACGGTAATCCCTTAGTAACTAGCCAAAATTTAGAACCGATAGCTATAAAATTGGAGTATATCCAATCAACTTCCATCCCATTACCACCCATTCAACTTCAAATGGAGGATTGCTATTAGTCAAAACCCCTTACTTTTGGTCGGCACTTCTGGAGGATACCTATTGGCGGCCTCCGGCTAAACATGGCATCACACTTCAAAAATTCACAACTAGTTCACATTTCATTGGAATAATATGAAATTTTAATTCTAATGGCTATTAGTGAAAAATAAGTGTATTATTGTTTGTTGCCTCCATATAAGCACATTGCTTAATTCCTAAAAGATAGAGCCTATGATTGTGGCATCAATCCCTATTTCCATTCCATTGTGTTCTCTATTTCTTCATTAAATATAGGTGGAATTTTTTTACTTTATTTTTTACAGATGAGATCATAGGGCTTGCTTATGTCACAAAAATGTAGTTTTTTGGGTGAAATTTATAATTACTGTGTTTTCCAAAGAAAAAGTGAAGAAAATTCATATCAAATACAAAATATGCTTAAAGTTTTCACCAGAAGTGTACATTATAGTGCCAAAATTTGGGGTGTAGATGAAACTTATGTGTTGAGCTAAAATTAGTAAGGCGGTCAACCATGGTTATAGGCCCAAAGTTCAAATTGCAATAACTTATTTAAAATTTTGTATTTTTTAGAAATTTTAATGTGGAATAGAAACTAGACTTCATACGCTTTGTTTCACTACTTAGACTCACTTCGAAATGTATCAAATGAATGACTCAAATTCAGATTCAAAGCAAAAGCTAGAAGTTTTTAAGATACACTACATTGAGATCCATGTCACAAAGATTCTCTTCTCTAGATGAAGCAAGAAGAAGAAGAAGAAGAACTCCGGCTTCCAGACGGAGGCCGACGTGAATATAGTGTCTATTCGTTCCACTTATCTAAACGATGCCCACTGAACAAAGGATTAGTATGATGGAACTACTTCCTCCTTTCGAGGGTAGACACTAAAATATAAATAAGTGAACCAAGCATAGAAGAAAATTGGAGGTTTTTCAAGATGTTATGGCGATTCTAATTGGTTTTAATAGTTGTAAGGGTTTGGTAGAGGTTGGTTGTTTTCTATTCTTCTTTTATGGAGGAGGATGGACATAGCATGTTGGATAGCTACTGTGTTAAAGTTTTTGAAGGTATTTTTAATAGAGGTCATTGAAATTTTAAGTGTGGTTTTTTGTGCTTTCATGGAGGGAATATGGGTGGTAGCTCTAGCACCGGCCGTGATTACAATCAATGGGTCCACTTTCCATCCTTATAAGCTGATTTTGTCCACAAGGGGTTGATATTTGTTTATCTTGTGTGTTATTGTGTCTTGGGATAATCCGTCATTGCAGTATGTGAATTCTATGAATTGTATTGTGATGGTTGGATCTGGGATTATTGGTGGGGGGTGATTGTGTGGCACCCCTCGTATACACAATAGATCGGGCTTAAATCTAGAATTGCAGCGGCATCTTTGGGTGTTGCATGTGAATGGAAGTAGCCATTGTGGGACAGTGTTTTCTAGTGGGTTGTTGTGAAAGGTGTCGGCGTTCATAGAGGTGAGACTTCTAGATTTACTAGAGGATATAAGTAGTTTTCTAGTTTCCTATACTACTTTGTCGTGTCTTTTGACAATCAATGCATGGATGTGTGGTTGTTGACATTTTAAGAGTACATGCAACCAAGTATCTGGTTCATTTGAATTGCAGATGGGACATGTAATAGAGGGGAATTTTTCTCTCCCGAAGAATAATTGTTTATGGGCATTTCCCATGTATTGGCTTGTTCTCAATTTTACAATACACGTTTTTTGTGAGTCATTGATAAGAGGATTTGTCCAAAATTCATTGGAGAGCTTTTTGCCAATGTTTCTATTACTTGTCCATTTATCTATGTTTGGAAAATTTTGAGTCAGTTCTGTTATGTTATTGTCTAAATCATGTTTTTAAAGGTATTTGGGTAGGAATCGTATGGGACCTTTGTCTGGGGGTCTACCATGGCCGGCCATTCTTTTCTTTGATAGTAGTATGGTGTGGGGTGGGCATGTTCAAATGGTTTCCTAGCTTCTCTATGTCCTTTTTCTCTTCCAACTTTTGCTAATTCATCCGCTTTTTCATTGCCATTGATGTTCATATGAGCTCTTACTTTGTGTAATGATATGGGTTGGGTTCTTGCTTGTAGTAATTGTACCATTGATGCTAAAATAGTTTTATCTTGGTGGCCATTGAGCATAGTAGGATGTTGAATTTGTGTGTTTAAGAGGTATAGTACATTAATGCAATATGTGAATATGTATGCCGGCTCGTTTGGGTATTCAACATTTAGAATTCTTAGTGTTTTGTGAACGGTCATCATTTCGGCTCTGATGATGTTTTGTAGGCCATGTAATTGTTTTGCTATTTTTATGTTTTTAGTCTGATTATAAATGCCAAAGCCTGCTTTTTCTCTGTGCCAGTGTCCTAGGCTAACTTCTTCAGGTTCTTTAAATGATCCGTCAATGTAGTAGCTGTACTCTCGTTTAAATTTGAGGGGTAGATTTGTGTTATAGGATGGGAGTGGCATTGGAGTAGTTTGTGGTGTTTCATTTGGATTTGGGTATTTGGCTTTAGACCATTGTTTGTTACGGTTAATCTTGATAGGGGTGGGTGTTGCTGGGGTTAATTTGGCATATATTTGTTTTGTATGAAGGATATTGGCTAGTGATTTTAGATGTTCTATGTTTAATTGGGTGCCTATTGTGTTGTTTTGTTGGTGTACACATATTATTTGTAATGTGGACTTTTCTATACTGGGTTTTTTATTTAGTTCTTCAGGTATGGTTGGTTCAAAGTAGGTTATAGTGTCTGCTGGAAATAAATAATGATGTGAGAGTCTGAGTATGGGCCATTATAGGGGGTAAGATTTTGGTACCAATCTTCATCGGTCATTACGAGGTAAATTATGTTTCTTGGGTTGTGTTTCGCTGCCAGTATAGCCCAATGTAGTGCGTGTTTGGCTTCTTCTACATTATGTGGGTGTGCGTATCCAATGCCATCCCATTTATAGTCAAAAGCTTTGCGTAGTAAACCAAAAACTTGGTCTCTAGAGAAGGGGGAGAAGAATTTAGTTAATTTCGTAGAGCATGTGATTGGGGATGAAAAATATGATTGTTGTATATTATATGAAATAGTGAAGAAGTCTAGTATTTATATAGGTAGGGTGTATTGTGTGCGATTAAGGGGGTCAATTTTAGGAATTCTATATTTGTATCTTTGGTATAGTCATACAACTTCCGTTTCAAATGGCTGAATTTTTGGTTCTATTTTATGTGTAGCATGTAGAGCTAGGTGGTATTGGTTCCAAAGCCATTCTAGTCTATTAACAGGGATGGTTACAAGGTATTTTCCGTTTTTTCATATATGTGTGCTTCTTTTTGTTGAATTTGTATGGTATGTTTTTGTGCTGTAATGTCTTTCTCTAGATTACATTCTATGATTGAGATCTGTGCGAGGGGAATTTGTGTAGGGGGTGTGATTGCCTGTGTATCAATATCTTAACTTTGTGGGTGGTGTGGTTGTATGATATTTTGGTAGAATTTGTTAGTTTTGGTTTCGTAGAATTGCTTAAGGCATGCTATCTGGTGAGATGCAATACTAGGGTTGTGCCATGGGAATAGGTTTCGTTGGGTTTGCCATTTGTTATATATATTACCATGGCAATTCCACTGGCAGTGGAATGTTGTACTTTCTACTTTAATGTCATTCGTGTCATAATATGTACGTGTGCTACGTCTATTATGTGTTGTATAGGGTATATTGTGGGATTTTTGAGGATATGTGCAAGTGGCTTGGGGTACCGTGGTTGCAATAGGTCGGGTGGATGGATAGGTGGGGTAGGGATGTTAGGGGTTATGTTGTTGTTAGGACAGATATATTCCTTCTTAAGTGTGCGTGGTTTTGCATGTAAGTTACAGGTATTAGGGCATGTGTCTAGACATTTGGGAAAGCAGAAAAGTTGTTTTGCGAGGTTCAATGCACTTTTTATTAGCTTGGTGGATTTAGAGTGGTATATATGGAATTCATCATCATTCATTGATTGTGTGCCATTTGATAATGTGATTTGGCTCAGTGTAGTGATACTTGCTGTAAATAATTTTTGTAGTAATTTTAAGGACGTTTGTTCAGTTAAATATGGAAGTGTTGGGGTTTTTGTTCGCCAAATAATTTCTAAAGGTGCATGTGCTATTAAAAAAACTATCTACTGTGCTTTTTAGGAAAGAATTTGCTTCTGTCTTGAGAAGGAACAATGTGCGAGTAATGGGAGATCTGTAGCAGTCTAGACTTTTTATTTTGGGTACCGATTCGGCACCCCCATATTTGGCTAGTATGAAGTGTAGTAGTCCGTTTAATATCTTTCCTAGTCTTCCTTTGTCGTTTAGAGCATTCAGAAGTTGTTCACCAATACATCGTAAATAGTCATATTTTATTGAAAATGCTTTGAGACCAAAGTGGTCATGTGGAAGTTGTGTTATTATATTTGGTGTGCATTTTGGAAGACCACATATTGTTTTTTGTATTGCTATGATTTTTCTGTCTAACTTTTTTATTGTTGGCATTGAGTATGGTATAGTGTAGAAGCTATATGACACTCCGGGTCTGATAACAATGTCAATCATGTTGATTTTCTGTTGCATAGTAGCAGGTCCATTGGTTAGTGCTAGGCACTGCTTGTTGAGTTTAGCAGTAGTAACATGTGTTTGAATTTTCCATTTTCACGAAGATACCATTTGAGCTCCTAGATATACATATGCTTCATTTTGATGTAGTACTGGGATGGCTTTGTTTCTGTAGTTGATGTTTATTGCATGCATCTGTGCTTTAAAGGTTGTGGGATTCAGTTTAGATTTTTTTGGGCAACCAGTGACTGCGCATTTTGTTACTCCAACATCCATACCGGTCCATTTACAGTATTTGTCCATTTTATTTAATTATAGTTGTAGTGATTTTGGTTTGCCTCATAATATTGCCAGATCATCTACATATGCGACATAATCAGGATTACCAATCCGACATCCTTGGACGTCTGGACACACCGTCTGGGGGAGTAAAAAACATTTACGGAAGGCCCTGGTAAGTTTTTTGGACCGTTGGATTTGACGAAGTGCTACGCGGCCAGATCGCAGCTGTCAAATTATGATCGGCCGTCCGATCGGTCGCTGCTGCCAGGGCGATCGAACGGCACCTCGGCCGTTCGATGAGGCAGATGGCCGTCCGACCGTCCGATCGGTCGGCCTCATGGCCGTCTGCCATCCTACAAGAGGCCATCCGCCCTCCTCTCTCTCTCACTTTTTCCTTCACCTCTCAAGAATATATTTTTGAGTGAATGCGGAGTGGCTTTGGCTAGCAATTTTCCATCCATTAGCTCCTCATCTTTGGGAGGGAAAAAATGATTCACATTGAGGGGGGGGGGAGGTTTTGCCGTTTCTTGAAAAGTTTTTCTAAAAACTTGAACTAGTTTCGAACAACGGCGACTTAAAGAAGATGCCGAAGGACAAAAAGAAGCAAAAGGTTGCGGACTTTGGTCCAAAGCTTCATCCCATCGACGACATTCCATCTGAGGCTTGCAAGATTTTCTTCATAGAACTGATTGTCAAATTCTATGAGGTAAATACTCTTCAATCATTGGAGAGCAAGTACGTCAGATATCGGGATGAAGGCCCCGAGAAGTTTCGGAGGGACATGTGGCAACACATGATGGACGCGCTTCAAGCCCCGGTGTGGAATATGGAGACCCAAAAGTGGGGGTTTTTAAAGTTCATGGATGCCAGAGCGCACGATGCACTATGGAATGCCAAGAACTTGTTGACCAAGTTTAGGAGGTTTAATCGTGCGGCTGATGGGGATTTCAACGACGTGCTGTTGAAAGCCGATTTATTTGTGGCCCAGATGAAGTCAATCGCCAAGAATCGAAATAGACGTGGCTCCGTAGGATGGTGGAACTCAACGGAGGGGCACCAAGAGGACCTGCTGCAGAAAGCTCATCTGATTGCCATTCCGCCAACAGCCACAGTTATACGGATGGACAATGTCAATCAGAGAGGTGGACACGCCACCATTTGCAAAGTCCGCATTAAGGGTGCTCCGGGCATTGAACCATTCTGGGAATTTGCCGCCAAATTGTCAAACCAATCGGAGACACGGCCGGACTTGGCAAAAGTAGAGCATCAGAATGAGTCGATGGCAGAGAAGATTCCACATCAGGGTGTCATCCGATTCGTGGCCATTCATCCGAACAAGTACGAAGGCTATGCGTACTGGTAGAATGGCGGGACAATTCGAGAGATGCTAGACTGGGATTCCGATTATGGTGACAATGTCTATATACGTTTGAACTATGAGAGATATCCCGAGGATGAGGTTATTCGAGCTCAGTAGTTGGTTCGTTTTCGCAAAAAACGGACCGAGCTTGCGCGGGCGTTGTTGCGCGTCATGAACGAGGTCCACAAGAGCAATAATCTCCACAACGACTTGTCTCCGGACAATATCCTCCTCCACTTCCCTCTAGATGAATCGCGAGTGTACATTGGAATATGCGATTGAGGCATGACCACGAAGGTTACCGAACCAATGCAGTCTCTTTATACGTTCACGAATCGTGAAGACATGGCCGAGACTCTACGAAGGCGATGGTGGGTGGATCCGCCGGTTGCGTACTTGCACAAACCAGATGCGGATGTGCAAATGATTCCGAAGTTATCGATGGCTTTGGAGGAATTTGCTACGGCCCGAATAGCGCAACGAATCAACGGGCGGACAATGTCCATGGGCTATGAGAAATTGCAACGCAAATCTCGGAGTTCCGTAGTATTCTCAGATCAAGAATTTGCAGATATATTTCATATGTATATGGAGAGAGTCTGCAGCAAAGACCGAGAGGGCACTGTAGGGTTGTTTCATATCATTACACGCTTCAGCGACACATACAATTGGCCCACGCCTCATGAGCATTTTCGGTCCACGTATTAGTAATACATAGGTTTTACTTTATTTCTTCTGGCTTTATTAGACTATATTAGATAGCATGCACGTTTAAAAGTGACTATAGCAATAGTCTTAGATTAATATGTATTGCATGCCTTTGAAATTTGGGCACAAGAACTGAAAAAACTTTTTTTCATATAGCCGTGCAAAGCCGACATTTATTGTATTTTATATGGTTTTGCTTGTGGCATAGTTCCGATTTTTTAACTTATCAATGTGTTCTATTTCAAAATTCTTGTAGAATTTTTTTAAAAAGAAAATCACCTCAAAATATCCAAATCCAAGCTTATGATGATATTTCCCTACACACCAATTTTTAGAGGTAGAGAAGAACTGTAGCATATTCAAAACAAGTGCGCAAATACTGGAGTTTAAAAATGCCATTCCACGTTTTATTTTTTGTAAACTAACTTTGTTTTCAAAGGATAATTCAAACTATGAGTAAGAAGGTTTTCACTACATGTTGTTGAAAAAACAAAATTTGTAAAATATGACAATCTCTAGGTTTTATGTAGAGAAGACGTATTTCAAATTTTACGAGTTTGGGTTCGAAATTTTTGGATAATGCCCATGGCACTAAATCATACACAACCTCAACCATTTTATGTTTTTTGAATATAATTTAGCATTTCTAGAAATTACCCCCATTTGAAACGCCTCCTGAGTCGCGACTCCCTACTCATACAACATATCTCCTATATCCCCTAAGGTACCATGACAGTTTTGCATCGAAAACACTTCAAAATTGTTGGATTCTATTGCAATGAACAAAGAAGGAAACCAAAAGTTTGATTTTCTAGTTCTGACTGTAGGATCTCAATTAAGACTTTTAAAAAAATATGTTTACAAAATTTCATAAACTTCGACCGCACAAATTGAAAGATTATAGTGTTTGAAGTGAAGCAAATGGTTCATTTTCTTCATTGCGTTTAGTGGATCAACAGACTTTGACTTTAGTTGGTGTCAAATTTTTGAACTACAGAAGGTCTAAATCCATTACCTTCTTGTTAAGCATGATGTTAGTTCCTTAGACACCAATCTTTAGAGATAGAGGACAAGTGTAGGATATTCAAAACAACTGTGCAAGTAGTGGAGGTTCAAAATTTGCCAATTCAAACTTTTTTTTTTTGTGAACTTAATGTGTTTTGGATTACTAATCCGAATGGTCAATAAGAAGGTTTGCACCACATATTAATGTGGTAAAAATAAAATGTAACAAATATAAAGATATGTAGGTTTTATGTGGAAATGAATAAGTTTTTTTGGTACCTTGCCCGACAATGACTGACAATGTGTGAAAATGTTTGACTTGGGTTGGTATGCTATTTTTCAATAAAGACAAGACTTGTTTTTTTACAATATCAAGGGAAGCAATATTACTTGCAAGTACTGAAAATCTCACTAGGACATACCATAGGAACCTGACCAAACTTTCAAAAAGCCCATTTTTGACACTTGATCCTTTAGGGGATATACTTACTTGCCTTAGTAGTTAAATATTCGTACTTCAACATTTTTACTCTGTCAAAATATACTAATTTTTTGTCTCTTTATATACTTTTCCTCTTTGCCTTGACTCGACGAAAAACTGGTTGAACCAATAAATACTATCCACTCGGCAAAAAATAGCATATTAAGGTAACCTCGAACTCCGTGGTCAATCTCCTTTTTTCAAGGTAGTGCAAAGCAAACTTGGACTAGGATGACTTCCTTGGCCAATCACAGATTTTAGAGGGCCATGGTCAATTTCCATGGTCCATAGTGTAAAGCGCCCCTAAGCTCACAAAAATAAAAACGTGAATTGACAATTTTTGAACCTCCACTCCTTGCATGTTGTTTTGAACATGTTACACCCCTCCTCTACCTCTAAAAATGGTGTATAAGGAACTAACATCATGTTTAATACAACGGTGATGGATTTAGACCCTGTGTAGTGCAAAAATTTGACACCAAGTGAAGTCAAAGTGTTCTCATCCACTCAATGCACATAAGAAAATGAACCATTTGCTTGACTCCAAACACTATAATCTTTCAATCCATGCAATCAAATTTTGTTAAACATTATGATTATGTTAATTGAAGAGTTTGAATTTAGATTCCAAGGTCAAAACTATAAATAAAAGTTTTTGTTTTTTTCTTTATTCATTGCTCTAGAATCCAACAATTTTGAAGGGTTTTTGGTGTGAAATTGTCACGGTACCATAGGGTTAAAAACAACCCAGATGCCAGTTTAAAGAGAGATATCTATTCTTGTGGTAGATACAATGATGGTAAATTTTGGTTTCGCAAACGGGGCTGTTGTAGAGGGAGCTAACTCTATGAGGTTCTAATTAGTCATTGTTCTTGTGGCTAGGGTGTGTAGCCGGTGGTACATAATTGAGTTATCCGCAAAGTACCCCAAATCCTCAGTTTCTTATCTGTAAAATGGAAAAGCCAGGGTTGCCGAGTCCACTGGCAGGGTTTTACTGTAGACCTTGAATAGAACACATGACAAATTAGTTTTTCAGCCCCAGAATTACCAAACTCCAGTTTGAGCTTGGCTTTTATTGAGCGCCGAGAGTTGTCACATGGTACACACTGATCAAGTCAGCCATGTCAGCAACATTCTGCATTTGTATGCCCCGGACTTGTTCAATCAGCCATGTAAGCAACTTTGTTGAATATGCATACCACACTGGTCTAATTAGCCAACATTGTTCAACACTGTTCTTGTTTGTTTTTGGGAGATTTGTGCCATTCGTGGTAACTGACACCTCTATAAAACCCTCAAATCTTGAATTTATTTCATAGGATTACTTTGTGGCTACACTCAAATACAGGTTAGATTTTCATTTCCATGAAAATAGGAGGACAAAAGACCGGTTCCCTTTACAAATAACTCTAATATCAAACACAGAATACAGATGTGAAATGAGGGTGAAGTTATACTTCATTTTTTGTTGTTCTGTTTGGCTTGTCCTGCAGTTCCTATTCACACAAAAATTCTATTTATTGGGGTAAACGTTCTGTGTGGGTGTTTTCTCATACTGTTGGAGTTTTCACACACCAACTGAAAAAGAGTTTCTAAATATAAGTGTTTCAGATTAGATTGATGTGTCATATTTAACCCCTAAAACTCCTTGACTATTCCTCAAAATTGCTAATTTCATTGCAAAGGGTAAAAGTGAAAAATAAAGTCATTATTTTCAACTCCATCGGTACAATCTTAATATATGCTAATATACCCACATGCTCACAAATTATTATTATTATTATTTTTTGGCACAAAACAAAACGAAGTTTGAATTGCAGAGAAACGAGTAACCAACAGAAAAAGCGCGCCAAGGCCGGCAACACAAAGCCAGAAAGAACCAGGACACTAATAAAACTCTCTAATTCACTCCACCCGGTAATCCACCCGCGTACACAAAGCCTTGTTGCAGCCTTGGAGTCAAAGTTGAACGTAGCCTTGGACCAGTTCATCTCCGAGTTCGCCGTCCGAATCCTCTCCCACGTAATCCTGTCGTAATCGGTGAGGCCTTGCCAAATCACACTTTCAACCTTGTAAGGAGTCCACCGGTGTTGATTGAACACCCAATCGTTACAGGTAATCCACAAAGTCCAGATGGTGATGCCACGGAGCACCAACCAAAACCTGCTAAGTTTCCCAAATTTCCGAGGAGGGCAGGCAGCGAACAGGGCTTGTTGGAGGGTGGAGTCCCCATCTCTGCGTGGAGGAGCTGCTAATGTGTTAGAGGACTTTGACAACATAGAGCCAAGAGGAGCGGGCCTGTGGGCAGGACCAAAATCTGTGCACGATGCTCTCCACCTCTCCACGTTCACAGACCCTACAGCTATCATCAATGTCGTGGGCCATGCTCATAAATTTTCATAATATCTGACCGCACAGTATGAAAGATCATTCGTCGGTACCGTACGCATCTTCCACGTTCAGCTCTGCATGTGGGTGCTGAAGCCGGATCGGTAGCATACTACTGTATACCTACCTGGGCGCCGCTAAGTAGTAGTGAAGATTTTGGGCGACTCTAAATATCCTGAGCACCGCTAAATGGTATTCAGGATCATGTTGCAAGTTCCCATGATACCCGGTTGAAACTGTGGCGTCACGATTCCCTGTGACTGCAACCGGGACACACTACTTATGTTTACTCTCCCCACTCTCCCATCCCGTCACTTCTTTTCCTGTTTCTCTATCTCCACACATCTTCCGTCTACTCAGACCTCCAGCGGCAGACGTAAAGCGGTAGTGCAAGCACCATGAGGTGCTTCACAGCCGTCGCACGGTGCGCCTTGGCAGCGCTCATGGTTGTCATGATGCTGGCTCAGCAGGCGGAAGCCGGAGCCACAGTCTATTTGGGAGGTTCGACCGGATGGACCAACAAAGCCAATATCGACTACACCAATTGGATCTCCGGTTACAAAGTCAAAATCGGCGACACTACCGGTAAGTTTGCCTTCCATTAGACGTTGACAGTAGGAGTAAATTGGCGCTAGCTCACTGATCGGTATAGTCTATCAGACTCTAGTACTCAGACCAATTTATCAGTCCAGCTTATTGATAAGCTTATTGGACTCATCTGCTAGTTCTGATATTATTTATTCCCCTGCAGTGTTCTCCAACAGCGACAATACGGACCACAACGCCGTGATCGTGGACAAGACGGCGTACGACACTTGTGGCGCATCAGGACTGAAGGGCATGCCATTCACCATCTCTCCTGGAATCGCATACTCGGTAATCTAGACTGCGCAGACCAGTTCACCACTTTGCAGTCTGAATAATGTGGCTTGATCTGAATAATGTGGCCAGCACGTTGAAGCTTCTCCTCACAATATCGGCAGCCTGGTTTTTGCTGCACGGCTCCGAATTAGCGTCTCCTCAGTGTGGTAGACTGGTGTGTGCTTGATCTGGCCTGCGCGTTAGTGAGCAGCATTCGCTGCAGAAAACTTTGTTTGTTGGTCTCCATGAGTTTGAAGGCCGCTACTATTAGACACCTTTCTTTTGCCGTTGAACACCCAACTTTTATGGATAACAATGGGTTGTAGTCGTCTGTAGAAAGGACTTTCCAAACTTACTGCCAAAGTCAGGAGATTGATAGAAATATATCAAATATTCGGTAGTATACAACATCCATAAGAACAGGTGAGACAATGGGAACTTTGAGCGGCATTTGGCGGAGAAAACAGTCCAACGTCGTTCAACTATTTTACCGATTTTCTAGATGCCAAAGGTTTCTAATGGATTTTCTCGGACTGCAGCTGACATGGCTTCAATCCGGGGACGCGTACGTGATCTGCGACATTTCCGGGCACTGCCTTCAGAACATGAAGGTATACATCCAGGTGCTTAACGTGGACGGTTCCGTCAACACGACCTCCCCCAGCGCGCCGCCGACGCCGACGCCTCCGGCGCCGAGGAGCTCCAATAGCGCCGCGCCTCCGATGCCTGGATTGAGCTGGACTTTCTATCTTGAGACCGTTCTCGTTTCGACCTTCTCCTTGATGGCTGCAGCTGATTCATTGTGAAGAAACTGACCAGGTCTGCCATTCGTCTTGGGCGAGGTCGACGTGTAAGTACAGCGAAGATTGTTCTTTATTGATAAAGATGTGAAATGAGGGTGAAGGTATCCAGTTTTAGGATTTCTGTCTGGACTATGTCCTTTTCATTCACAAGCTTTATTTTCATAGAGAAGTTTTTTGTCTTATGTGAAGCAACTGATTTTTATTAGGTTCCTATCGATCATTGTTTTTTGTCGCCAGGATATGTAGCCGGTGAGTACGTAATGTCAGACACTGAGGATTCTGTTCTACCAATACAGATGTGAAATGAGGGTGAAGATACCGGTAGACTTTATATTTCGTCCGGGCTTGAATTGCAGTTCATCATCACTCGCAAGAACTGTATTTTTGAAATAAAAGTTTTGGATCATGGGTGTTTCCTCTCTGCTGGGGTTTTCACACACCAACTGAGAAAAAGTTTGACCTCTAAAAGCCTTTTGATTATGGGAGTTTGAGTTTTGATTGACGTGTCATACTCAACCGCAAAAATTCCTTGACTACATATCACAAGAAAACACTTCAAAACTGCTCATTTCATTGCAAAGAGTAAAATTGAAAATGAAGTCATTATTTCCAACTCCATCCGTAGGATCTTAATGTATACTAATAAAACCATGTGCTCACAAATTTTCATAATCTTTGACCGCATGGGCTGTAAGATTTTAGTGTTTGGAGTGAAGGAAGAAGGTTTTCTTTACTGCTTTTAATTGATCTACAAACTTTGAGTTCACCTTGTGTTGAATTTTGCAGTACAAAAGTTCTAGATTTTTATACCATTATGATATACATGATGTTGGTTCATTGGATGCCGATTTGGCAAAGATAACCCGTATTCCTATTCTCACTAAAAATTTCAAGAAACTATCTTCAAAAATGGATTTCTAGAAACTTGCACAAAATCGATTTACACCCCGCATGAACAAATGGTCCTGTAGGGGTTAAGGACGAGCGACCACTTTTAGGTCGTTTCGGCACGATGATCTGAATAGCAAACGCTATAGGTCACCTCCATGAAAGACTTAAACTATGGTAAAGAGTTGGAGGATGATGGGCATCTATTGAGACAAGCGCCACGTAAATCGGTGCAAGCATCGGCGAGCTACAATGATTTATGTGAAGTTGGGTCGCAATGAAATGTACCCTATGCGTAAATGATAGTCTACAAGATCTATAATACTTATAGATTCTTGCAGGCTAATACAGCTCATTGGTCTTAAAGGGTTAAGATTTAGCGTAAAGGGGTTGTAGCAATCACTAGAAACTCCTAAAGGACCAAATGTCTCAAATGAACTTATTAGAACATGGGTAGGTTCATGTAATGTCATTTTTCAATCATTCTCTTTGATGTTTCTACTGTAGATAGAACATGGTTTTTAAATTAAAAAAATGAATAGAAAGGTAGAATTTATGCTATAGTAGATGGATAATTGTCTCTTTGGAAGAAAAATTGAGTTGTGATCCTTCAATCTCAAATTTCAACATGATTTTTTAAGATTTTCTATTGAATGGGAAATTTTAATTACCTTTCCATTGACATAATTTTTGTAGAAACCTTCATTAGAATATTGCTTCTTTTTCTTTTAATTTTCCTAGAGTAAATAACTTGAGCAAATAACTTGTGGCAATATGTATATTCAACAAATTGTATCAATAATCTTGTGTTTGGTTGTCATGCAAATGGTTGATCACCAAAAAAAATAAAGGAATGAAAAGTACAGAAGATTGGAGATATTCAAAAGACAATTTTCCAAATTCTACTTGCTTAAAATAAATTGCAACAAAGCGTACCAAGAAACTCCTCCTTTTTTAGATACTCTGCAACTCAATTTCCACTACTGTACACAAATGATAATATTAGGTGTGGCTTTACATTTATTGTTACTTACCTTATTTATGACTTCTTCTGCACATCAATAAGTTGAAATTTAATGTGTGTTATGCATCTAGGTAATATCAATAGATGTCAAGTTGAGCTAGGGGTTTGGAGGACCCCCTACTAATAATACACATTTAATTTTTTCTACTCCAAAAAATTCACTAAAGTTGACATTTAGTGTTAGGCTTACATACAGTATTAACCACGTTTAGGCCTTTATTAACAATTAGTGTTTGAGTTTATAATTATTGTTGCCATTAATACATACCATAGTTAGTATACGGTAATCCCTTAGTAACTAACCAAAATTTATAACCGATAGCTATAAAATTGGAGTATATCCAATCAACTTCCATCCCATTACCACCCATTCAACTTCAAATGGAGGATTGCTATTAGTCAAAACCCCTTACTTTTGGTCGGCACTTCTGGAGGATACCTATTGGCGGCCTCCGGCTAAACATGGCATCACACTTCAAAAATTCATAACTAGTTCACATTTCATTGGAATAATATGAAATTTTAATTCTAATGGCTATTAGTGAAAAATAAGTGTATTATTATTTGTTGCCTCCATATAAGCACATTGCTTAATTCCTAAAAGATAGAGCCTATGATTGTGGCATCAATCCCTATTTCCATTCCATTGTGTTCTCTATTTCTTCATTAAATATAGGTGGAATTTTTTTACTTTATTTTTTACAGATGAGATCATAGGGCTTGCTTATGTCACAAAAATGTAGATTTTTAGGTGAAATTTATAATTACTGTGTTTTCCAAAGAAAAAGTGAAGAAAATTCATATCAAATACAAAATATGCTTAATTTTTTTGAAATTTTCACCAGAGGTGTACATTACAGTGCCAAAATTTGGGGTGTAGATGAAGCTTATGTGTTGAGCTAAAATTAGTAAGGCGGTCAACCATGGTTATAGGCCCAAAGTTCAAATTGCAATAACTTATTTAAAATTTTGTATTTTTTAGAAATTTTAATGTGGAATAGAAACTAGACTTCATACGCTTTGTTTCACTACTTGGACTCACTTTGAAATGTATCAAATGAATGACTCAAATTCAAATTCACAGAAAAAGCTAGAAGTTTTTAAGATACACTACATTGAGATCCATGTCACAAAGATTCTCTTCTCTAGATGAAGCATGACTACCTCAATGAGGCAAGTTTCATCATCTATTACTTACAACTTTAATGAATTATCTAGAAAAAAATTGGATGAAAAACATCACACATAAATTATCATCCTTGAAATGTCATCCGAAAGCCACTTTTTGGTCCCTATGTCCTTTAAAGGTTAATCCTTAGAGGCCAGAAGGTGCCCCTGGTGGCCACAATATCCTGCATGTATAATGTCGTATTTAAACATGATAAGGTTGAGATAATCAAATGACCTCCAAATGAAAGATGTTAGTTGAAGAATTTTCAATTTGAAGGTGTAAGTCTTGCTAGACTTTAGTATTTTTTTGGTATTCTACAGAGTAAAATAATTCTTTGTATATACGGTTCCCGATTGACATTTAAGGGTTATCTTGTTGGTTATGGAGGGGGGTATACCTTAGTGGGGTTATGATACTACTACCTTTGGTCATGAACTGGGGCTCGAGGTATAAGAGAACGACAAGAACTTTTGGCGACAAGAACTTTTGGCGACAAAAAACGGGTGCTAGGAGAATGTCCTTGCTACTTTTGCTTTAGAATACACTCATTCCTCCTACAAGATATATCTTTGCTAAGTTATAATGCCCCTAACTTATAAGCTTAGCTAAGTATAACATCAACTAAGTTCTAACTAGTGCTGCCATGTGACTAGTGCTCACGTGTCTGAGAATTAAAGCACAATATTGATAGATGATGTCGTTGTTTTATGTTTTTGATACCAACCAATAACTATATCACTCAACAGTGCTACTATTCATTCACATGTCACAATTCAATCACAACAAAATCACTATTCAATTACAATAGTGCAACAATCCTCATATGTGCTGCCATCTACCTTTTAACACTGTTTTGAATGGTTTTAAAACACTTTTTGAACTTTTCAACCATCCAACTTTCCTATGATTAGGGCACGAGAGGGCCAACTCAAGTTGGCATGGTCATGTGACATTTTCACATGCCATTTGACGTGGCGCTTGATGCTAGGCCAATTTTAGGAAATGATAGTGGATAGATGGAGATGAAATTGTTTTGAAGTTACCAAGTCCTCTACTAAAGCCACTACTAACTTTTGACCTCTACTAAGTTCTTACCACCTCCATCCACCGACGCTAGATTTGGCTGTAACTTATGGGAGGGATGAGTGTACGGTAGATATAATCTACAAGTGGTGTACACCTGATGTTCTAAAGACTTCGATATGTACAGAGACGACATTGGCGTGAACCCCAAACCCGTGGTTAAACCCTGAACCGTGGTAAACCCCGAACCCGCGGTTAAACCCCGAACCCGTCTTAAACCCCGAACCCTAAATCCCAGCGCTCAGTTCACTTCCCTTTGTTTTCCCTGCAGAGCTTGTTCCGCTATCGTTATGGCCACCGCAATGGACGTGGAGACGCCAGGCTCGGGCGCCGGAGCCGACTACGAGCTCGACCTCGGCAACCTAGCGGTGGCGCACGCGCGCGATCCGGTGCGGCTCTCGAGCGGGACGGCCATGACAGAGTGAGTGTTTGTGTTAGGATTAGGGTTTAGGCTTGGAGGTTATGGAGGGATTGATGGCGCGGTTCTTGCAGGGAGGAGAGGGACGCGGAGTACGTGGAGAATGGACGGGTGCTCGTGCAGGAGCTCGTCGACAGGCTGTTCAACATGCCGTCTACGGTCGACAAGGCGGGGCGGTTGGTCAAGCTGCCCAAGCCCACTCTGCAGCTTCCCAGAGAGAAGCCGGTATGTGGAAATTCTCATTTCTTCTGAGGGTTGTGGGAATGATAGTTGGCGCGTTCGTCAGAAATTACCTCAACTTTTCTGCCATTTTTGCAGCTGCCGAAGGCTCGTCCGATGACCAAGTGGGAGGCTTTTGCACAAACGAAAGGTGAGTCTTTCTATTTTTTGTGTTTTCTGCTAAGTAGAATTCGGGGCTTGTACTCTTCTCGTGTTTTTTTGTGAACGAAGCAGGCAGCTTAGAGTTTCGGCCGGTTTTTGAACGTATGTGGCTATGTTTACCCGTTGTAAGTGAGAGTGTACGTTGTAGAGTTTGGTGTGATGTTGTAGAGGGTGACGGGTTGCCGACACGTAGTGGCTGGTTGTAAATCTAGCAATTGGGGATGATTGTGCACAGGCATCAAAAAGAGGAAGCGGAGCAAGTTGGAGTATGACGAGGGCCAGGAGGAATGGAGGCGACGACATGGGTACAAGCGTGTTAATGATGACAATGATATCCCTTGGATCGAGGCTAAAGCAGGAGAGGGTACATGGCTCCGCTACTCTGTCCATTTTTTTAATCCTCGATGAGCGTTATCGTCACTTACAGTTCCATTTCGCATCGAGTGAATTGTGTCAAGGACTATTTTCCTGGTGGCCTCCTGCACTGTAGTCAATGTAGAACAAGTACCGACTTTTTCTCCATCTGCAGAGCCTGGTGAGGATCCATTCGCGAAGCTGAAGGCAAGCAAGAAAGAGCGAGTAGTGAAGCAAGAAAAGAATCAATTGGAGAACTTGAAGAGAGCCGCCAAACAAGGAGGCAAGGGTGCACTTCCCAGGTATGTACGAAGTTCTCAATCTTGTGTCCTTGGGAGAAGAAAGACGTGCAAGCCGAGTTTGACATCTAAAGTTCTTTCAATAAGGGCATTGTGGAATATGCTATCCCTCATTGCAATTTATTGATTACTATTTCTACCACAGTACTTTGCAGCTGGCGGCCACCTCGTTAGCCATAACAGGGAGCAAGCAGGCTGCGCAACGGCTCAGCAAGAGCGACCTTGGGGATGCAGCTGGACTTGCGAGCACGGCCACTGCCAGCATTGGGAAGTTTGATAAAAAACTTCCAGGAGAGAAGCCCGCAAAGAAATTGGGCAAGCACCGCAAGGTATCAGCACGCTGCTCTTTTGAGATTATGCACGGACTCAGTTAATAACGTAGTAGTGTTGCATCGTTGAACCCAGGCATAAATTCAAGAACGGTAATTCACATGTGACCTAGTTTAAATTGATAATCTTTTGTTTATAGGAGCCAATGATAATCATGGCTGTAGAAAGTACGCTGATGATGGTTAAATGGGTGCAGTTCTTGCCGGTGGTTGACGGAGAAGGCAAAGAAAAGGAGCTTATTACGAACGTGATGAAGAAAGTGCTGGCGGAAAACGACTTCAGTGGTCTTGATGTTAACAAGGTGAGGAATCCGACCTATTGTAGTCTGGCTTCTTTCACAGAGGCTGTATGTTCTCTCTTTCTAAATTCATGACTGACTGAAACTTGTGTCATCAGGCTGTGAGGGCCCATAACGTCGAAGAGAGCGGGAAGCCTGGTTCGAAGAAGGTTGGTGGGAAGAAGCGAGCAGAGGGGGCGTTCAAGAAAGGAGGGTCACGGAAGGGCATGTCTCCGGGCGGAAAGAAGCCAGGCAGGTCTCCAGGGAAAGCTGCAGGCAGGTCGTCGGAGAAGAAGAGTAGCTTTGGTGGCAAGTCTGGTGGCAAGGACCGCAAAGGCTCCAAAAGATGAACACACATCGCTGAGTATGACCAATCATGTATACTTTTCAAACTAATTTTTGTTAGGGAGTAGCTAGTTTTTTGCAGTTCTCTCGCCACTAAGGCACTGTAGAGGAATTGAGAGTTTCACTTTTGACAGAATCATCTAATTTCAGAAATGTATGAATCAACACAACTAAGTAGGGATACAAGTTTTCTATTTGATGTCTGTTCATTTTGGAGTGAAGGTTTTATGTTATGGAAGTGTTTTCTTATGATTCTATATCAAATAATTATGAACGAAATTACATTATTTACTTCTTTAAAAGTCTCTCATTTATAGAGGAGTGCAGCAAATTTGTTGGAGGTACCCACCCTTAAACGTCAGTTGGGAACTGTATACACACGCACGTATTTTACATAGTTTAGCAAGACTTAAACCTTTGGATGGAGGATTCGTTAAGCAACATCTTTCATTTGGAAGTCATTTCAATACCTGAACGTTATCGCGTTCAGGTATGACACTATAAGTATGACACTAAAGAAAGTGTAGTGGCAACAATAAAGTGTCATGGGCAGTAAATGATTTGTAAATGCTATAAGTTTTCACTCTTGATGAATATTTTTACCAACCATGTCTACTATGATCCCCCTCCTTGAATAGTATAGATTGTTGTGCTCTTAGTAAAAATTTATGTCAAAAATAAAAACTTTTAGCATTTACAAGTCATATATTGCCCATGACACTAAAAATATGTAAATCTTGTAAATCTGAAGGGGGACATAAATTTGACGTAAATTGTGGAAACTATGAAGAGTTCATAAATTGAAATCCAAACAAAAGAGGGTTTTATAAATGTTATGCACTGCAAAATAGAGTGTTAATGGTGAATGAAATTGGATGAAAATGCCATTACAAAAGCGCTTTGTTGTAACCAACATTGCAAATCATTTTGTCCCCTCCATGTGTTACTCTTTCCAAAAGCACCGAAACGTTTTCAGAAGCCTTCGCACGTGAAAATGCAACATAAAATTGTTCATGTGCAAAAATGTCTTTTGTTAGGTGATTGCCAACTTTGGAAAGCGTTTGTCCTTGTGACCAATATATAGTCATGCCATACGCGACGCGGATCAGAAACAGCTTGCGCCATATTGGATAAGGAAGTTTGGAGCTATTGGTAACCAAAGGAATCCATGGCATGAATGCCGTTGTTGGTCACAATTATAAGGTAAAAAGCGTTAATTAGGCCTTTTATTGCTTGTTGAGGCAATAGCAAATTGGATGGATAGCGGATATAATCTTCTCGAACAATGTCCAACTTGCCTTCTCCAAGCGCCAAAAGCCAATCCGCAAACGTCCAATTCCCTTAGTCCGCAAGCGTAGTGGAGGTTGTAGTAGCACGCAAATTTTTATGCAAGGTGTGAGAGTCTGAAACTCCTACTTGGTTGTCCCTACCAAAAAAATTAGTTAAATTTTGATTTTTAGTCTTAGATAACCGGTAAAGTAGTTAGTATTACGTAGAAGTAGGTTGTATAATAATTAGTGAAAGTCGGTGAATGCTTAACTAGTTAATTAGTGTTAGAGCGGTGATAAAATCGGGCCTTAAAACTACCAAGGTTATGCCTGGAAAAACCTAGAAAGAATGCCCGGGAAGGATCTTCGGGACAAAAGTCCAAATCACCACTTAAAACTAAGCTAGCTAGACAAAGTCTTCATCAACTAAATAAACTACTTATTAGTGTTTTTTTTAGTTTAGTTGTTTAGGTTTTCTTTTTACTTTATTGTTGTAAAAAACTTAAATTCCTATTTGAGAAAATATGAATTTAGTTCTATATGAAGGAAGAATATAAAAAGGAGAAAAAAAATAAAAATAAAAATAAGAAATAGTATTTTTTTAAAAACACTGGTTGATATCGGTCAATATCGGGTACCAACCGGGAACCGGGTACTGGCGGGTATCATCCCGGGTCCGGATACCGGCCAGCCGCCGTGTGTGGCTCTTCAAATAGGTCGAGTTCTCCAAGCGTATCTGGCTCCTCAAGTAGATCGGGTTTTTCCTCAAGCCCGAGTTGTTTTCAAGGAGTTGGATTTTTGCAAGGAGTTGGGTTTCAAGGAAGAGGTGAAAAAGAAGAAGAACGTTGGAGGAGGTGTTGGAGGAAGCGTGAAGAAAGGGCGCGGAAGCTAGGGTTTGTGGAGCTAGGGTTTTGAAGGAGAGTTGTAGCACCTAGGGTTCAAATATTCAAACCTAGGGTTTGGAAGAAGATTGTGGTAGAGAAGGCTTTTGACACAACGGAGGTGCAGATTCCTAGGCGTGGAGGCGGTGCAAGGAGATTCACGACCGCAGCGAGAAGATAAAGAGACTAAACCGCGATTTCAAGGAGGTTGTGGATGCAACAAAGAGGTGACAAGAAGTTGAGAACAAGGTGATTCTTGCCAATTGATGGATTTTTTCTTGTTTGTACAACTTTCTTGTTTGTTAGATCTCTTCTCACTTTCTTTTTTCGGGGTGAACTCCGATCGCCTCCTTTCCGATTTAGAGAAAAGTCTCCCAGTAGACTCTATCTAGACCTTATAAGTCCTAGATCTTGAATTCTTGTACTTGTGCGTCTACCTCCTTGTCCCATCATTTGTTTTCCATTGTCCCGGCCTCGTGGCAAGTATTTTTTTTTGTTTTCTCTATTCTCCCGTCTTCTCTAGGTCTTACCTGAATTTTCCATCTTTTTCTCGGTCTCCCCGATCAACTGGGAAACCCCCTTCCAAAATTCTTGTTCTCCTAAGTCATCTCTTTTTGTTTGAAGTGGTCAATTGTGATGTTGTTTTGTTAGTCGTGTTACTAGATACGTGAGATACTTGCATCCACGTTAGCCTCGTAAAATGTTCCGAAGAAAGTACACTAGTTGTCCGATATGCTTATGTTTTCCAGGCCAGACCGGAAGCTCTGATAAATTGATAGGACGATTGATGGAGGTATAGGCACATTACGGAGCTAGTCCATCTCAGACAACATGGTTTTTCCGGTAAAACTGACACTTTCAAATACTAACCCGAATAAGTGGCAGGGGACTGAGAAAGGTGGACAATTGAAGGATGATCTCATCCGGATGGGCTGCAGGGGATTATACAAGAAGCCTTGGGTCTTCCAGAAGGGACGTGCAATTGCAGAGTTGCTACCTTCCGGGATGCCCCGGAGAGTCTATCGGGCTAATCCCCGGTCATGGATCACGGAAGTATGGCATGAGGTGTATTATTTTCATCAAGAGGAGGGGTGGACACCCGAGGTTAACCGGGAGCTGCTGGATAAGCACGTATCAAATTCCTACGATGTGTTGGAATGCTACCGGATTGATTAATTCACGAACCACCGGTTGAGGAGGCTGGTTGAGTTTTTAAACCTAATCTTCCACCCCAACCGATGTGAAAGAGTCACAGCACCGCTGGTCACCACCTACATACATGCATTTTATGAAGATTCCTTCCCGGATTGGGGGTCTTTATTGGAAGAGGCAATTTTACCTCAATTCCGGGCAATTCAACAAGGTGGATGTTCCAAGACTTTCTTGACTCCATGTATCTCATTCACTTGTATGAATATCATGACTGTCTGGAGCCGGAAGAGAAGAGAATGTGGAGACAAGGGATGGCTTCTTAGGATCATGCTTCCCGGGCCTTTTTCCAACATATCAAATAGATAGAGATGGAGCTTCTAGAGGCAAGGAGTCTTCAGAGGGCTCTTTGGAAGGTATTTGGAGTGGAAAACACCGGAGACATCTTGGCTGCAGTCCGAGAACAATTGACCAAGGTGAAGAAAGATCTCCGGACATCTCAGAAGGAGCATCTTGATATGAAGGTTAAGGCACAAGAAACCATGGTGGCACTAACCAAATTATTTGCTCGACAAACGAGTGCCATCATGCCATTGCAAGCCCGGAGCCCACCCTGGAAGAAGAAAAGGTTTGTCTATGACAGTTATCTTTCTTCAGAAAATGATGATCCACCCACTCAATGTGCAATTAGTCAAGCGGATTCTCCATCTTCCAAGGAGTGGGGTGTGAAAGTCTATAAGAAGCAACGAGGCCACCCGGTAAAACCTCCCGGGAAGGAACCGGTTGACCTTTCTTTCTCACAAACGGATTCTTCGGTGGAGTCTTCGGTAGCTATGCTTGTTGATCCGGTGAAGACTCCTCATGTGTCGTTAGATACTTCTAATCTACCGGTGGATACTCCTAATCCACCGGTCAGGGTTGTCTACAAAGACGGACATGGGCCCAAAGAACAAATTCGTGGTAGTGGATAAATCTGGAACAATAGAGATTTTTCAACATTGAATTCAGATCTAGACAAAGTCTAGACATTGCACATATATTTTGCAAAAACTTTGATCATGATTTTGCATAATAGAGATCTTTAAGTACCTAGAAGTCAATTGAAGGATAAAGAAGAAAATAATACTCTTCGCAACTCTTTATGCTCATATTCTACCACTTGTACCAAAGTTTCATGAACTTTCGAGCCACCTTTGCAATACATATATGGTGGAGCTTTTGGTAAAGCATCTATGGCATGGATAGATAAATATCATAATACTTTAACACCTATAAGAAAGACACACACAATAAGGTAGAAATCCATACCAATGTCTTCCGGACAAGGTTCTCCAAGTTTAGATTGATCACGGTACCTTTTTGATTGAGGTGAGTTGTCAAAAACTACGACTAAGTTTCTAGTTTATGAATTTCTAGTGTCTTTTGAAACACAATATGTTTTATACTTGTCGCTACAAATTTTGGTTGGAGCACAAATGTGAGAAGTGGTTTGTTGAGATCATGGAGGAAGATCACATCATTTTGAAGACAGAGCGGCTCCCAAATCTAGTGTTGGATATTTAGCCAAATTGACTACACCAAGGGGATGATTTCTTACAACATATGGACACGGGAAAGGCTATGAAGAGGGCAATTTCTCAATATTTTGAGGAGAGTTTATTCTCCATGGCGCTTTGGAGAGAAACCAACTACCCATTTGCTTGAAGAAGTGGATTGATACTTTCAGCTCGGAATCCATTTATTCGGATGCATAGAGACGCAGATTCTCCTGTCATCACTTCATTCAATGTCCATGGTATCTTGAATCAAAAGACTCAGATTCATGCCCATGGGATGAAGTAGTGCTCAAGGCTAATTCTGAGGCAATAGCCCAACATTCTTAACAAAATGTTGTAGTATTGTTCCGGTTGAGTCGATTCCACAAAATATTTATGATTCCAATCTCACGGAGAAACGGAAGACCCAGGTAGCTGAAAATTTGACTTGTGCAGAGGCAAACGCAAAGGGGAAGGATGTAAAAAGACTTGAGAGCATCTCCACTCCTGGCGTGGAATTTTCCACACTAGAACCAAAAAAAAAATTTACGCCAGGAGTGGTTTAGGGGTTGGTGCTTGCTTGGCTCCACCGCAAGCTCCAAAAAATTTAACCCAAAAAAATGCTTTGACCTTTTACCTCCCGCCACCAATGACACGGCACCACGTGTCGACATCAATGACATGGCGCCACATGTCGTGAGGGTATGGGTGTGTCACCAACATCAAAAAATGGCGCACTCCCCCCATCCAAGGAGATTTTGGTGTGCCATGCACCAAAACTTCTAAAATTTTATAAAGTTTCCCCGTTTTGAGGTGTTGGGTGCAACTTTTTGACCTCACAAAACTCCAATTTGGTGGTTCTCTGTGTCCGGGTGGAGATGCTCTGAGAGGGGACGAATGCCAAGGAGAGGTGTGACCCTATTGCAAGAAACAAGAAGTTGGCTCAAGTCATTAGAAAATGAGGGTTTATGCTTGATGTAAATTCGTGAAGGTGATCCACATCAATAATGAATCCACACTATTTTCAGCCAATGGTGTAGTGTCTGTGACGTGCTATAGAATGACATTTTGTGGTTCGTTGGATCTTGGCACGCAGGACATCCTGAAGAAGTCCCGGAGTTTGTGCTCCTAGCACACTGCATCGATATTCGATCCTCGTTGCAAGTGTCGGTTTCGTCTCGCACTCTGACAGCGCAACCTCACGTCTGCGACTGGTTTCCGTGGCCCTTGTATCCGCCGAGATTGCGTGCTACAGTTGTGTTCTGCATGTTTGCCGACACTTTCGTAGCACACAAGTATCACCTCTGCAAGCTCAAGTGCATGGCATGGGTAGTCCCTCGCCACGGTTTCAGATCTCATTCTCAATCCCTTCATTTAGCTCCAGATTTGTGATCGGCCTGGGACTATATGAAAATATTTCTGACGTGCAAGGACTAGGAGATATATCATTTTTTGATTGTTGATGTGACAACTGCTGAGACTATGCAGTATTTCAGGATTAATTCTGGTAAAATTTGACAGATTCTAAATTCAATCCAAGAATTCTACTGATTTACTCAGATCATATCTGGACTCTATCAATATGCACTGTTGTGTGGATGGAGTAGGGCATATTAGATTTTTGTATGAAAAACCTAATATTGGATTTCCTGTGAGTTGAAAAAATATTTTATATATGGTCAAAGAAAGATAGCACATCTGGCAATGTGAAAACTGCCAACGAGCTCTATAGCCTCAAATTACAATTGTAAAAGAATTCCAACCATTTTCATGAAGGAACATGGGGCTGTGGTACATAATGATGCAGGTTTTAAATTCGACACTTGCTGGTAAATGTGGAAAGTTCAGGTGTACGTCGAAAAGTTTTGAAAACGTTATCGGTAGAAACCTTATCGTTTGGTCCTCGAGAAGGTCCCCATGCATCATCACATGATGCTTGTTGCTCTTGGGCTTGGAGCAAAGAACTCCTCTCTGCTAATCGTTGGTTGTCAGAATGCTTGCATTTTGTGTTTATTGTGTTTCTGTTCATTGGTTAAGATTAAGAGTTGCCAGAGGCGGTTTTGATTGATGAGAGGTTTCTTTGACTTGCTTAAGCTCATAGTACGTGATTAGAAACCGTATCAAGAGATGATGACAACATTGTGTGCATAGTTTGGATGTTTTTGGTAGTTTTGTGTCCTAGTAGATGCATACATGTTGCTTTTGCAGTTCATGAGATGAGGAAGTGAAATGGTTGTCTTTGTCACTAAGAGATTTCCTTAAGTTCATGTTACATGATTGAAAATTGTGTTAGGCAATGAAGTGCATAATTGAGGTTTGTTTGGGGATATAAGTACACAAAGGTACCCCACTTTTGATGTCACAGTGTCCCATTTTTTTAACAGATTCATTTTAAGGGTACATAATTGATGAAAACTACATTATTGAATGTAGTGTAATGGATATGAATATTAATGACAATACTAATGGATCCTAGGGTCCAAGGGCAATTTGCCATTAGGAATCTAGTATTTAGGTTTATTCACTATAATCACTAAAATGGGGAATTCAATAAAAATTTGAAAAAAGTTTTTAATATTTTGGTTGGTTGGTAAAGGAAGCTAGCAAGATTCTACAGGTGGGATGAACTTTCAATCGATTATTTTGTCTTTGAAACAACTCTAAACTAAAAATTAGAATTTTTTAGCATCACAATGTACCTCCTCTCAAGTTTAGCGTTCCTAAGACATTCCTTGTGGAAGAGATTAAATAACAAAAAAATTAGGCCCCTATGTAGAATCAAGTTAACTTCTTCCACTAACTAACCAAAATGTAAAAACTTTTTTTTCAAATTTTTATTGAATTCTCCATTTTTGCCCAAAAGTGAGTAAGCTTAGGGTACTCTAACCCTTGGAAGGTAGTTGTTGGGAGGTATTTTCTATATGGTGATCTCGATCTCTTAAGATTGTGCTCATGACATGCTCAAGTTCATGTTGCTTGAGTAAAAATCGTATCATTATGTACATAACTAGGGTTTTTTGGAAGGTAGTAGTTGAGAGATTGTGATGCATGAAGAGAAATGATTGCATTTCTTTTAGATGGTGCTAACGAGGTCACAATGCCACAAAACAATGTGTTTATCCTGCTTACATGCCTAAAAATGCACATAGTAAAATTTGATAATGCCAAATGATATTTGCAAAAAGAAGTAAGTAATGCCACACATGCACATGCTCTAGACATTGCAGCCACCACTGTGCTCCAAAAAAAATTTACACATGAGTCAATGAAGTATCAGAGATCAGACGGTTGGAGCCTATAGTCAGATTTGGTCAAAACGAAGAAGAAAAATACCCCTGCTTTGGTAGATGTTCATCTTACTCCACCACTAAGTTGTAGTTCAAATTTTCATGGAGGTTGCCTCTAGCGCCTACCATAGGGTTAACGTGCCCAAACAACCAATATATGGTTGTAAGTCCTTAAAGGATTGGCCCTTTAAAGACAAGTGACCATTTTTGGATTGTTCTTGGCACATTATCCCTTGTTGCAAGTGCTACAAACCACTTCTAAGGAAAGTTTGAGGGATATTTAGAGGCGGAGCAAGATGAGCATCCACCGGGACCTGTGCCACCAAAGTTGATGCAAGCACTAGCTAGCTACAGTGATTTTCATGAAATGGGATTGAGATGAAATTTACCATTGTGAAGAAATTGTTTTGCATGATCTATTACACTTGTGGATTCTCCTAGGCCTTATGAGCTCATTAGCTTAAATCCTATAATGCCGGAGGTCTTCACAAGACACATAAGAATCTACAAGTGTACTAGATCATGCACAATAGTATCTACACATAGGTTACAATTCTCTTTAACTCTACTTCATAGAAATCATTGTAGCTCTCCAATGCTTGCACCGATGCGCTTGGGAGTGTTTCATTTGAAACGTATGAACTAGTGCTAGACACGTTCCCAACAAAAAAAAAACACATCTAACTTAAAGAGAAGGAGCTACACCATAGAAATCACCCAAATAAATCCAAAAACGACCACCTTGGCACTAAAGGATTAACCCTTTGGCACCCGGTTCACATTTCTGCAAAATCAAGATATGTTCTAATTATTTTCCTTGAACTAAATTTGATGGAAATATAATGCCTAATTTTAGCATTTAAACTTATAAAATTGAACTCAACCATGACCTTAACTTTTGGGAAAATTTGCACAACATCCAATGGTTAATGGAATAGATTATAGTGTTTAAAGCTACCATATATTGGTACTAAAAATTGTGGACTTTAGAGATTCTAATTTATTCATCTGTAGATTTGTGCAAGAATTTTTGTACTTTGGATAAAAGAAGTTTACATGTGCACTAGGTTGATAGCTTTGCATTGACACATCATGTGTGAAAAAAATATTTATACATGATTATTGATGATTGTTTACTTTTGTCTACCTAATTGTATATGAAAATTATTTGAATTTATACAAATCAAAATGGAAGTTTTGTATGCGATGAGAGAGATCAACAATCACAAACAATGAAGAATCTTTGAAAGACAAATTTCAATCAAAATTTAAGACCAAAAACATTTTGAATGTGCATGAAATAGTATGCGGCATGGTATTTGTTGTATTTGATGTATTTTGCATTGTAATCCTAGGTTTTCCATGAGTTTTATAACTCAAATTATGATCTAGTTTTTGCGTAGTGTACATGTGTGCGCAAATCTGAACTTCAAATTTCACAACCTAAATTTTCATGGATTCCATGCAAATTGAGATTTTAACACCTCCACGGACCACATTTGGGTCTTGTGGGCTCCAAAGGATATAAAGGCTAGTTTGCAATCACTTAAAGGGAGGTTTCACATATGGACCATGGTACCAAGGTACCAACGGACCAAACTATGCTGAGGTGCCGAGTTTTCAAGTTGGAAAAAATATTAAAATATGCAATTTGTGGAGTTTGGAACAGTCCATGTGTGAAGCCCAAGGTGCCAAGTTGAGAGGCCGAGATCATACCATTCGGCAAATCCCAAGTCAATTTCCACTTCTTTACCTCTAAGAGCCCATTTAACCCTGGGGAGACGTTTTTCATTTTTGGCAAGTACCTAGAATTTTTAAAAAAACTGTAAAAAAAATTATACTAGATTGTCCCTAACAAGATCTTTGTGGACTAACTTTTTTAATTTTTTTGGATTCATGGTATGAAAGTTATTAGCCTTCAAAGTCAAATTGGGGACTCCATGCAATTCCAAATTTTTTGCTAGAAGTTTCTATTCACATTGAGATTTTTTGTGCATATAGAGAATATTTCCTTCTTTAAAGATGTCAAAAAAATTCTTGTCTCTAGTGTGAAAAAAACATTTTAACCCAAGTCAAACATTTTCACACATTGTCGAGCAAGGTGCCAAAAAAACTTCTTATTTTCTACATAAAACCTAAAGATCTTCATACTTTTCACATTTTCTTTTTTTGACATTAATATGTGGTGAAAACCTTCTTGTATGGACCGTTCGGATTATCATTTTTATACATATTAAGTTCACAATAAAATAAAATGTGAATAGGCAATTTTTGAACCTCTACTCCTTGCACACTTGTTTTGAATATGCTACACCCCTTTCTACCTCTTAAACTTGGTGCAAAAATTTGACACCAAGTGAAGTCAAAGTTTGTTGATTCACTCAACAAAGGAAAGAAAATGCACCATTTTTTTGGCTTCAAACGGTGTAATCTTCATATCAGTGCAATGGGTTGTAGCAAAAAAAAATGGTAAGTTTACATAGAAGTCTTTTTAAAGATCTTATCGTTAAAAGTCGAGAATTGTACTTCAAAATTGAATTTTCTTGCCACTTGTTGATAGTGGCAATTTTGGAGTGTTTCTTGAGGGAGAATGGCTTGGGCTCTTATTGGTTAAGGGTCTTACTTTTATAAAAGTTTCTTCTCTCACATTCTCTAGCTATGGAGTCTACAAGGCGAACCCAATTATGGTAAAAAAATCAAGAAAATGGTCAAAATGCTTATTACACAAAAAAATCCAGTACAAGCACCAGCACAAAATTATTCAAGTAAAAACATTTAGGTGAAAATTTGAATAAAAAACTTCAGGTAAAAATTCAAGTTAAAATAATTGAGTCAAAAATTTGGATAAAAAATTGGATTAAAATTTTTAGGGTAAAAATAAGTTGTTTCAATCTAGTGGTTTTAATCTGATGGTTTTAATCTAATGGTTGAAATCTTGTCAAATCTTAATATTTTAATGGAAAAAATGTTCTGCACCTTGCTAAGGAATTTGGTCTGAACAAGAATAGAAACCCAAACTTCTCTCAAAGGACTAAACTCTTGGCGCAAAAACCTCCAAACGTGCTGCCATGTAGGCATTTTAGATGCCCTTGGTACCTTGGTCCATGTGTGAAACCCCCTAAGGTAGTCTTGGCCATCACCGCCACTCTATATTTGGTCTCAATTCTACCCCATACTTGGACCATTTCCACCCATTCACTCTTTGTTAACTCCAAATTAAGGCTTACTATTGGTCTAGACCCTAACTTTTGGTCGGCGCTAATGGGGGGTACCTAGTGGCAAAAACATGCCAAAGGTAATAGCACACTTTGAAAATTCATTACTAATTCAATTTTCATCGGAAAAATATGAAATCACCTAGGTTCAAATTGTAATTGTATTGGCTATTACTGAAATTTAATGTATTATTATGTGGGGTCTCCTTATGTACACATTGCTTAATCTGTCAGCCATGGGGGGTATACCTTAGTCAGGCCCACGTCCTCAAAGCCAAAAGACGATAAAGAATTTAAGATAAAAGTAGATTAAGCAAAACACTATCTAGTTGATGGAACATTTAGCTTCCATCCACAATCCACCACCTCAACTGCCTGCATATTTTCACACATTTTTTTAATTTTCCACTCTAAAATCACGTTCTAACTAGTACTGCTATGTTAGCCTGGTATAAAGTAAAAGTACAAGTATGGTATTAAATACCATATTGCTTGAAGTATCATCTAGCGGAGGTACTTGGTATGTACCTATATTGCCCCCATATTGAATTTTAATACTTGTGTATGATACCATGCTCACAGTTTTAGGGTTGATACTTACCCCCACATTTTGTACTTACAGAACCCCAACACTCCAATATGTAAGTT
Organism: Bryoerythrophyllum caledonicum; assembly: GCA_963971425.1. Classification (NCBI taxonomy): domain Eukaryota; kingdom Viridiplantae; phylum Streptophyta; class Bryopsida; order Pottiales; family Pottiaceae; genus Bryoerythrophyllum; species Bryoerythrophyllum caledonicum. The sequence continues at coordinate 33,352,186 of OZ020516.1, read as the reverse complement.
TACTTGAATGCTTAGTCTTGTTTATTTCCACATTCTATGTGACCATACTAAAACCTCTCTCGTTCTTCTACACATGAGCTTACTGAATTTGTCTTGTTCTCTAATAGATTTCTTGCATGCATAAGCCATTATTCATGTCTTTTTCTGTGTTTTCAATCATTTGTATGTAGAGTATATTATATTCATGTTTACAAGTGCTTGATAGCAAGTATAGTAGGGTGATTCTATTTAAAGTAAAAAAAATAGGAGAAAAAGCTCAAAACAATACCATACCAACATGCATACTCCACTAGTATCACCTACCATGGTATTCAATATTGATACCTTGAAGCTTCATTTTTGAAAGATTAATACTCAGGGGGGTTTCACACTCAGACCATGGACCGAAGTATGTCGAGAGGCCGAGTTTTGGAGTTGGAAAAAAATATTAAAATATGTAATTTGCAGAGTTTGGGTCCTTGTAGTGTGAAAGCCTAAGGGACCGAGTTGAGAGGCCGTAACCCATATCATTTGGTAAATCCCAAGTCAAATTTTACTTCTTGAAGGTCCTCATTTTCTGAAATTCTCCCCTTTTACTATTCTCTTGCCATGGAATTCACAAGGGAACATATTTTTTGTTAAAAAATCAAGAAAATGGTCTAAACGCTCATTCCACAAAAATTTCCAGCATAACCATTGGCACAAAAAAATTCACGTAAAAACATTGAGGTGAAATTTTGAATTAAAAAATTCCAGGTAAAAATTTCAAATTAAAAAGTTGAGTTAAAAAATTGAGTTAAAAATTTGAGTAATAAATTTGATTAAAAATTTGGGTAAAATATTTCAAGGTAAAACAAGTTATTGTTTTAATCTAATGGTTGAGATCTTGTCAAATCTTAATACTTTAATGAAAAAAAGTTCGGCACCTCAGCAAAAGTTTGGTCCGAACAAGAATAGAAACCCAAACTTCTGTTGAGGGACTGAACTCTTGGCGCCAAAACCTCGAAAGAGTGTTGCCATGTATGCATTTTAGACGCCCTCATAGTAAGGTTGGATGACCCATAACCACCACGAACCCCATAACGGATAAGCAAAAGTGTACCAAAACCACCACAGACCCACCCCATTTCCGAAATTTTAGGAAGTCATATATGATTGGGTGTCAGTTCATGATTGGTTCAAAGCTGCCGGTTTTTAGTCAATGCAGAAGTGGTTTTTAGTACAACTTAGTGTGGAAATAGAGAGTTGTGTATGTCGAGGAATGGGTCACGGCTTACTATCCACTTTGAAAATTTGTAGCAATTTCAATATGAAGAAATAAATGGTCACGACAATTGCAATATTCATGAAATCCTATTTTGAATTCCCAAAAAATGTCTTACCACGTATACAAATGCTATAAATAGATCAGCAAGCTTAAGTTGGTGGTTATAGGTCATCCAACCTTACTAGGTCCAGAAAAATTTAACCCCTGTGATACTTAGGATCCACATTTTATAAAAAATCTAATATTGGTACTACCATCACCCGAACAAACATTCTTCATGTTGTCGACGTCACTTCCAAGCTTTTCTAGAATTAGGGTTTCCAGTGTTCACCAAGTTCCAAATTCGCCAAAATGGGAGTGTGTGATGAATTTCGGTGTGCGATTGGGTGCTGGGTTTTCTATGTAATTGGATTCTGAGGGAATTTGCGGTTGGAGAGTGCCTAGTGAGTTTTGAGTTTGCGATTGGGTGCTGGGTTTTGATGCATTTTGGATACTGAGAGAATTTGAGGTGGGAGTGTGTTAAGGGTTTTAGGCCGTGGAGTGAATCAGGGGCGATGGCGCGCCTCTCGGGGATGCAGAAGCAGGTGCTGAGTCTGTACCGATCGTATTTACGTGCCGCGCGAACTAAGCCCGCCGAGTCACGCAAAGACATCGAGGCGTTCGTGGGCGCCGAGTTCCGGAAGAACGCCAAAATCGACAAGAAAGACTTCCAGAGCGTCGAGTTCCTCATGAGGCGAGGCCACAAGCAGCTGGAAATGCTCAAGAATCCGGACGTCAGCGGCTTCTCGTACATGGCGCCCAAGTAATCCCTCGGACTCCACCTTAGCAGTAGAGATTTCCGCGATTTATGACATTCTTTTTTAGTTTTGACGATTCTAGGGTTTCTTAAACCCCTCAAGATGCAGAGTCGATGTCCTGTTCTTCACCTACGAAGCTTAGAGTAGCTGCTTCCAATTGCGAAGACCTATCAATGGCATTCATTGAAGGTCGAATTCCTGTGTATGCGTGAGGTGTCAAATAAATTTTCTCTGATACGGAATCTTTGAATGTCTGACAGAGCTCTGATTGATTGCTTGTTACGTAGAGGTTGAACTCCGATGTGGTATAGTTTAATCCATGCTCGTTGCTTTCATGTGAAGAAGGGATGACGCAGCTGTAATATTCTTCCTCATTTAATCCGGTGGCAATTAGTTTAGAAACTTTTGATGGGAAGGTACAGGAATTCTAAATTAAGGAGAGGGGATCAATTTCTGGTTGGCTTCATGGCTTTATCCGTCTTTTCTGATCACGGAACCGAGTAGTCAATAGGAAGTGCATGATCAACATGCAGCAAGGAGCACGAGACGAGGTGACTTTCTCTTGCGATTCGGAGAGATTTGCTGAGATATCGATGGATTCCCGGGTTGAAATTCTATGTGCATTGGATGCCGCTTTTCCTGAGTCAGATTGCTCACGTTTCGGGTGTTGCTCACGCAGGCTGAGGTGTTACACACGTGAGAGGCGAGTTTGCTTCCCACCCACTGTTCAAAAATCTGGGCCACCTAGATTCTTAGGCGTAGCATTCACTCGGTGAAATTTAGGGGTGGACTAGCGTACGCCCCTGATTTGATACTTAGTCAATGCAGTTAGTGACCACTTCCCCATCAATCCCAGTTGTGACTAGGACGGTGATATCCAAAAAATCAACGTAGCAATCGCTACGCCTCCCTGCTTCGTCTCATCCCTACTCTCTAGACACAGGTATCATTCACATCCCTGTCCCACAACTGATTCAAATCGAAAAACTCATTCAGTGCAAAATGAACGTGTCCTTTACTTTCTCAGAAACAGCTCCTCAACCGCAGGAGCAGCAGAAAAAAGAAGAAAAAGGAAGAAGGGCCTAGGACTGCGAGGTGGGCTGCTCCAAGTAAAAAAAAGTGGGGGGGAAGGGGGGGAGTTGCTGAGGATTTGACAACTTGGGTGCCACCGCAGGTGAAGGTGAGATTCGTAACTGCACAAAAAAAAGAGGAAAACCTGTATAATGAGGGGCATGTCTAGCCATCTTGAAGCCGCGGCGATCCCAGGGGCGTGTTCTGGTTGGAGGCCCGTTGCTCTTGGAGGAACGGGTGGCCGGTGGAGAGCATCATGAGGTTGGGGAGCGGCGCGCGCTGGCCGAAGCGGTTGGGCGCCTGCTGAGCCGCGTTGAAGAAGAGCGAGTTCATGTTGCTGGTGTTGAGCGAGTTCATGGTGGTGGACGCGGCGCGCCCGGGGTTGAATTCACGCGTGGTGCTCAAGAACTGCGACTGCTGCTGTATCTGGAAGTCGCGCGCATCCAGCGTGTCCGCGCTGAAGTATGCCGCGGACTCCTCCTTGATGATGCCCGACGAGTCCCCGTCACCCAGGAACCCCGTGGACAGGCCCGCCAGGTACGGGATGGAGCCTTGTGACAGGCCGCCGCCGCGGTTCCCGCCCTCGCTCGATGCCGGCGATGCGAATGGCGAGTTGGAAATGCAACCGGACCCCATGAGCGTCATGGAGGACGAGTTTGAGTGGTGATTCGCCCCTCCTCCCATGGAATGGTGGCGCGGGGACGCCGTCGTGGAACAGTTCCCCTCACGCAAGTCGCCCGTGTCCGCCATCAGATTCGCCAGCGTGCAGTTAAACCCCGTGTTCAGTGTCGATGGCGGCGGAATCAGCTGCAGCCGGTTCTGGTGCATCGGGTTCACGCTCTGGTGCCTCAAAGAGTGCTGCAAACTGCTCGACGGCTGTGAAAATCCCTGCCCCGGCCAAAACCCAAACCCGTCAGAGAAAACTCATGAGATATAAGGCATCAAACAAAACTCATCAGACAAGAGACTCATCAGACGAAGCTTATCAGACGAGGGGATGGTGGATTGGGAGAGGATGTGTGCATGTTACTTTACCTGGGAGCGGTAAGTGTTGCCATCGGGTTCGACGACCCAGCCGGCTTCGGAGGCGAGGGCTTTGAGGACGTCGTTGATGTCGGCTCTGGGAGGGAGGTTGTAGCCGCCGTATTTGCGTAGGCCTGCGAAGATTTTGGTGGTGATGGCGCGGCGCTGGCGCTCGCGCAGCTTGGTCTTCTCCTTCTCGCTCGCGCTCAGCTTCGCCATGCTGCTGCTGCTCGTGCCCGCTGTCGACGTCGACCTCGAGTCCCCACTCTGAACCTCCTTCGGCATCACCAAGCTGCAGCGCCCTGCTACACGACGTCCCAAATTTAGTCATCATGAAAGAATACAAAAGTAACCGACACCTGAGGCGGGCCACAACAACAACGAGGACGGTACAATTTCGCGAGGATACCGACGTGCAGCGGCTGCACTCATACGGCCAGGTTGTGGTACCGAGCCATGTCCGGGCGGGAATGATTACAGCGCGGAGTTACCATGCTGTAGGGAAGAATAAACAACAAGGGGGAGGAGCGTACTTGTTCTAAGTGCAGAGAGACGCCCAATATTGACAGCCGCGTGCTTGGTCCTTCATTTTCAACCCCCTCACAAGAATAACAAGACGGCGTACAAGCGCCGGATGATGGCTATGGTCCTTGGCTCGCCTCCTGTCACCAATAATTTAGGGCAACACACACCAACATGTTGCTCTCCTCTTCAACACATGGTGGCCATGGCGAGCAAGAACTCCGGCCTCGCTTCTTCTTCTCCGTCCCAAGGAACAACAGAACATTCAAGCGATCATGTGCCTGCCTGCCTCCCCCCAAGAAGGCGCTGTCGGTGGAGTAACCAGAAAAAAAAACCAACCACTCGGTTGCTGCTATCTAAGAAACTCTGACATGAGAACAGTCGGAAACCATGAGCCGATCAGCCGAACAACAGGCGACCATGAAGAGTCCCGGCTATGGGGGGGAGGGAGCTACACCAGATGAGGTAGAAACTAGAGGCTCAAGCTCAGGAAGGCAACAAGAACACGGCTCTACAATGTCGCAAGACCCGAGGTAAAAAAAAGCTCCTTGAACTGTCACTCTGCAACACAGCAGCCTAATTCTACACCGTCAACAGTGAAGCAAAGCCCGAGAACACTCACGGCATGAGACTACTACTCAATTTGCTACAAGTACTCCCACTCTCCCTCTCCGAAGTTAATGCTGCAAAGACCGCCCACATCATCACCTTTGACCGGCCCGGAGCGAAGTCACCATCATGAGACGAACTGTCCCAGCTCAATTCCGGAGAAGACCACTCGCATTTCCCCAAGCTAGTACCCGCTGCCTCCACCAACCAAACAAGCTCACTGCTCTCCCATTGCAAAAACCAGCAATGGAAGGGTGGCAGGATTCGAACTCTGCTGCAGGTACAGCAACGCCAGCCCCGGTCTAGCGCGCAGCATACACAAGGCGTGGTGGCTGGTAAGTAGTGATGGCGGACTGGAGGTGCGCAACTTACAGCTCCCTCCTCTCTCTCTCTCTCCGGAAACCGGGCGCTCGTCCTTTTGGGCCTGCCATGCAAGTGGCGCCTATCGCCGCGCAGGCTCAGCCGCCGTTGCGGCTGCAGAAAATTCACCCCCGTCCGCTGCTGCCATCTACAGACGGCGTAGATTTTCGGGTGGCGGTTTTCGGGGTGGACTGGATGACGCTGATCTAGCTTTTGGATGGATTTCCGGGGGGTGACGGGTTTGGAGGTGCGAGGTGTCTGGAATTTAGAGGGTGATGTAGATGGGTGAGGTGACGGTTTGGGGGGTGGCGGGATTGGGGTGGGTGAGGCAAGTGGAGCGTTGGTCTACGGCGTTCTAATTCGGTCAAAAGCGGGGCCGGTGAGCGCGGGAGCATGTTCTGGGAGCGTGGTTTGGGAGTTTATTGGGCCTGGCTGACGTGGCAGGTGGGATTCTGAGCTGATGTGGCTGTGAGGGGAAATTGGTGGGGAGCTTGTGAGGGGTGGGATTCTGGAGCCGCTGGTGGAAAGGGTGCTTGGAAAGAGGAATTTTGTGACTTTTGCCTTTCCTTGGATATAGTTCAATCATTTGCCGCGTAACAAAAGCGCAAGGGTATGATGTATGGGGTAACAGACGATAGTAATGGTGTGGTTTGGGGGCTTTGTAACTGTGCCATGATGGTCTGAGCCATAATGGACCACTTGGTTCCCAAAGAGCCAGGCAATTGGTGTCTCCATGTTTGATATGTGGACCTCCCACTGTGCAAATTCCATGGTGAATTTAACCTCAGAGACCTTCTGCTTCAGGAAAGATATGCACAAGCCACGTGTCTCACGGAACCAGACATTTTAGAGATCAAAATTGAACTTCTTGAGAATGTAACTTATATGAGATGGTGAAGCAAAAAGATTGTGAATTTTGACTTGAAGTGAAAAAATTTGTCCCTTGAACAGACACTTGGTCCTGTAGGGGTCAAAGAGAATATTTGAAGCTCACCTGAATTTTGAATGTAATTGGATAGGAAAGGATAGGTGGGGGCCCAAATTGGGCCCTACCTTTTTGAAAAGGTGATGATCAAGATGCCATGCACAGAGGAGTTCTGAGAGGAGCTCGTGAATGCAAACGCGGAAATGTGAGTCATGGTTCAGAGCATGCAAGGCATGCAGTTGAATCAAATCATCGGGTAGTAACGCCTCAAGATTCACAAACTAGCTCCAAAGAGAGGGAGGAAGAGAGAAAAAGCCCGAGTTTCCATCATCAAAGGCCACAATCATGCCGAGGACTATCTTCTGGAGCCTGCAGTAACTGCTCAGGCCTGGTACTAACAGTGGCAGATGCGAAACAGCCGTCAGGTGGGGTATGGAGGCTGTGGTTTCAGATGTATCCTCATCATACATGCATCGCTACGATTGTAGCATATTCAATCAGATCCGGTAATTATGTCCCCGGTCAGTCAATCTGAAGTCTCAATTTTAGAGCCCTTTTCAACCCAGACGAGTCTCAGGTCTGGTCAAAGTCAAAGTAAAATTTGCAGCTGAGCAAAGTTGAACCTCCTTGTTACAGTATCTGCGTATTTAGTGGAAGACAGGAAATACTGGAAAGCTTAATCATATCGGTGACTGCAGTTGATTAATCTATGCCTACAGTTTGCTGTCCTAGTGCTGTTATAAAAGTGAAACAATTGTACGAGGTCTCTGAGGTAGATATTCGGTTTCCAATACTAACAAATATCATTGTTAGCAAAATATTTTCTAAATGAGGGTTTTCAATATTTCAAAATAACTGAATATATGAAAACGTCGAAGCTTTGATATTTTGAGGCTTCAGTGACGTGTAAAACTGTGTTTTAATACTTTTGAAATATAATCATTGATTTTCATGTAGCATTTTCCTACCAAATATTTAAGTACAAATTGAAAATATCTTTGCTGGATAGTATTTTCACCACCCTCAACAAAATCGTTATCTCCATTATTCAGTAGATTGCAGTGAAAGCATGAGAAGTTATTCCATGAAGGACCAGAGTTCCCTAGGGGGACACTTTGAGTTTTAATTGAGTCCCTCAATCTCAAATTTTGGCATGATTTTTTGAGATTCTTTATTAAATGGACAACTTTCTAATAGCTTTATGTTGACGTAATTTTTGTGGAAATTGAACTTACAGCTCAAAAGTTACAAACATTTTTTTATAAGAAGAAGAAGAAGAATAACACCGGTCTCCCAAAGGAGCTGGTGTGAATAGAGTGTTTGTTCGTCCCACCACTAAAAACCATGTTCACTGGACATGGGACTAGTAGTATGGGACTACTTCCCCCTCTTGAGGGTAGATTCTATGGGAAAACAACTCAAAATCTAGCCATTGGGGTTGGTCTAGGGCTGTTTGTGATTTTATACAGGGTGGTTGTTTTCAATTCTTCTTTTGTGAAGAAGGATATCCATGGCATGTTGGATAGCAATAGTGTTGATATTATTGAATACATCTTTGATGGGGTCAACAAGGAGTTCAAATGTATCTTCGATGACGTTCATGGAAGCGATGTAAGTGGTAGCTCTCGCACCAACTCTAATTATTGTGAGTGGTTCTACTTTTCCAGCCAATTTCTTTCATTTTTTCCAATGGCAGTTAATATTTTTTTCAATTTTTCTTACATTTTTCTATAACATATACAAATAGTGCAACCTTTTAGTGTGACATACAACAAATAGTTAGAAAACACTTGATTAATTATAAATTTGATAGAAATTCGAGTTTTTTTCCATTATATATTTTTTTTAATCTTCTTGGAAAATAAATGAAACCCTTTGCATCTACCACAAAGATTTTTTAATTTCAAAAATATGAGAAGGATATGATATATGCAAAACTTTTTAGTGTATTGTTGATTCTTAGCACATAGTTGCATTGCAGGATTGTTAAGGACATCTTCTACCCCTCTTCTGAAATTTGGTGCACATGTGCCTAACATGATCCTTTTCAAGTTAAAAGTAGAATTTCACAACTTGTAGTGCACAAAATTTCTATAGAAGGTGGTCAAAGTTTGTTAAAGGTGTTTGGTATGACCTCAAGAAGAGTTTATGTCTCGTTTCAAAGGATTTTAAGGACAAATTCTTTGCCACACAAAGTGGTACAATCCTAGTAGAAGATCCTACAACTAGACATGTAAAAACTATGTCAAAAATTGCACCTTTTGGAGGTAGGTAGTAGTGAAGGAAAGTTCTTGGAATGCATAGAAATTAAGAGTTTTACTTTTCTTGAAAAATATTTTTTTATTGTTAGAATAAGTCATGGTATTTCTATTCACCGTTTGGATTTTAGATCCAACAATTATTTCTCTATTTAAAAAATAAAATTTCTTTCCTAAATGAAGGGCCACTTTCTATACCCTTAGTCGTTGCACGTCCATTTTTTTATATTGTAAACACCTCCATTTCTTGTGATTTTTGGCATGCAATGACCTATCACAAGGTAGAACATAGATCTATTGATTTTATGCAATGTGTAGTGGAAAAATATGCCACTATTCTGAGTCAAAGTATGTTGGCCCTATCTAGGCACAACGGAATTTTTTTTCCTTTGTACTCTTCAAATGCATGTAACTTACAATCCACACGGTCAAGGTTAAATTACGAATGTTTTGGAGGTCTTCTTGTAGTAGTTAGCTTCAAGATCCTACTATTCACTATCTACAAGATCCTCTTTTTAGATAGTGAACGGCTGGTTGAATCCGTCTAATAATATCTCATCAAACTTCCAGTTTTTGAGGTGGTTTTGGTGAAGCATAAAGCATGGTCCATTAGGGGTAAAAGTATTAGCACACTTTGGCTTCACTTGGTGTTGAAGTTGTGCATTGCAAAATTTCAAAACTTTAAACCAATATGGTTTATATAATGTTGTTTGCTTGTACACCAATTTTCAAAGGTAGAAGAGGAGTAAAGCATTTTGAAAAAATTAAGCAACTAAGAGAGGTTGCCATAACACATTTTGTTTTTTGATAAACTCATTCTTGTCTAAATAGAAAATCCAAATGGTCAAAACAGAAGTTCATGCTTAAAATAAATTCAATATGGAAAACATGAAGATACTTAATTTTGATAAGGAAATGTTACTTGTTTTTTGCACCTTTCCTAGAAAAGGTGAGAAAACTTTGAGTTCTGTTGGAATGGAAATTTTACACTGTGTAAGGTTTTTTTTTTTACAATCTCGAATAGAAAGCAAGTAATGGAGGCTTGTATCAAATTTTGCATATTTGCACAAGAGAATATCTATTTTAAAAAGACCAATGGAAAGTATATGAGACTATGAGCATGATTGAGAAAAATCATGAAATCCAATCCATATGTCCATGAACCTGTCATAAAATGAAAGTAATCATGCCCATTGTCACCATCTTCCTATTTCCCCCACTCTATAAATGATCGAGTTTGCACTCATTATTTCCTACAAATTAAGGATTGTTATTGGTCATGACCCTTTACTTTGGATGGCGCTTAGGGAGATGTACCTTGTGGCACAAATGGACTAAACATGCTAGGCCACTTTGAAAATTCATGACTATTTAATTATTTATCGGAAATTTTTGAAACTACTTGGGCTGAAATTGTAATACATTTCATTCTCAAAAAAGAAAATCATTATCATGAGTCCCCTCCACACATGGTGGAAATAGGATACCTTACCCTCACCAAGCAAAATCGGTGATCTGTTTTTCTTTCTTAAAATTTTCATCTCAGTGCGAGATTGTGATACTTTAACCCCTGAAAGACAATTGTCCCAAAACGGGTTTTTTGAGAATTTGGGCAGGTTCCTATGATGTCAATTTTAGATATATTTTATTGAAACTTTTTTTTGAAGGTGTGGTAATGTTAGAGCTTCATGGGGATCTAATTTATTCATCATTTGGACATTGGGAAAAAAAGATATGATGCCCAAAGTAAAAATTCCTACTCGTCGGGCACCTCGGGCAACATAGCAAAAACACTCCATTATTTATGATTTTTTTTTTACAAGAAGCTAATATTATACTATTCGGTGATTTTGAAAAAAAAACTACTTTTGGAATTTTTGTCTTTTTTTAAAAGAGAATCAAAGTTCTCACACCTTTTCGGGCAAGGTGCCAAAAAAAATTCTTCTTTGCCATATAAAAGATAGAGATTTTGTTTTTTTGTACTTTTTATTTTTTCTACTTTGAAAAGGAGTATGAAACTTCGATTTCACCGTTTGGATTTTGAATTTTCAAGATCCACAATTTACAAAAAAATAAAATGCAAATAAGCAAGTTTTAAATCCCTTCTACTTGCAATACTAATTTGAGAATGCTACACACTATTATTTCATTTGAAATTTGGGGAAAGTATAGCTTATATGGTCTATTTTTATTTGGTAAAATCTCCTCAAAAGAAAAGATGCAAGAGATATTTTTTCATGAGGAAACATAGTGTGCTGATCCTGTTTTGAATGGTCCCAAAATGACAATGTTTTTCATTTCAAATACTATAATCTTCTAATTCATATGGTGAAAAAATTTGAGAAAATTACCACTTGTTTTTGTCATATTCTAAATTAAGATCTTACGGTTAAAAATAGTAATGGAAGATTTTTTTTACTCTTACCTTCTCGTTTACTAGAATATGTAGTTTTGAAGTGTTTTTGACAAGAAAATCGCAAAGAATTTTAGGGGTTAATACCAAAATTTGGATTGCTTCAAACATGCCACTTGTTTATCCAATTTTTAATATGTTTCATTGATATACATCCCTTTCTTTTTGGTAAACTTTGGAATGAAACGATTTTTTGGGTAGGAAATTAGAATTTAAAAATGTAAGAAAGCCAGTGGTGATTAATTAGGTGGCCCCTCCAGGTGATGAACTTGTGGTACCAGGGCAGTGGAAGGGTCAGGGTATTGAGTGGAGATAGGGGTGGGTACTTCAAAGCGGCACATGTGCCAGATGATTCTACGGCCCAAATCCAGTCTTTATGGGGAGACACAACCTCCCTATAGCCTTTTCCCCTATCTTTAATTACTATGCCACCTCTAATTGGTTCAGGGTTTAGCTCCCTACACCCTAGCTCATTATCAGACCTCACTCTGTGCCCTTGCAATTAAGTGAAGTGAAAAGACACCCCCCCCTGCCAAGTGCCACTTTTGATATATTTTAAAATTCTAACAAAATTTACAATCTATTTTCTTACACAACTTTGCCAACTTTGCTGGCCCATTCTAAACCCTAAACCCTAAACCCTAAACCTAGATTTACAAATTTTGGGAAATAAATGTATATTACTTGAGGATTATTATTTTCGGCTAAAATCCAAGTTAAACTTAATCAATTATCGAGGATTGTTAGTGAGTTTTGGGTTGTCCTACCTTATTTCATGTGAACAGTTGTGTATTTGGAATTAAAGGTTGGTTTGCATTATGTTGGAGTCTAAGGATATGAAAATATTTTATTGGTGGATAGTCTATAAAACGTTTGTAATAAATTTCTGCCACTACGACTTTTTTGTTTCAAGGGTGATATCACTTAAGTGGTATCATATAAGGTAACTCCCCAAAACGGACACGTTAAGCAATGTGCATATATGGAAATGAACAAATAATAATACATTTATTTTTTGGTGACATCATGTAGGATTACCGTTTCAATCCAAGTGATTCCATATTTTTCCAATGAAATGCTAATTAGTTGTGAATTTTCAAAGTGTGTTGCCATGTTTAGTTGGTGGCTGCCAATAGGTGCCAACCAAAAGTAAGGGGTCTTGACAAATAGCAAACCTCCATTTGGAGCTGGATGGGTGGTATGGGATGGAAGTGGGTTGGATATAGCGCAAGTTTATAGGTGCCGGTTATGAGTTTTGGTTGATTACCAGCCGGATTATCTTAGTTTAATTTCTGTGTTGAAACCCAAATTTTCTAATGTCGACACAAATTGACTCCAATTAGTTCCAACTTTTGTGTCATTCCATTCCACCACCATGTGAGTTTTTTGCACAAGTATTTGCAGCTGTTCTCTTTGATACAAGTTTATGAAAATTAAGATAAAATCAAAATAAGAACAAATTCTTTCCATAGATAATCATTTGGTTTGAATGTAAAAACGGATCCCAGTGCCATGTAAAGTATGCCTTGAGAATATGCTTATGGGCACATGCCCAATACGGGTATTCAAAAAAATTGTCTGGCTCGCATTTTAGTTGCCCCCCTCAATAAGCTTGCCGGCAATATATGTTCCGTGCCATTGCTGCTCTTGCAATTTTGGTCCAACTAGAACATATTTTCCCAACAGTTAGTGAACTTGATCTAAAAGATCTTTTGAAAAGTTTGTGTTGTCCTAATTTGTCCTTTTGTAAATAATAGGAAATTGTCTTAGTTCCGAATAAAATGAAAAAGGATAAGAACGGACCAACTAATTGTCATGCTTAGGGCCGAAACTTCCACAATACTGTATATGTAAAAGAATATAGTCTTCAAAGAGATGAATACGCAATGCATGGAAGATACACTCCCAACGGTTTATTCATTTACAAAGTATCATTTCACACATTTATGGATATTTGTCCCGATTGGCATAATATCTCCAAAAAAAACTTCCATATGGCTATTGGAAATGAACTAGTGCAAGTTCTTGCCTTGGTAAGTAACCTCAAAAAGTAAAACAATTTGTTTCATGGTGGCATGGATAACAACAAGAACCTGAAAAAATGACAAAATTGCATATTGTCTTGAAGGTGGGAGGGGGTACCCAAAGCAGACATGTACCTTTATAAAATCACATTAAACTTTTGTTTGGAATTAATCTTTGAAGAACCTTACCATATGCCTTGAGTATAATATCGTACATTTAGATTCTTTCATTTAGATTCATATTTCCAACAAATACCTCAGAACAAGGTGAAGTACACTGATTTTGATATTTAGTGTCACGGGCAGTAAATGACTTGTAAATGTTGTAAGTTTTTACTTTTGATATAAATTTTTACTAAGAGCACAACAATCTATACTACTCAAAGAGGGGGATCACAGTGGACATGGTCGATAAAAATATTCATCAAGAGTGAAAACTTATAGCATTTACAAGTCATTTACTGCTCATGACACGAAACATCAAAATCAATGTAGTTCTCTTCCAAGAACATGGTTGAGCTCCAAATGGTTGAGTACGCTTGATGGTTCCCATCTGGTAAGATTACACAATGTTTTAAGGTATGGTGAAGATTTACAGCAACCTTATAATCCTTACAAAGCAGACTTCACCATATATTTGCATCTCAACCAAACTCCTAGTGCTTGCCGGTTAATTTCTATTCCTATAGAATAACTACAATATGCAAGTTTTTGCATGTTTTGCACGGCAAACTTTGTTCAAAAATTTAAGTTATTAAGATAAGTTTATATTGAGGGGTTAGAGAATCCCTATGTGTTACTACCGTAGGTTGGAAAAACCAACATCGGAGGTTGTGCATGCATGGAGAACTTGGTTTAGGACCCCAAGGTCTTCGGTTTGAGCCCCATGGTCGTTGAAAGTGCTGGATATTGTTATCTGTGATTTCTTGCTAAAAATGAATTCATTGTTATTTTGGATGCCAAACGGCCTTTTCTCATTTTAATTAATTATTCAACATGGAGGTGCCAAACTAGAGGTTCACCTATAGTATTTGGAATCACAACATTTTCCAAACAACACATAATTTAGTTCTAGAAGTTATTAGCATTTAGTAGGTGTAGGGAGCTCCCTTGAGACAAGTAGGATTCCATACTTTGATAAATAGGAATTTTTCATATGTCATATAAATATGTTCACCTTCTTCTATAACATATGTTATGTGTTCACATATTTTTCATATAAATATGTTCATCTCTATTTCCTTCAAGACATTCTCATTTGTCACTTAACCCATGATGGACTAAGTCTTCGTTCGGGGGACAAAAATTCTCACTTTGATTGCAATCATCTTTCAATCCATACGGTCAAAATTCACAAATTTATTACCACATCACCTTATATAAGTTTAGAAGAAGATCCCAGAGTGACATCCTCAATAAGTTTATCTTGGAAGTTTTAACCCTAAAAGGACCGTGACAGTTTCACACCAAAAACACTTCGAAACTTGTTGATTTTAGTGCAATGAGTAAGGAAGGAAACAAAAACTTTTGTTTCTAGTTTTGACCATAGAATCTTGATTAAGTCTTACTAAGAAACATACTCACACAATCTCATCAACTTTGACTACATGGATTGAAAGATAATAGTGTTTAAAGTCAAGCAAGTAGTTCATATTCTTCCATGCGTTGAATCGATCAATAGACTTTGTGTGCACTTGGTGTCAAAATTTTGCACTACTCATGGTCTAAATCCATTACCATTGTGTTAAACATGATGTTAGTTCCCTTTACACCAATTTTTAGAGGTAGAGAAAGGGTGTAGGGTGATATTCTACTACACCCTATACACTTTTGGCAAAAACAAAGAATTTCCAAAATTTGAAAAAACACATTTTTATATTTTGGTTGATTGGTGGTAGAAGTCAACTTGATTCTACATGAAGACCTAGTTTTATTTTTATTTGATCCCTTGTACAAGGATTTTCTTAGAAACGCTAAACTTGAATGGAGGGACATTGTGACACTAAAAATTCCTAATTTTGAGTTTACAATTAATTCAACAACAAACTAATTAAACAAAAAATTGACCTACATGTACAATCTTGTTGATTTAATCTTCCAATCAACAAAAGTGCAAAAAATTAATTTTGATTTTTTATAGAACTCCCTGTTTTTAGTGATTTTAGTAAATAAAATCATATATAGATTACAAATGGCAAATTGCCCTTGGACCCTTGGATCCATTAGTAATGTCAATCATTCCTCCATATTCAATAATGTAATTTTCTACATTTATGTACACTTCAAATAAATAAGTAGTGTTTTTTCCAATTTTGTGACACTTTGATACCAAAAATGGGTTAGTCTAGTAGAATATCACCTTGTAGCATATTCAAAACAACAGTGCAAGGAGTGGAGGTTCCAAAATTGCCAATTCACGTTTTAATTCATTGTGAACTTAACATGTTTTAGAATTAAAATTAAAATTTTCAATAAGAAGGTTCACACCACTTATTGTTGTGGAAATTGGAAATACTATGGCGTCAAGAAACACAAAACCATAACACACTCAACGCCCAACTCTCCCAAAAACTTTTACAAAAACTCCTATAAAAAAATATCTTCGAATTAAAACAAATTACTTTACCGAACGGCACACACATCATGAATAATGAGGACTTCAAAACCTTCCACTTCACCCCAACCAAATTAATCAAGAGTGCCCTACATGTTGCCAAACAACTTTTTTGCCACCCAACATGCCCGACCACATGTGCTATCTCTTGCAACATACACCCATACTCCTACATACTCCAAAACCCATTCATCACCATCAACAATAGCATCCTCCCAAGAACTACCCTACCACCACTCCACCCCCCCAACCCATCACACCCATACCACCCCCGCCCCCCAACATACATCCCCAAAAATCCCACCACCTACCCGATTAATAACATCATACACCATGAACATATACAAAACACAGATACTAACAATATACATAATACCTATACAAGATATCTATGTCAATGGCAACACAACAACAATACATTCAATAAATGGCTCCCTCAAAGAAACCTTTTTCCACGGCATGACCGTAACACCTCCACATACAACACCAAAAAATTAAAACAATACTATCAAAAAATTAAAAATTAATTCTTCTTGGAGATCATTCAAGCCCACCACCCCCAAGAACAATTACAAGACTCAAGATCCGTAACCCCACCCATAACCATACCACTCCTAAACATCTATACAACGGAATGTAACCCCCACAACGACATTCTCACATCCTCAAACACAATTAAAATAGAAAACAACCAAGCCCATTTATATGAAGAAAATGGCTGACACCTACACACTATCTCCACTACTAGACTCCAATGGCTATGGAACCAATACAACTTAAAACTACAAACTCCTACAAACATCGAACCAAAAACCCAACCATTTGAAACAAAAATAATTTGGCTATACCAAAGATATAAATATCGCATTCCAAAAAATAATCACCTCCAAAATGCACAATACACAATACCCACACCCATCCTAGACTCGCTAATCTCATCCTTCAATATCAAAAAATCATACTTCTCCTCCCTTGTAACATGTTCCACCAAATTAAAAAAAAATCTTTTCACCCTTTGAAAGAGATAAAATATTTGGCTCCTTGGGAAAGGCCTTTGACTATAAATGGATTGGTAAGGAAATAGCTCACCCTTACAATGAAGAGGAAACTCAACAAGCGCTACACTGGGCCCGCATTGCTGCCAAAAACGACCCACACCCCACATCTACACTCACTATCACACCGGACAAAAACTGGTACCAAAACTCTAACCAACAACCAAACCCATTCCTAGACTCCCATATCATTGCACTATTTGAAGCAGACTCAATTCCATACGAAGAACCCACTATCCCACCCGAGCTAAAAAAGCCCCGGATTAAACCATCTACATTACAAATAATATGTGTCCACCACCAAAAGCAAACCCTTGGCACCCTAGAACAACTTGCCAAACTCACCTCCATAGCAATTTCTCTAAACATACACCGCCTACACACAAAAATGGCCCCAACAACAAATACACAAACCCCTGTAAATAGAAGTAAAAAATGGTCAAAACTAAACTACATCAATAATACATTAGACTACCTTGTAATACCCTCACCCCTTCCAAACTACCAAACTATAACCTCACCAAAATTTGATCCGGCATATAACTACTACACCGATGGTTCCTTCAAACCACCCGAACAAATTAGCCCGGGAAATTGGCGCAAAGAAAAAGCTAGCTATGGCATATACAATTCTATTAAAGAAATTAAATTAGCCAAAAAACTCCATGGACTACAAAACATCCTTAGAGCAGAGCTTATGGCCATACACAATACACTACAAATCATCACAATAAAATATAGCAATGAACTCGCACACATATTTCCTGACTGTATCAATGCACTTTATCTACTAAACACCCAAATAACACACCCTACCCTCCACAATAGCTACCCCGACCAAACTATACTAATGTCTATGGTCCAAATGCTACAAAACCGCACACGAATAACAACCCTTCACAAAGTTAGAGCCCACGCCGATATAGATGGAAACGAACAAGCAGATAAACTAGCAAAAGAAGGCTGCGAAAAATCGCACAAAAATGTTAGAGACCCATACGAACATGCACATGCTACCCCATACTACCCCATACTACTTCCAAAAAGAAGATTGGCCTTCTAAAGAAAATACCCTTGATAAAGGCCCGGTTAGATTCTTAAACAAATACCTCAAGAAACAATACCTCTATAACAACCTTGACACAATCGCAGAAAACTTTCCTAACATAAAAAAATGGACTGGAAACAACAAAATAGACAATGAACTCTCCACAAATTTTTGGACGAATCCCATCATCTCTGACTCACAAATAACATGCCTTATCAAATTCCGTACCGGACAATACATGGGAAACGCCCAAAAACAACTCTTCTTTGGAATAGAAAGATTTCCATTTATAACATGCCCCATATGCACTTCCACGGACCCCGACACATGGTTACATGTTTTACTTAAATGTCATAACCACCACATACACACCCTAATTGTCAAAAGACATAACAAAGCTGTATGGGAAATCCGAAAATTAATCACCTCCCATAACAAAGCGAGATGTTTTATCCTCATGAATGCCGGCACCTTCAATAACAACCCACAAGAAAACACTGTTCCACCATGGCTACTCCCATGTACATGTGAAACTCAACGATGCCACTGCAATGCTAGACTCAAACTGGACATACTATGCGTTAGAGGCCTACCATACAATGACCCCCCACCTGACCACTTAAACCAAGACTACACCATTCAATTCATCGAATTTACATATTGTAATGACAGATTCTCTCCAGAAACAGTTGACAACAAAATCAATAAATACCAACCCCTTATTGATGACATCATTGCCCTAGGATGGAAAGTGGATCCCCTTATTGTAATCACTGCCGGCACTCGTGCCACCACCCTTATCCCATCTATAAAAATCCTAGAAGATACCTTCAAAATTCCTATTGACACAATTACAAACACTTTCAAAAATATTAACACCATTGCCATACAACATGCTATGTCCATCCTTCTACATAAACGAAAAATTGAAAACAACCAAGCCCTCCCTGACACACAAGACCCCCCGTAAAATTACCCTCTTTCCTCTTCAAACCTTGACATTCCGAACACACACTCCTCCCATCTTTCCCTCACCCCCATTGTTCCCTCCTCTCTCTCTTCCCCCCCCCCTCTCTTCTCTCTCCTCCTCCCCCCCTTTTTCATCCTTCCTTGTTACTATTTTAATCGGTTGGTCTTGTGGTCTTGGCTACTTGTTACATAGTGTCTACCCTCGAGAGGGGGAAGTAGTTCCAGCTCACTAATTCCTTGTCCGGTGGACATGGTCTTAGTAGTGGTATGAACATACACTTTACTCACGCCGGCCTCCTTTAGAGACCGGCGTTCTTCTTCTCTTCTTGTTGTGGAAAAAACAAAAGTAAAAAGTATGAAGATCCCTAGATTTTATTGGAAAGGAAGAAGTTTTTTTGGTACCTTGCCTGACAATGTGTGGAAATGTTTGACTTGGGTTGATATGCTATTTTTCACTAATGACAAGAACTTCCTTTTGAGATCATGAAAGGAAATAATATTGCTTGCAAGTATTGATCTCACATTCAATAGAGTGTCCTAGCAAAAGGTTTTTGGAGTTGCCAGACGTGCCCGCTTTCCCCATTAGAAATTCAAAACCCCATAATTTTTTCATTAAAAGTCAAAATTACAAAATGATTGTTTTCCACTCAGATTTTAGTACTCCTTAGTTATAGTAGAACTTTCAAAGAGAAATGTTATTAATTGACACCATAGGAACTTTTTGAAAACCCATTTTTGACACTTGTTCCTTTCGGGGTTAAACAATGGAGGCGATATTCCTGTAAAACGCCTGATTCTCTTGCCTTCAGGGCGAGGTATATTTTTCTCTGAATTCAAGGGCGAGTCAAGTAGCTTCTGGCCTCTGCTTGGCAGTATCTGAAACCATATCAGAAATGTTGTCCTCTTTGGCACATGCTCTGTGATGTTGCCAAATTTGGACCAATTTGAACATGTCATCTGAATTCTGGCTCCCAATTAGGAGCTTCATCATGTGTGTGTTGTGGAAGGTGAGACTGGATGCTGCAAGCCTGCATGTGGCATGATGGGATACAATTACTCTTAACCCTTCAAGGATGATTACCGAATCTGGTCGCTGCAAGAATCTACTACAGCCGTAGATATTGTCGATGTAATCTACGACCCTCGTAGATTCTCACAGCGACCAAGATGTGGCCATCATCCTTAACCCCTAAAGGCCCAAGAGTTCCCTCGGGGGACTCTTGAACATTTGGACTGGTTCCTATGATGTCAATTTATAGCATTCGTTTTTGAAATTTTCACTGTAGATGGATGTTACTAAAAGCTTCGTGTGAGTATAATTTTGTTCCTAAATCCGACATTTAATGAAAAAGTTATAGGGTTTTGAATTTCAAACGGAGAGAATGGGCACATCAGGCAACTCCAAAAACTTTTGCTCTAACACTTTATCAAATGTGAGATTTTTAATGATACCAAGTAATATTATTTCCTTTCATACAGTCAAATAACATTCCTCCTCTTTAGTGAAAAAAAGCACATTAACCCAAGTCAAACATTTTCACACAATGTCACATTGTCACACATTGTTGGTCAAGGTATCAAAAACATTTCTTGTTTTCCCCATAAAACTTAGAGATCTTCATATTTTTTACATTTTACTTTCTTTACTACAAGATGTGTTGTGAACCTTCTTAATGACCGTTTGGATTTTCATTCTAAAAAATATTTAGTTCACAAAAATCTAAAACGTGATTTGACATTTTTTAACCTCTACTCCTTGCACAATTGTTTTAAATATGCTACATCCCTTCTCTACCTCTAAAAAATTGGTGTACAGGGAAATAACATCATGATTAATATAATGGTAATGTTTTCAGACCTTGTGTAGTGCAAAAATTTGACACCAAGTGAAGTCAAAGTCTATTGATCCACTCAACACATGGAAGAAAATAAATTGTTTTCTCTACTTCAAACACTATAATCTTTCAACCGTGCAATCAAAGTATATAAAACTTAGTGAGGACATCACTAAATAAGTTTTAATTTAGATCCTACAATAAAATTTAGAAGTAAAGGATTTTGTTTACCTCCTTCTTCATTGCGCTAGAACGAGTAGTTTTGAAGTGTTCTTGGTATGAAAATGCCTTGGCGGTTAGGGGTTAAAGGGTTGAGTGATGCCACGATGATATTTTGCACATATTAGAATCTCATCCAACCTCTCTTAGAGAGGTATACTGTAATTTTACTTTGCTCCTTTCAATTTTTGGAGTTCACTTCATGAACTCAACAAAATTACCAAGAATCCCCCAAAAAACAAACAAACAAAAAAGAGCAAAAAAATCAATCAAACCAAGAATTTTAACATTTATAATTATTAACATTAGCCCTAATTAGCTCTGAAATTTTATAATCGGCGTAAAGAGAGAAATCAAAAAAAGGCGGTTAAGATTCTTGTTCTAGCATGCAAACTCTTTCTTCCTTTTTAGAGGTAGCTAATACTAGTGCTACCTTGAGTTCAACCCTTTAGTAACCATGAAACTACATTCTGCTCTTTGGATGTTCCATATCTCAATTTGCATGAAACTGTGAGGAAGTAGACTATGAACCCCGAAGTTTAGATTTGCATACACATTGTGCGCACACTTTTAAGAATTTAACCTTGATTTAAAGTTATGAACTCTCAGAATAAATTGGAATACATTTCCAAATACACCACTTACACTCCAATACTATGAATACTTAGAAATCTTATGCCACGTACTATGTAGTAGTTTGTACACATGGAAAATGATTTTAGTCTAAAACTCTGTTTGAAATTTGTCCCTAAAGACTCCTCAATGTTTTGTAAATGCCAATTTATCCAAGACATGTAGAGCTTTTGTTGTCACTTGTATACAACCAAGTAGAGATGTAGAGATGTATTGGACAAATCACATCAAAATATGTCAAAAATCATGCTTAAATGTTTATTTCATGTGTTGTATGTCAACACAAAGCTATCAACATAGTGTACATCTAAACCTTGACTATTTCCACGATGGTTTTTTCTGTAAATATTTTATGGATTGGTATGGTTGTACACCCTTTGATATCCATCATTTTCACTACTAATTTATGTTCACTCCAAACTCTATTACCTATACTTCAATCGTTGGATGTTGTGCAAATGTTCCACAAAGTTGTGCTTATGGGGTTAGGTTTAATTTCTGTAAGGTTAGATACTAAAATCGAAATTCATATTTTCATGAAAATCAAATCAAAGAAAAAAAAATCAACTCAAATTTTGGGATTGTGGAAAAAGTCCCCGGTTAATGGAAGACCAGCAAGCTCTTCCATTAAGATAGATTTCCAAGCTCGTCCAAAAACAATAGATATTAAGAGTAACAATCTTCTTATTCTAAATAAAAGGAAGAGGGTATCTTATTATGAGTGAATCTACATATAATTCAATCATCGTCCCGTCTACAATGTCTTTTTCAAATAAAAAATAAACTAAAAAATAAATAACAATGATCTTGCTATGAATTTCTTTACAATATATAGCATTTGTAATCCAAGTACTTTCTTGAAGCTCATCATCTACATTCCATAGACAGACTGAAACATGCAGCTTTTATTATCAGGAAGAAAGTGCACTGTAGTTATAAAAAAACACCTGTTGACCAAATACCTGCTGACCAAATGGAAAATTCACTGAACTCTTTGGTCGGTGCCACTGAAAGAAAAGTGAGACCATGGTTGTTTTGTATTTTTTATGCCAGTCATTAGTTGTATTATCACTGCAAAAGGTATCATAATCAGGTGTAAGCCTTTAGGTTTCAGGGTTTAGTTTGAAAAAATGGAAAAGGAGTATGTGGAATGTTATGACCCGAGAACCGAAAGAACACTTGTACATTCACTTGCATATTGCATTTATGTACGTGTACACTGGTCATGAAAGCGTACCTTGCCATGGCCAGAGTAGGTGAATGGGACAATTTGCAGGGATTAAAAAACAGGATCATATAATAGAAACTTATTAGATCAAAATTTATTCTTATCCCGGTTTATGACAAGTACATAAATATCAAATGAGGTCCAAGAAAGAAAACATCTTGCATCTTCTACATTTACTGACTTACATAGTAAATAATCTTATGGTTAGATCAAAGAGAGGCTCATAATGTTAACCCCTAAAGGCCCAAGGCAATTTTTCCTCAAAAACACTCCAAAACTGTCATTTTCAGCGCATTCAACACAAAATGATACAGAATCATTTTTTTGAAAATTTAACCGTAGGATCTTGTACTAGACTTGTATGAGAGTGTGTGGTGAAATTTTTGGTAAGTTTGACCGCACAGATTGAAAGATATTAGCCTTTGAAGTGCGACATAATCTCTTTTTCAGGTCATACTAAACACCTTCAACAAACTTCGACCACCTTCTATGGCAACTTTTTGCACTACGGGCCATGATTTTATTGTCTTAACTTGAAAAGGATCATGTTAGGCACATGTGCACCAAATTTTAGAAGTAGAAGAGGTGTAGAAGATGTCCTAAACAATCGTGCAGTGCACCTCTGTGCCGAGAATCAACAATACACTTTATATTTTGCATATATCATATCCTTCTCAAATATTTGAAATTTACAAATCCGTACGGTAGATGCAAAGATCTCAATTTCCTTTCCAAGAGGACATTTTTAGTCTTTTAAATGGACAAAAACTCGAATTTCTATTGAATTTAGAAGTTATTAAAGTTTGGTGACAATATTTGTGATATGTCACACTAAACTGCTGCACTATTTGTATATGTAAGTGAAAATAAATTGTAACTTTTGAACCGTAAGTCGGAATTCTACGAAATTTGTGTCTACGCAAAGCTAATCAAAAGTTGGCCATTCAATAAAAAATCTCAGAAAATAATGCCTAGAATTGAGAACGTGGTACCTTACCCAAACTCAAAACGTCCCCTGAGGGGACATCGGTCCTTTAGGGGTTAAAACCTATACACCTCTCACCACGACGACTGTAGTACACACATGCAACTACCTGATTAAAAAGTCCAAGCGAAGGGAGAAAGGGTTAATACAACCTCCCCAAGCTTTTCAGGAATATGAATCACATATTATTAAAGGAGGGGTTTTCCATGCCTGTTGTACTTGGTCTCATCATTTCGACAAAATCTGTGAAAGCACAGCCCATTTCATAAAGGGATTCTCTCATCAGGAGACAAATACATGAGTTTGCCTTGAAACTACCCAGCCCCTTTTGCCAGGGTAGGGTTGTCGAACGTAACATTAAGCAGACCACATGACGACCATATGGGGCTTCATCTCCCATACAGTATATGGTCCATAATAGTCCTGGTTGGGCTCCTCATGCCCACACAAGTTTCATGGTAAAATCTGATATGGATCCTAACCAAACCAATTAATTCCCCTCTTCTCATTTACCTTGTTAACCATATAATTACCACAATGTTCCCATTGTGTTTCCGATGAGTTCCCATTTTGTTCCCCAGAGTTCCCACAATGTTCCCCGATGTTCCCCGATGTTCCCCTCCATTCCCAATGTGTTCCACATGTTCCCAAAGAGTTCCCAATGTGTTTACACTCGGAACCAATTTATACTTTTAAATTTTTATCCAAATTTACCTTTTGTTTAGTGGGCCCCACCACCAATTGTTAGGGCCCAACGGAGGCTCATCTACACACATGTGCGTGAGCTTATTGTCATGGCATGTGTTGTCACGTTGTGTGTTGTGATGTAACGGACCCCTTTGTCACGATCTAATAGGATCGAAGTAGGCATTGATTCTTAAGTGTGGTAACTTAGTTATCTCATTACCAATACAACTATCCTAGGTGGCAATGATATATGATGCGTATACCATTGCTTTTACTTGTAAGGTCAATTGTTTACTTGAAGTAATTAAAACCTGTTCCAAATTATTGTAAGATTGCATGTTGGGGGTGCACATGGATTAACAATGTCACAAGAAGGTTTGGTTGAACGCGAGAACGACCCACTAGTGTCTTCAATATGTTCAATCTACATGCATGGTGTTGTATTTGAACATGATAAGGTTCAGATATTGAAATGACCTCCAAATGAAAGATGTTAGTTGAAGAATCTTCAATCCAAATGTGTAAATCTTGCTAAACTTTAATGTACTTTTTGAATTCTATAGAGCAAAATATTTCCTTGTGTATACGATACGATTCGTGTCGAGACTGAAGTTTAGAAGTTAAGGGTTAAGGTTGGATAACCTATCACCACCACCAACCCCAGAATTAACAATCTTTGTGGGCCAAAACCACCAGCCGCCCACCGCACTTCCGAAATTTTAGGAAAGTCACTTATGATTGGGTGTCAGTTTATAATTGGTTCAAAGCTCTCAGTTTTTAGTCTCTTGCACAAGTGGTCATTAGCACAACTTACTATGGAAGTAGAGAGTCTTATATGTCGAGAATGGGTCACGACTTACTATCCACTTAAAAAATTTGTAGCAATTTCAATATGAAGAAATAAATGGTCACGACAATTGCAATATTCATGAAATCCTATTTTGAACTCTCAAAAAAATCCTTACCACGTATACAAATGCTATAAATAGGTCAGCAAGCTTAAGTTGGTGGTTATAGGTCATCCAACCTTAGAAGTGTTTGCATTTCAACAATGCCTCAAAATTTGTTTGTTGCTTCAAAAATTAACATTTTAACTTCATTATCCGTGATCTTGATTTGCTACCAACTTCCCATCCTCACATAATAGGCTCATTTGAAACAAGACATCTCATATTCCGTGCGCTACTAGCTTTCCACTCAAGCAAGCCAGCCAGATTGCAAACCTGCCTGTAATCTGCTTCTAAATTGCCATCACAAATTACTAGATAAGCATTGTTGCATTGGTAATCCCACAAAAGAGGAGTCATGAGAGGAGGAAACATTAAAAATATCACTAATTTTATTGTCAGCCGTGCTGTGAACTTCAACTACCATTGAAATCAGTCTGAATCTTTGAATGCTCGGTAGGAAGTCCATGATTCCCAGTCACCCGGTCAAGTTCTACTTTGATATGTGGAGGATAAAGATCATAATATATTGCCCTTTCTCACTTCCCAGGATGGATTCAGATATTGGTCAAGTTGTGGAGATCTACGAGGAACGGCAAACTAGAAGCACGAGGAAGCCATGCATGTTTATTCATTAGTGATGACCGTCAATTTTGTCTTGGAGAATGCACACATTTCTTGCATAGACTGTGCCTAGTGTGTAGCTTACTTGTGTGTTTCCTCACAAAGCAGATTGAAGAGGATTACATTAACCCCTAAAGGACCAAGTGTCCAGAAATGGCAATTGAAGGTTCGGTCAAGTTCTTATGATGTCAATTTCTGACATTCCTCTTTAACCTCTAAAGGACCAAGTGTCGAAAATGGGCTTTTTGGAAGTTCGGTGAGATTCCTATGGTGTCAATTTCCAACATTCCACTTTGAAATTTTTACTCTAGGAGGACATTACTAAGACCTCAGTGGGAGAGCAAATTTTTCTTGAATCCCACATATAATGATAAAGTTATAGGGTTTCAAATCTCAAATGGGGAGAGCGGGCACTTTGGGCACCTCCAATTTTTTTGCTAGGACACTCTATTGATTGTGAGATTTTCAATACTAGCAAGTAATATTTTTTCCCTTCATATCGTCAAAAAAAATTCTTGTCTTTAGTGAAAAATAGCATATTAACCCAAGTCAAACATTTTCAACACATTGTTGGGCAAGGTACCAAAAAAACGTCTTTTCCACATAAAACCTAGAGATCTTCATATTTTTGCCTTTTTTTCCCACAACAACTTGTAGTGTAAATCTTCTCATTGATCATTTAGATTATCAATCTAAACCATATTAATTTCACAAAAAATTAAAATGTGAATTGGCAAGTTTTTTAACCTCCTCTCTTTGCACAATTGTTTTGAATATGCTACACCCCTCTTCTACCTCTAAAAATTGGTGAATGGGGAACTAATATCATGCTTAACACAATGGTAAGGGATTTTGACCTTGTGTAGTGCAAAAATTTGACACCAAGTGAAGTCAAAGTCTGCTGATCTACTAAATGCAGGGAAGAAAATGAACCATTTGTTTGACTTTGAACACTATAATCTTCAAATTAGTGCGGTCAAAGTTTATGAAATTTTGTGAGTATGGTAGTCAACAAGTCTTATTTGAGATCCTAGAGTCAAAAATAGAAATCAAAGATTTTTTTTCCTTCTTTATTCATTGCACTAGAATTTGGTGTGAAACTGTCACGGTACCTTAAGGGATAATATTTTTACTATAAAAGGGCATTACTAAGACCTCAATGGGAGAATTTTTTTTCTTTCTGAATCCGACATTTAATGAAAATTCGATAGGATTTTCAATTCCAAATGGGGAGAGCGGGATTATCTGGCACCTTCAAAAAGTTTTGCTAGGACACTCTATTGAATGTGAGATTTCAATACTAGCAAGTAATATTATTTTTGGCAAAAAAAAATTCTTGTCTTTAGTGAAAATACTAACCCAAGTCAAACATTTTACACAAATTGTTGGGCAAGGGAGAAAAAACAAATTTCTTGGTTTTCAAACGCTATAATCTCCAAATCCGTGCGGTGGATTGCAACAAAAAAATCAATGGTATGTTCATAGAGAAGTCTATTTTAAGATATTATGGATAAAGGTGCAAAATTTTACTCAAAAATGTAATATTCATGCCTCTTTATGGTAGTGGCAGTTTTGGATTGGTTTTTCCTTCTAAAATGCCTTGGTCTTATAGGAATTAATCCCATAATGCCTACATGGACCATGAGAGCCAGAGAGAATCTACATCTGTTCTAGATTAGGCTAAACATCTTGTAAACTATGTGTACATTTTAGTCTAACGCCACTTCACGGAAATCATTGTAGTTTGTCGATACTTGCATGGATTGGAGATTGGAGAGATATGTTGAAAAGCTAACAAGGAGCTAAAAATGTGTACAAAGGACACGAGAGACAATGGCTAATTGTAGAAAGAATTAGAAGAGCAAAGGCACCAAAAGTGATAATGTTCAGAGCCTTCTAGGCATTAAAGGGTTAAAACACTTACTACGTAAGTGCTTACCTTTAAGAGGGAAAAGTAGTTCCATACTACTAATCTTTTATCTGGTGGGCATCAATCTAGTGGTGGAACAAATAGACACTCTATTCATATTGGCCTATATTGGAGACCGAAGTTCTTCATCTAGATGCCTACTACATTTACAAATTCTCCTCGACAAATTTGAATCAAAGTTATTGACGGATATCATCCTTCATGGGAATGAAATACCACTTAGTATGTAGCAATGTATTTGTTGGTCTTTAAATAGTTTATGAATTGTAAATCATGAAATGATTATTACAAAGTGTATGTGTAATTTGTGTGCAATTTTAAACTTAAGAGGTCAAAACCTATATCTTTGCAAGTTTCATCCAAATTAGTACATCCATTGATCAAAACTAGTTGCATGGGCACTAAGGATTGATTTGTGGTCCAACTAGTGTCTTTCACTATGGAATCATGTTGAATAGTATGAGTAAAATTCATTATATGTATCTACATAGTACTAATTTTATTTTAAAAAATAGTTTGATCAAAAGTTTGATAAAAAATAGTTTGAAATTTATAGACACACTTCAATTTTAAATTTTTAAAAAAACCTATGATTTATAATACTATTATTTCTTCACTCTTAATAGCTATTAAGCTTGGTGATTTCCAAAGTTTAATTATCATTATATATAGAAGAGCTTGATAGTCATTGAGCTGATAGTGGTTTTAGTTGCTTTTGAAAATGAAGGAAGAAAGGTTATTTTATACCATGAATCTCAATGCCCTTTGCCCTTGTTAAAGACATCTTTTTCTTTTTTATTGACTTTAAATGAAAAAGATGTAAAAAATCTTAGCATTTTTTGCCTCATTTCACAAATAACTTAAATGTGTTCTTATTTCGCATCTTTCCACTCATCTAATGAATCATTTGATTAAAATAATTTTTAGTATCTATACATATTGGCATCAAAAAGTTTTTTAATTACAATTTATTCCACAACGTTGTAAGTCTATTGGAATCTATTTATTTCCATAATTTTTAATATTTAAAGATAAAGTGTTTTTTTTCTTTTAATCCCTGAAACTCCATTGTCTCTATGTAATATTAAAATAAATTGAAGGTAGCCTTCCAATATTGCAATCTACATTGCAAATTTCCAAATATTTTTATTAGAAGCTTAAGAGAGTAGTAGTATTGTGGAAATAAAATGTTTTTTCCACTGGGAACATAATAGTATTAATAGTATCTTAAGAAAATTGTACTTGACATTAGACAATAGTAGTAGCAAAGACTCAAGCCTTTGAAGGAGGTCGGCGTGAATAGATGTTTGTTTGTTCCCGTTACTATTGTTGTCCACATTAATATATTGTTGTCCACATGACAAGGACAAGTGGAAAGGTGAACTTAGACACCTTCTATTACCTCTTGTTTTTATACAAGTAGCTAACTTAGGTAATTGCCTTTTAAAAATGTTAAAAAGAGCTTTTTCTTGACAAAATTTCACTATAAAAGAAATAGGGCTATCTTTGCCTTAATAATTAGGATCATGATAGCTAGTTTTTATACAAAAATGTATTGTTTGAACTTCAAGAAACAGAATAAATACGGATTTAAAAATTCTTTTAGTGACATTAATAGAAAGTTTATTTTAAATGTTGCAATTTCTTGTGTCATCTAAATTCATGTGTACTGTAAATCAACATCACGATATACATTGTAATGGTGTTGAGTTTAGACTGTGTATAAAAAATTATTATAAATTTTTGTATTAAAAATTATTAAAAATATATAAAATAAACTCTAGTCTCCAAAGGAGGCTGGTGTGAATAAAGTGTTTGTCCCCACTAAGTCTATGTTCATGGCCATGTATTAGCAAATATCTCACATCAACAAAAGTTTAAAATTTTAAGTTTGTTCCTCTCATAGTAAGGGATTCAAAACCACCTTTTTCCTCATTGAAGTTCTAGAATTTTATAATTTCATACAATTTTATTGCATGTTTTTTTTAGTCTAATATAAGATCCTATGGTTGAGGATAGTGATATGGCAAAACTTGTTTTTACAACCCTTATATTAGGAAGGGTAATTTTGGAGGTTCTTTGGTGTGAAGTGGTTAAGAATTTTTAGTGTTTAAATGATAAATCAATATTATATTGAATTCATGATATTTGAAAAAAAAATACACAATAATGGACCATTTACGATCCCTAAGTAGATTTAGATAAGGATATTTTTTTCCCAAAAAAGCCTCTTGATCCCCCCTCTAAATAAGAGAGCCAAGAAAATGAGGCCCACCCTCCACAACACCCATAGCAGAGAAACAACAAGGTCTGCACATTATGAGATCCAATTATCTTTTGACATGTTGTGTGAGTAGGTATGAGGAAGATGGCTAGGATTGAAGGAGCTCCCAAATATATAAATAAAAAGTGGTATACGTTGTTATTCCCAATTGGATGTGGTTTTTATTCTTATGGATAAAAAAATTTAGGGCATATGAGATTAGAGAATTACTATTTGAAGAGTTATGTGATTTTTATATTGTCTTTTTGAAAAAAGTCCACTATTTGACATACTTTCCAAAATCTTTTTTTTTACAAAACTGTAGATCTTCCACAAGGCTGAATCCGTAGCTTACTCTTTGAAATACGACACTTCCATGCCCTTACACTCCAAATTGTAGCACACTCATTGAAATAACTTACATCAGTGTCATTCAATGTTGGAAGAAAATTGCAGCTTGTGATGCTAGGTTTTCATGATACAACCAGAATTGCAGGTTGAAAGTTATTTTTATTTTTACTTTTTGAATTTAAGTTTTTGGAGTTAGATATGTCAGAGAGAATGTACTACACATGTTTTGTTTACGTGTGTGATCTTACCTGTGTGTCTGGAGTACAATTTGAGATGACTATGAGCTTACAATCTAAAACAAACAAGCAGTGTTACTCCCAAGTTACGATGGGTCATAACTAAAAGTACGGAGGTGATAGAATTGATCATTGATAGAGCATAGACTCTGGAGCGTGAGGCATCATGACTGTGTGCAAAACTACAATATGTACCTATCCTAAATATCATTCGAAGCTATTACATTTTATGGAGTTTTTATTATTAAAGTCACCCAAAGTTTCAATAAGACATACACTCATCCCTCCTACAAGTTATACCTCTAATTAGCTATAATGCAACTAACTTATAACCTTAGCTAACTATAACCTTCATTAAGTTCTAACCACTGCTGCAATATAACCACTGCTGACGTGTCTCAACCCTCAAATCACCATTTGAGGTTCATGACATGCAATCGAGGTAGATTAGTAGCTGCTAATGTCGGGATGTACACTTGGCATGGTACCATGGGATGATGTGCCTGAAAAGGCTACGTTGTTGTCTGATTTTCTAATGATTTGGTTTTGTTTTATATAGAATCTTGTGTAACGCTATGTGACAGAACCTGGAACAATGTCCTGACATGGCGGTTTTTGGCACTCCAGTTTTAGAAAATGACAGCGGGTGGATGGAAAAATTACCAAATCTTTACTAAATCCACCACTAACTTTTAGTGTCTCCTAAGTTCTTACCATATCCATCCACCGGCGCTAGATTTGACTATAACTTATGAGAGGGATGAGTGTAGTTCTTTTATTAATGGTACAAGTGTAGTCGACTTCTGGTATCAAAAGTGCTTGGAGTCTCAATGATGTGGCAGGAGAGGGAGTTGGGGGTATAGCGTATCTGGATATCACTTTGTCCTGGCATGATACGATGTCCTTCTGCTAAATCCTATCTTGCCGCAAAATCATGTCCTGTCATGATACCTTGTTTCAACGCAATACCATGTCCCAACACGATATTGTGTCCCAGCTCAATAGTTGTCTCAACCCCAATTTAGGCCAAGGAACATCACAATTATGCCCAAGTAGAAATTCCATAAACTCACCCAAATTCTCAATAAGATACCCTCTTTTTTCACAATAACCCCTAAAGGACCAAAGCATTTTAGAGGAATCTCCACTCCATTGATTTGAAACTGCTAAGATGATATTTTTGAAAACACAACCGTAGCATCATCTTCTGAACTTATATGAGATGACGTGGTAAAAAATTGTGAACTTTGACCATACAAATTGCAAGATAATTGCAATCAAAGTGAAAACTAGTACCCCACATGTACATTTTGTTGATATTAATTTTTTATTCTCAGTACCTACTAAGTATGGAGGAACTTGGTGGATTATCCTTTCTGAATGTAGGAGTGCTTGATGAACGTAAAACCCAAGATAAGGTTGGATAACCTATCACCACCACCAACCCGAGAATCAACAATCTAATGTGGGCCAAAACCACCAGCCGCCCACGCCATTTCCGAAATTTTAGGAAAGTCAGTTATGATTGGGTGTCAGTTTATAATTGGTTCAAAGCTCTCGGTTTTTAGTCTCTTGCACAAGTGGTCATTAGCACAGCTTACTATGGAAGTAGAAAGTTTTGTATGTCGAGAATGGGTCACGGCTTACTATCCACTTAAAATTTTTTGTAGCAATTTCAATATGAAGAAATAAATGGTCACGACAATTGCGATATTCATAAAATCCTATTTTGAATTCCCAAAAAATTCTTACCATGTATACGAATGCTATAAATAGGTCAACAAGCTTAAGTTGGTAGTTATAGGTCATCCAACCTTATAGCTAGTTTTAACACCTTTTCTTAAATAAAATATAAATTATCGTACTATGCCAAGAATCTTAGTCACCTAGCTTATCTGTGAGCTGGTTATAGAAATTTATAATGCTTCAGGGCTGAGGTCAATAATTGATTAATGGGAAAAGAGGCCATTGAATTTACTTGAAGAAGATTAAGGGCCACTTCACACTTGGCCGAGTCGAGAGTCTGTTCGTCAAAATTTGTGCCCAAATTATGGGGAGAGTCCAAACTTTTGGATTAAAAAAAACATTGAATATATATATATATATATATATATATATATATATATATATATATATATATATATATATTGAAGCCTTTGGGCGGTTGTGGTGTGAAGCTCCAAAGCCCAAGTCCAAAGTCCAAACCCCATATCATTACGCCAATAAAAATCAGCCCAAAAAATCGGCCAAAAAAAATCAGCCAAAAAATTTGGGCTCTTTCATCTAACGGTCCAGATCTTGTCAGATTTTGATTATCATTGAAAAAATCGACGGACTCTGAAAGGAAGTTTGGGTCGACTAAAAATGGCGACCCAAATTTTGCTCAAGAGTCTGTCGCCTTGGCGCCAAAACTCTCCAAAAGTACTGCCATGTAGGCACATTGGAAGACGACGGCCTTTGGTGTGAAGGCCGAGAGGCTAGACTTTGGCCATTCAAGCAATCTTATTGGTGGAAACCGACGAACTCTCGACTCTGGCGTTAGGTGTGAAGCGGCTCTAACTCTACCGTAGTCTCCAAGGGGCAACTCACGTGAATAAAGGAGGAGAAGAAGAAGAATAACTCTAGTCTACAAAGGAGGTTGGCATGAACAAAGTGTATGTTTGTTCCACTTCTAAGTCTATGTCTAAGAGAGTCAATGTGAATCAAACATATGTTATAGTAATTCAATGGTTGTTCCTACAGGTGCTCCATCACCATTGCCTACATGCACATTAGTTCAATTTTTTTTTTACTTTTCAAGATACATATTTTTATTTGTAAAACTAAATCAGGAAGAAACAAACAGTTTTATACTGCCACAAGTACTTTGAAGGAGGGTTATCACTATATTCATGACGATTATGACTAAGTTGTGACAAGTCAAGTTCTACTCTCTCACGAGTGTATAAGTATTGGCAATTCTTGAAGATGCTACACTAAGGGCCGCTTCACACTATGCCCAAGTCGAGAGGCCGACCGTCAAAATGAGTGGCCAAACTATGGCGAGAGGCCAAATTTTTTTGCCAAAAAAATACATTATATAATATAGATTGAAGGTTTGGCCGGTCGTGGTGTGAAGCCCCAAAGGCCAAGTCCAAAGTCCAAACCCCATATCATTACACCAAAAATCAGCCAAAGAAAATCAGCCCAAAAATTCGGTCTCTTTCATCTAACGGTCTAGATCTTGTCACTTTTTGATTATTTTAATAAATAAACTCGACGGACTCTCGATTATAGTTTGGGTTGTCCAAAATGGGCGACCCAAGTTTTGCTCGAGAGGCCGTCGCTTTGGCGCCAAAACAACCCAAAAGTGTTGCTATGTAGGACGACGGCCTTTGGAGTTTGGGCACAAGTGTGAAGGCCCAAAGTCCAGACTTTGGCCATTCTAGCAATCTCATTGGTGGAAATCGACGGCCTCTCGACTTGGCCACCAAGTGTGAAGCGGCCCTAACTATGGTAGCTATTGTTGGCAATAAACTAAATACGAACTTATACACTAAATATCATCGAAGGCCTAATTGCGCCCAAGACAATATAGAAATACAACATTATTTTGTCAACTTAGTAAATCTTTGGAGTAGAAAAATAACGATACGTGTAAATGTAGTGTAAGATTCTCCAACTCATTAAGCTTGGCTTGATATTTATTGATCTTTACCTCATTGTATAGTAGACAGTAAATTTTATTTTGTCCATATTTAGAGGGATCAACATAGTAAGGTAAGTAACAATAAATGTCAAGTTGCACCTTATAATATAGTTAGTGTATTGAAGTGAGACAAGAAGATAGTAGAAATCTATATATTTAAAATTCCTTTCTCCATCCTCAAGATACCCTGGGATGTATATTTTCTTGCTATTCCAAGGTTCAAATTATCAATCAACCATGGACATGCTCTTCTACTTAGAAGTTACTATCCACGAGGTAGCATTTTAAGTCTAGTTGAAACATGAACTAAGTGGGGAAAACGGCTCCATCTACTCCATAGGGGTTGGGTTCATTGTGTTGGAAACCATACAACCTTCTTCTATAATTGCCTAGGATGCGATTGGTTCTTGCTCTATGTTCCAATGTAACCCCCTTTTGTGTTACTACTAAGTAATGTACCAATGACCACCTTCATATAAATTGTTGTTTTTTGGTATACTGAATGGTCATCTCATACAATCTTTCCAATAGTGTCCCATATTGTACTCAAGGGTTGGATTTGACCCTATTATTTTAAATATTTGTGTATCTCTAAAAATAGGTTTTTGGCAATACCATAATTTCCAAAAACTCTTTTTCCAAAAATTGATTAGTTTGGAAAAATCCAAAACTTTTGACAATTGTTTCAAGAAATGTTTTTTTGCCGAATCCGACCCTTGGATGTAGTACTATCTTCTAGCAATGTCTCATACCATCTTTCTAGTAGTGATGACCAGACCTATAATTGCTTCATAGAAGAACAATGAACATGGAAACCTTTTTATTGTCACCCGTTTAATATCCAAGGACATCACTATGGATAAATATGCATATAAAACATAGTGTTTCCTAAAAATTATATATGTAATTATGATATGACATCATGAAATTGTGTTTTAAAATTTGAATTGATATTATACAAAATTCTATACAAATAAGAATATTAAGGTTAATATTAAATCTTAACGGTATATTATATCTCATAATTCACATATGCTTGGTGCTGACAAAAGGAATCTATTGTATTTTTTGTATGAGTAATTATTGAAGAAAATAATTCTCATCATTACATATATTCTAGATTTTTTAGTGTATTAATGTATTTTTCTTTGCTCCAAATTACTTTACTACAAAAATGATGGAAACCCATGACATTGTTCAATACAATATTATCATCATTCATTGTTAAGATGTAAGAGTGACTTTACCTATGCATCATACACTCATGAGCAAATCATTTGCCACCCCTAACAATTGTGGAATTCTTGCAATGTCCTTTTGTGTAGAAGTATTGTGGCCTATTATTGCCCTACACTTGGTATGTGTCATCATGTTCTTCCATTTGCTCCTCACGTGATTTCAATATCATTCCAAGGCTCAATTGATGATGGTACTTGGACCTTTATAAGGTTGGACATCCTCAATCACAAAGGCCTAATTTGGATCTTTTCTAATTTGCCCAGAAAGTCTATGTTGTTTAGAGATTATATCATTGATTTGAGAAATTTAGCCTATTTTTGGTTGTCTCAAATTTAAGGGGAAAATATAATGACCTTATTTGAAAAAGGCCTTTGCATGGCAACATGTAATTCACATGTGCCAACTATTTAAAATGCAAGGTAAACTCTAAATCAATAAAGTATGTTGATATTTATATTCATAATTAAATAATTGAGATTCTAATCATTGTTATTCTTAAATAAGATCATCATTATTTTTAAATACATTAGTAATTTACACAATAAACAAAACATTGAAATAAAAACAGAAATATAAAAATGCAAACATTAAGTATATAGCTATTGAACTCTATGCTCAAAAAATATGTAATTGCATTTATGAAAAAAATATTTTAAATTAGACACATGATTATAAATCAAATAAATTAGTATTTTTAGAATATACATAATGGATTATAATTATAGACATATAGTATATTTTTCTAACGAAAAATCTAACCCCTAAATTTCCAAGAGTCCCCTCGGGAGACTCTAGAAGGTTCATGCAAGTTCCTATGGTGTATTTTGTAACAATTTTCTTTGATATTTTTAATGTAGATGGACATTACTAGAAGCTTTGTGTGAGTCCAATTTTTTCCCAAATCCGACATTTAATGAAAAAGTTGTAGGGTTTGGAAGTTCAAATGGGGAGAGCGGGCACGTCGGGCAACTCCAAAAACTTTTACTAGGACACTCTATTGAATGTGAGATTTTCAATACCAGCAAGTGATTTTTTTCCTTTCATATTGTCAGAAAAAATCTTTTGTATTTAGTGGAAAAAAACATATAAATCCAAGTCAAACATTTTCACACATTATCACACATTGTCGGGCAAGGTACCAAAAAAACTTCTTTTTTTCCACATAAAACTTTGAGATCATCATATTTTTTACTTTTTATTTTTTTCCGTAGCAATGTGGTGTAAACCTTCTTATTGACCATTCCGATTCTCAT
Organism: Bryoerythrophyllum caledonicum; assembly: GCA_963971425.1. Taxonomy (NCBI): domain Eukaryota; kingdom Viridiplantae; phylum Streptophyta; class Bryopsida; order Pottiales; family Pottiaceae; genus Bryoerythrophyllum; species Bryoerythrophyllum caledonicum. The sequence goes on along the minus strand of OZ020516.1, from coordinate 33,315,134 downwards.
TCTAAAACATACTAAGTTCACAAAAAAATATAACGCAAATTGACATTTTTTGAACCTCCACTCTTTGCACAATTTATTGAATATGCTACACCCTTTTCCTACCTCTTGAAATTGGATTACAAGGAACTAATATCATGTTTAACATGATGGAAATTAATTTAGACCTTGTGTAGTGCAAAAATTTGACACCAAGTGAAGTCAAAGTCTGCTGATCTATGAAACGCAGGGAAGAAAATGGACCCATTTTTCTACTTCAAACACTATAATACTACAATCCGTGCGGTCAAACTTCATGAAGTTTTTATGTTTGTTACTTAATTAGTCTCAATTGAGATCCTATGGTTAAAATTAGAAGTAAATTTTTTTGTTTCTAACTTACTCATTGCACTAAAACAAGCAATTTTGAAGTGTTTTTGGTGTGAAATCGTCAAAGAAATTTAGGGGTTAACATAAAGAAAAATCACTATATCTCTTTGAAGTCTAATTCTAGACTTGATCATCCAAAAAATATATGAAATCCTATAGGTGTATGCGATATGAAATATGTCTCAAATTATTTTCATTAAGAGTAAAATACTATAAAATGTTCAACATTTCAATTTTAGAAACCTATAAACAATTTAAAACACAAGTTGTATATTGTATGTACACAATGTTTTGTGTGGATCACAAAAGATCGTGACATGCTTAACTTTAAAATAAATACCAAATTTTCAATCTAGATGTTTTTGGATTTTCATATCTATTAATTCATTTTAATTTTAATTTTAATTTCTAAGATGATGAATCCCATCGGAGTAAAATTGTGCAATTTTTTTTTCCTGAGTCATTTCATTTTCATACATAGAATTTATACACAAAATTCAAGTTTGTACACAAAAACTTGGAATTTGCAAAACCTAATTTCAGGAATGTAATATCATTTTATGATTTCATTTTTCAATTAAAACATGTATCCTAGTATAAAATATAGGCTAAGGCATTTCAACCTAAAACCATCATCCTTTGAAGTGCGTTCATGGTAACATTTTTTTGTAAATTTGCCTCTAAAGCTTGGACTTTGAGTGAATTATTGAGTTGGTAAAAATATAAATTTCAGTATTTTTTTGAATTATTAGGGTTGCATTTCTTTAAATAGGTATTGTTGTAATGCTACTTTTTGGTTGACACAACTTTTATTTCTCTTGAATTGACTACACTTTGAAGTGCAAACTAGATGGCTCATTTTGCATGTACAAGTTGTTTTGACTATTAAAAAGTAGGTATAAAAAGTAACATAGTTGTCTCCAACTATTTGCACATGCTCTTTGAAGCAACTACATAAATCTTGGCTTGAAAACAAATCCACAATAAATTGGTGTCACTTTCATAATGTGGGAGGCATAAAAGATTATAGATGTGATTGCAATTTAATATATATTAAGAGCATTTGAAGTATCATATATTTCTACTAGGAAAATGTTTGTGGCTAACATTGAATATTGTCAATACCTCATATGTTGGGCAAAGTGGATCTCAATCCCTAAAGGCCCAAGGCATTTTCACACCAAAAACACTTCGAAACCACTCCTTTTGATGCAATGAGTAAGGAGGGAAAAAAACCTTTATTTCTAAATTCAACCGTAGGATCTCAATTAGAACTTATTAAGTAAGGTAGTCCCAAAATTTCATAAATTTTGACCGCATAAATTGAAAGATAACAATGTTTAAAGTTGAAAAAGCGGTTCATTTTCTTCCCTTCCTTGAGTGGATCAGCAGACTTTGATTTCACTTGGTGTCAAATTTTGGCACTAAGATAGAGGCACCCAATTCCGATCGTTTTCTTTTCCACGATCCAATTCCGATCGTTCCCATAAATCAAGAGTTTTTCCTCCTACCATCTTGAAATAACAAAAATCTCAAAAACTTTGGGTGTTCTAAAAGATGCATTAAACTAATATAATAATATAAATAAAATCTTAGTCACTCTGGAGTCTGCACATCTGCCAAAGCCTGGAACATTAAGCTCAAATCATAAATTATATGTTTAATTAACTTATTTGGTTAAAGAGTGTGAGCTATTTTAGTCTTGTGTACAGTACTGTACTTGCTTATTGGTACAAAAAGACAGGGTGATCAGTTACCAGTACCCGTACTTTTGTATTCATATTGTTATAATTTGTTGACTTCCGTTTTCAGACATTCTGCAAATTCTTGGGGAAAATTTTGTACAATCAAAGTGTTGCAAAATATGACAAAATGACCTAAAATGTCGCATTATCAAGGTTTTCTCAAAAACATGATAAACGTGAGCATGAAAATTTGATCAAGTGAGAAACACAATGAAAGTAGATTGATTTTCAAAAATATTTCTCTAAAAGATTGAAACAAATATATTTGCAACATGACTCGAGATAAGAATCTAAAGTATTATGTTGTTGCCTGTTGAGGTTGATAAATTTTCACAAAAGATTCTTGCAACAAATGACTTACCCAACATCCAACACCCAGATCTCTAAGAAAGAAAGGAAAAAAAAGGGAGACTGTAAAAGAATTATCTATGGAATCAACTCCTAGAGAACCATTTGTACCTGCGGGGTGCAAATTAATTTTGGGCACGTTCCTAAAAATCCAATTTTGTAGATAACTTCTTGAAATGTTTAGTGAGAATAGATGTACCAATTATCATTGCACGGTTTTTTTTTTTTTTTTGGGACTTGTAGGGAAAAAGTTATGGCGCTCCAAATATAAGAAGCATGTTTCTTTTGGCAGTTGGGCAGGGTACTGTAGAGATGAATAGTGCAACTGTAGAGTTGACAATTGCACTTTTCTGAGGCAGGTAGTAGTGAAGGAAAGTTCTTGGCGACCTTCAATGTTTTCACTTAAAAATGCATAGAAATTTAGATTTTTAAATTTTAAATTTTATCTATTGTTAAAATAAGTCATGGCAATTCTATTCACTATTTGAATTTTAGATCCAATAATGATTTCTCTATATTAAAAATAAAATTCCTTTTCTAAATAAAGGGTCACTTTCTATACCCCTAGTCGTTGCAGGTCCATTTTTCTTTTTGTAAACACCTCCATTACTTGTGATTTTTCGCATGTGACAACCTAACACAAGGTAGAACATAGATCCATTGAGTTTATGCAATGTCTAATGCAAAAATTTGCCATTATCTTGAGTCAAAGTACATTGGCCGTGCCGGGCACAATAGAAAAAAACAATTTTGCACTCTTCAAATGCATGTATTTTACAATCCACACGGTCAAATTTTACAAAATGTTTTGGGTGTCTTTTTTTAGTAGTTAGCTTGTACATTCTACAGTTGAAAATAGTGAACAATTGGTTGAATTAGTCTAATAATATCTCATCTCAAAGTGGCAGTTTTGGGATGGTTTTGATGAAGCATAAGGCCCGGTGCTTTAGGGGTTAAAGATCTCGAAATATTACAAAGGTGAGATATGATAGTGATGATATTTTCATCGTTACTTCCATAATATGACAGATTGAGGTTTTTAGAATGTTTTAGTATAGTGTGTTGTAGTTGCATTGTTGGGGGTAGTTTTGGACTAAAAAGTTCAATGGCCTGAAATTGTGTCATATAGTATAGAATGTTGTATTATTGAGGCTAGATTTTACTTAAAAAGATGGTATGAGATGATCATTGAGCATATAAGATAATAGCAATCAATACTAGATTTAGTCATTATCAAGTATATTTGTTAGTTGTCTCATACGATCTTTCCAGCATTGGTAGTAGATGAATAAGGGACTATCACTACATGTAAATCAAAGTCTTCATTTGTAACATGTGAGTACTTTAAAATATTTATTAGGAATTGATAAGGACTTTGTACCACAGAATCCTACAAATCTATATATTTTTAATCAAGTATTTTCAACAAAACAAATCATACCACTCATCTATTGAAGATCCCTCAAAACTTAGATATGTCCTTAATTAATGTGACGCTCTTGTCTTTTGTACCTCTACGTCATGTAGCAAAATGTTAGATGTCAACAACTTACATAGGTAGACAACCTTTGACCTCCAAACCCTATATCTCAAATGTCACTATTATTACGCTAAAGAGAAATTCAGTATCACCATCACTAAATTTCCTCTCTTTCTATACCCCTCCCCCACCATTAGAATCAATAATAGTAGTAAAATTATGGGCTTTAACAACTTGTCATGTATAACTCTTGTGCAAAATAACTCTTGTGCAAAATAACTCTTTTCTTATTTGTATATGAACAAGTAATTTTGGACAACAAAAGTTACTTCAAGCACTATAATCTTCCAATCCATGCATTCAAAGTTTATGAAATTTTGTGAGCATCTTATTTTATTAGCTAAGATTAAGACCTCATAGTCAAAAAATATTTTTTCCCTTTCCCTTTTTTATGATAGAATAGACAATTTCGAAGTGTTTTTGGTGTGGTATAGTCAAGGAATTTTGATCAAACAAATTCTAGATATTTGTACCTATCTAGAATAGGAAGAAAAAGAAGGATAAATAGTCAAAACTCTTAATATCTTTGCCTCAAATTACAAATAGCTTTAAAATACATGTATTGTTCTAAAAATACTTTTCTCTATTTTTACAAATGTAATTGTCCCATAGAAACATTGTTGGTTTATCATAAGTTTATATAAAAACCATATAAATCTAAGGAAGAAAGCATTATGTTTTTATATTTCTAGGCCATTTTAGGGAATTTGAAATGAACTCAGCTGAAATCAAAAATTTAAAATTACTTTTCGAGGAGCATAATTAAAAAATTAATAATAATTATACATCTCAAGGGCAATTACCCTCCTTTATTTTGTAGAAGCCTACTCAACATTAGAAGGTGCCACACCTCTTGTTGTTCATTGTCAATCTTTAGATCTAAAGAATAACATGGCCTCTTTTTCATGGAGATTGAGAATAGGCATCCTTCTTCTCCGAAAAAAGATTGAACTTGGAAGATCAATTTCCATCTCCTTTGAAGCAAACTGCCCACTTCCAACTAATTTCACTCTTCACAGATTTCTATGGGATGAAGAATGGAAAACAGTTTTCATTGGACCTGCTTGAATCTTCCCACCCTTTCTCTATCTTCCCAAAATCTATTTTTTAATTATTGAAAATGGTATGACATCTCTAATGTAAGAATCAACTGAGTTGCTAATAAAATGCATACCATGGAGGATAGTGCTGTATAACTGAAGCTCAGTAAGGGAACCTTCACAATACACTAAAATCCATGTTAAGAACTTCCAAAATAGTGATGTTTGTAGTACATTGATTGATGAATGACATGCGGATGCCTTGGAATTCAAAAGAGTCACTTACTCACAACATAATACTTACAAAAAGATTACCCTTTATGTTACTCACAACATAATACCCTCATCCCTAATGTAAATACCTCCAAGGAGTGTTGCATCATGGCCCAGACTTGGTAACTTGGTAGGGTGGAAAGAGTGGAATGAGGAGGCCAGGGCGAATTGACCCCTCACTTATCCTTACCCGAGGTGGGCCCCGTCTAAGTTGCATGGGGTCATTTTTCTGGCCCTCTTATTTTGCGGGGTCCAGAGGCTTTTTATTTTATTTTTGGGGACAAATTTGGAGCCTATGGCCATTGTTTTCCATGGAAGACCCTCCCTTTCTATAAATAGGGCCCCGTCCAAAAAAAAAATAAGGGCGAGGTTTGGCCCTACCACCTCCTGGCCCCCTTGGGTAAGGACGAGTGAGGCGGTCAATTTGCCCTGGTCAAAAGAGGAGGCCTTATATTTTCCATGGTGTGGCCTCTGAGAGTAAACTGGATGAAGGTCCCAAACTTGGCATAATTTTCCTAAATAAGAATAATCCTTTGGATTATCCAAAATAAGAGGGCTGAATAACCCCAAGCCATAAAGATGGGGAATCCATCCAAGGCTATGGCTTGGTGCAACGCTTTTTGAAGGATCTTTGTTACTAAATCATTCCAGGGCGATGCGCAAGTAAAAGCCATTTCTAGAGGCCCAAAATTCCATATGAGGGGAGATACCTTCTCTGCAAAAAGAGGTATCACTAGAAATTTGGGAGGGCGTCACCACAAGCGTCATCATGGTTTGAGTAGAATTTTGTTTTTAGAGATCCCCTTCTTTCAATTGTTTTGAATAGTTTCACTTAGGCTTAAATAAGTCTATATGTATGGCTTGCTTCAATATGGTGAAAAGAAAGAAAGAGAAATTCAAGCCTCTAAAGAAATTTGGAGTGAATATAGTGCTTGTTTGTTCATCCACTGAATTAGTGTTCACAAGTTAAAACTTAGTGGAATAGAACTATTGCCTCTCTGGAGGGTAGACAAGTCTTCAAAGTTGGTAACCGATAGCTAGGTTTATTGCTTGAAATCCATTAGGTTTGATGGTTTCTTAAAAGAAAAAGAAAAAGTTAGGGTGTTACAAAAGTCATGAATTCTTTCATACATTAATAAACATTAGGCCTTCAAACCGCATTGAGGGGTTGTGAAAGAAGGGCATCATAATATTAATGAAGCCTTCAATGATTTTGAGAAAAATCATGGTGTTTCTAAGGGGCTTTTCACACATGGACCAAGGTACCAAGTGCTACTTAGTGCTACTTGCAATTTGATTGGTGTAGAGCCTCAAAATTGGCCTTGGTCGGGACCTTGGAGTTTCACACATGGACCAAGGTACCAAGGGCATCTAAAATGCCTATATGGCAACACTTTTTGGAGGTTTTGGCGCCAAGAGTTTGGTCCCTTAAGAGAAGTTTGGGTTTCTATTCTTGTTCTGACCAAACTCTTGCCAAAATGCCGAACATTTTTTTCCATAAAAATATTAAGATTTGACAAGATCTCAACCATGAGATTAAAACAATAACTTACTTACCTTGATTTTCTTATCCAAATTCTTTATCCAACCTTTTTACTCAACTTTTTATGTGAAGTTTTTACCTGAATTTTTATACTCAAATTTGCACCTAAATGTTTTTACTTGAATTTTTTTGTGCCTACGCTTGTCATGGATTTTTTTGGTGTGATGAGCATTTCGACCATTTTTTTGATTTTATTTACCAAAAATGTATTCCCTTGTAGACTCCATGGCTAGAAAATGTGAGAGAGGAAGATTTCATAAGAGTAAGACACTTAAGAAGTAGAAATTGATTTGGAATTTGCCAAATGGTATGGGTCCCGGCCTTTGAACTTGGTACCTTGGGCTTTCACACATGGACTGTCCTAAACTCCACAAATCGCATACTTTAATATTTTTTTCCAACTCGAAAACTTGTCACCTCAGCATGGTTTGGTCCTTTGGTACCTTAGCGCCGCTTCACACCAAATGCCCAAGTCAAGAGTCCGCCGGTTTCCATCAATGAGATTGCTAGAATAGCCAAAGTCTAGCCTCTCCGCCTTCACACCAAAGGCCAAAGTCCAAAGGCCGTCGTCTTCGAATGTGCTTACATGGCAGTACTTTTGGAGAGTTTTGGCGCCAAGGCGACAGAGTCTCGAGCAGAACTTGGATCGCCGTTTTCAGTCGACCCAAACTTCCTTCGAGAGTCCGTCGATTATTTCAATAAGATAATCAAAATCTGACAAGATTTGGACCGTTAGATGAAAGAGGCCAAATTTTTTGGCTGATTTTTTTAGTTGATTTTTATTGGTTGATTTTTTGGGCTGATTTTTTTGGCGTAATGATATGGGGTTTGGACTTTGGACTTGGGCTTTGGGGCTTCACACCACAGCCGCCTAAAGGCTTCAATACATATATTTTAATGTTTTTTTAACCCAAAGGTTTGGACTCTCGCCATAGTTTGGACATAAATTTTGACGGTCGGACTCTTGACTTGGCCTCGTGTGAAGCGGCCCTTAGGGCCGCTTCACACTTGGTGGCCAAGTTGAGAGGCCGTCGATTTCCACCAATGAGATTGCTAGAATGACCAAAGTCCGGACTTTGGGCCTTCACACTTGTGCCCAAACTCCAAAGGCCATCATCCTACATGGCAACACTTTTGGGTTGTTTTGGCGCCAAAGCGGCGGCCTCTCGAGCAAAACTTGGGTAGCCCATTTTAGTCGACCCAAACTACAATTGAGAGTCCGTTGATTTTTTTTATTAAAATAATAAAAATTTGACAAGATCTAGACCGTTAAATGAAAGAGACCGAATTTTTGGGCTAATTTTTTCTGACTGATTTTTTTTTGGCTAATTATTTTGGCTGATTTTTTTGGGCTGATTTTTTTGGGCTGATTTTTAGGGCTGATTTTTACTAGCTGATTTTTTTGGGCTGATTTTTTTTGGCGTAATGATATGGGGTTTGGACTTTGGACTTGGCCTTTGGGGCTTTCACACCACGACCGGCCAAACCTTCAATCTATATTATTTAATGTATTTTTTTGGCAAAAAAGTTTGGCCTCTTGCCGTAGTTTGGCCACTCAGTTTGATGGTCGGCCTCTCGACTTGGGCCTAGTGTGAAGCGGCCCCTAGTACGATGAGCCATGTGTGAAACCCCCCTAAGTTTAACCATTGGTTGCTTGCAATATCTGGAGGTATGGATTGGTGTAGGTTGTATTGACGTTATCTATATATATATTCTTTTTGAGTGATTTAATTATTGATTTTTAACAAGACATTTCATAAATAAAATGATGTGAGTCAAATGGAAGGCGCCAGTCAAACAAGCGCGCACTGAAACGTGCTCCAAGCAAGGCCTACTGCTATTTAGTTGGATTCTACATTATCGTTTTAACCACAAATAGATTTTTTTTTGCAGATTTAACCAATCAATCATGATCCGTATTTGAAATTTAGTGCCAAGCCATAGAAAAACACAGCCAAGCGTTCCTCATACTGTAGTCACCAGTCTAAAAGTTTCCGGATATCACACAACACACGTTCCCCACAGCAAGTAAATTTCTCGCTAGATTCTCGTCTTTACACTGTTGATCCCACGACCTTAGCAGTTTGATTCTCCATTCTAGCTTTTAAAACGATGGGGGCAGTTGGAACTGTAGCCAGCAAAAGCCTGTGGAAGTAACTAACTGTGATCTGCTGTGTAAAATTAAGCCGGATTCAAGCAACTGAAAATGATTGGAAGTTTTATGTGTATGTGTGAAAGAGAAGAGTTGTCTTCAAACAGACCAAACAATATCCGAACTTTAGTGTATTGTAAGTCTTGTTGCAAAACTTTTAACCATAGATTCACTCTGACCAGCGTTCATTCTGTTCTTCTTGACATATCAGTGGCTCTAATTGGTTGACACATGACTACGTTGATTGTTTCTGGAAGACTTTCTCGCTGAGAAACCTACCAGAAAAGCATGTAACCGAGAAAACTAGCTAGAATCAGTTCAATAGCTCAAACAACAACAGCAGTCCAGTAGAATCAAGTTGGACAAGGAATAGTTTGCAACAGAAATCACTTTATCATTTGATAAGGATCAAATAGATCTACACAAAGGGCAGCCTACACATCGACGAAAGAGAGAAAGTGGGACCACTTGATCTAGGATCTGATTACTGGTCGTAAGTGGAACCACAGTTTCTATACATGAAGTCTTCTGAGAGAACATGAGCACCTAGCCGGCCCAAACCACGTTTCGTCGAAGTAAAGGCAGCCTCTGAATCCAAGACGTCCAGACGTACGCTTGCTGTCGGGGAGAACCTGCAACACCACAACAGTCAAAAGCCTGGAACGTCAACTATAAACACAATCTAGCACGGCGGAGGCTCTTAAACAAAGGCCCGGAGCTTACACATCGACTTGGTAACTACCTGGTCAGTTGTGTGGGTCAGGCACCGCCTGCAGCTGGGGTGCAATATCGGCCACAGCTCGACCGCCTTCCTCATCACTGAAGAAGCCCAAGGCCCGCACCTCTTGCTCATTCAGACGATGGCTGGGGTGCAGAGCTGGAACACGGTCCAGCTCCAGAGAGATCCTCCCCATTAACATACAATCCATGCGCACCCAGCTCACTGATCATGCACGGCAAAGACAAAGATAAGGTCGACAGTAGAGAGCGGACCTTATCTTATATGATACCATGAGAACAAGGCTCTCATATCAATCGTAGATAACTAGCTGACTGCTGCATGCGACATCCTCCGGACGGCCAAGATTGGGCACTGTAGGTGCTTGGATACAGTAAGCTTACCTGCACGAATACTGTGAATATCCAAAGCAGCCCACATGTTGCTCCGAAGTCTCGTAACGAACTCGCATAAAATCGGTCCTTCGAGCAGTTAGGATTCCCGGGGTTGGTGTTTTTTTCCTAATTTTGGTCCTCAATCGTTGGGGCAGTTGGCGGAGTGGAGGCGCGTTAGTCAAGGATTCTTCGAGGGGCGTGTTTAGCGCCGATCATGAGAGCACCGGGCCACCAGCACTCGAGTCTCCGCTCCGCCATGCTAGATGCGAGGAGAGTAACTTAAGGGAGTTTCACATATGGACCATGGTACAGTCTAAGGGCCGCTTCACACCTGGCCGATTCGAGAGTCCGTCCATAGAATTTATGGCGAGAGTCCAAACTTTTGGATTAAAAAAAAACACTAAATATATATATTGAAGCCATTGGGCGGTTGTGGTGTGAAGCCCTAAAGCCCAAGTCCAAAGTCCAAACCCCATATCATTATGCAAATAAAATCAGCCGAAAAAAATCAACCTATCAAAATCAGCCCAAAAAATCAGCCAAAAAAACCAACTAAAAAATTTGGCCTCTTTCATCTAACAGTCCAGATCTTGTCATGTTTTGATTGTGTTATTGAAAAAAATTGATGGACTCTTGAAGGAAGTTTGGGTCGATTATAAACGGCGACCTAAGTTTTGCTCGAGAGTCAAATGGGACGCACCGATTGTTTCATGGAACTTTCACAAATGCACGTAATATGAAAGTTACGACCACATTGGCCCAATGTATGTGCCCCCTCAGGACCAAATTGTTCTTGGCACAAGCTGTATGTGTCGTTGAGGAATGTTGGTTTAAGGTTGCCTATATGGATGATAGTTCTCTCAGATTTCACAATAAGTGTGACGATAACATATTGAAGGGCAATCACTTCTAAAGCCTAGTCAATGCCATTTCCCTTTCCGTTGTCCCTGTAATAGTTGGTACGATCCATCATCTCCACCACATTGGCAATCGCCCCGAATAGTCATCTTTGTTGGATTATGCTCAACTTTTCCAACTATACTCTTGAATCTCTTTAATGAGGCTTCCACAAGTTCGCACGATGCTTTTGATTTAGCAACATATTTTTTAAAATTATGAGCTGATTTTGAGATTATTGTTTCTCTGTCTTGTATGCAATGAATCCAAGCAACCAAGGCATTGTGTTCTCGTAGCATGGTGTATAATGAACCGTTGTCAACGTCCTCCGCAATGACTCTAATTCTGCTCGTGCCTCATCTCTCTCCTTATTTTCCACCTCTAACTTGCGTAACACCATTTCTATATCCTCACCTTGGCCACTATTACCAGCTCTTTTCCCTCCTTTTCCGACTGTACTTGGCTGCAACCAATCTCTACTGCCAGCCCAACACAAGAAGGCTGTGATGGTCCTTGTCCAGTCTTTGGCATACTATCCGCTTTATCATTCTGTGGATATTTGGAAAGAAAAAGACTATCTGAGGTACGGATCGAACTCTCAACCGCTACCACGTCCACCTCACATACCTCCACATCCGTTGTTTTCTTCATTGTGCCTTGTATTTTTGTGTGATGCTCAGATTCCATGCATATTTCCTTTTTCTTGTACTCGTTCAATTTCTTTACTAATCCATTAGTAAAGGTGGTGTGTTTCTTGGCCTGAACTTCCAACTCCATCAGGATTTGTAGACTCTGGAGTTTGAACCCTTTCTTCTAGCAACGGCTTTATAGTTGAAGTGATCTTTTCAAAACCAAGAACGGCTTGTACCATACTTGGAGTGACACTTACAAAGACTTTATCCATTTGTACAAAATTTGGAGCCATAGCTGAGAAGATCGGTGCCTCACGCTTCACAATGTCTGCAAATTTGAGTACTTCAACCATATTCCTTAAAATTCCATCAACCCTCGGTCTCACTCCCTCTTCGTTCGCTCTGGCATCACCTTCTTTTTCTACTATTACAAATGCTTTAGCCCACTCCATATTCAAGTCGAGCAACTCCTTCAACTCATCCTTGTTTGGCATGGTTGTCAGCATTTCTGCAATGGAAGGTATAATATTCTCCGCTGCCATGGACTCAACGAGATGTGGTTCTAATCTTGTTGGCATTGCGGTACTTGGCCCAACATCAGTTGCATTCTCAGTGATACTTTCTAGTGTTTGAACCTTTGCGATTGAAGGTTTCGTACACTTTATGGACTTAACTTCTGGTTGAGGAGTAACAATGTCTTCTCTTCCATTCAATCTAGTATCCTGAACACCTATTTTCATAGGATCCTTGCTTGTCTTTTCGCCCACGTACGGTGTTGGAGAAATTGTTGACAATATGTTGGCCACCACGTTCTCCAATTTCTCTTGGGACTGCAATTCTACCGCCACATCATCTAGACGCTCCTTGGAACATTGAATGCCATCGAGATGCTCTTTCAAACATTGAATGTCATTGTGCCCCGTTTGTGTTGTTGGAGGTACGTCATATATCTTAGGCTTTGGATGCGATAAAGCACCCCCATGAGTTCTTTTCTTTAGCTGCTCCAAAATGTTCTTTAAGGTAACTGATTCTTGATTATATAAACTAGAAATACGCTTATGTGTCCTTGCGATCTTCAATGGAAACTGTGTGGTAGTTGGGAATGTGGTCCAATCCACCTTCCTTTTTAATATCAGCTTGGTATAAACTATTGATACTTAGGTGTAATGAAACAACCCCTTACTTCTTGGACAATCCCCAAATAAAGCCCGCCATACGTGCTGAGCCCGCTGAATGAAATGATCATTCTTGCACTTCTAGGGCCTGTATGCAAAATCCCTTGTATGACTTTGGTGACAATCTCTAAGTCACAGTTTATCAATGTGATACATCTTTACGTATTTCTAACACGTTTTAAATGTCTAGAAATCCTCCGTATTCGCTTCCCAATTGTCCTTCGCTTTGATGTCCTCATTATCCAAAAATCTCTCACTCCAAAGCATGAGAAGCTCCTTTCTGTTTAATCCTCTACTTTGAGCCCGTGTTTCCATCCGAACCTAGGTCTCTGTATCCTGTCATGTTTTTCGCCAACATGGTAGCTATTTTATTCAAGAATATGCATGCAAGGATTGCATGTTTTTTGAATGAATCCCTTAATTTTAAGAACACTAAAATTGTTTAACGTGTACTAGAGGTGAACCTCTACTAATTCATCAAGTAAGAGCAGCAAATACAAGGGCAATTGGAGCACATCCGAGTTGGATAGTGAAGAGTGGAAGTGAGGGGAGAAAGGGTGGCGGTCGGCTTCTATAGGTGTTAGACGGCCAGACTTAGAGGCGCGGCCGTCCAAACCGGTGGTCTGCTAGTGGCGGGCGATCGACTCGGCTTGAGCGCATGGCCGAGCCGACCGCCCATTTGACCGATACTAAAATAAATAACCATTTTCTCTACTTCACAGACTGTAATCTTTCAATCTCTGTGGTCAAAGTTTATGAGATTTTGTGAGGACGTTACTTAATGAGCTTTAATTTAGATCCTACGGTTACTAGTTAGGTGTAGAAATAAAATGATTTGTTTCCTTTTTACTCATCACACTAAAATAAACAGTTTTAAAGTGTTTTTGGTGTGGAAATGCCTTGGGCCTTTAGGGGTTGACCCCTAAGGTACCGTGACAGTTTTACACCAAAACACTTCAAAATTGTTGGATTCTTGTGCAATGAACAAAGAAGGAAACCAAAACTTTGATTTCTAGTTCTGACCGTAGGATCTCAATTAAGACTTATTAAATAATACATTTACAAAATTTCATATACTTTGACCGCATAGGTTGAAAGATTATAGTGTTTGAAGTCAAGCAAATGGGTTATTTTCTTCCCTGTGTTCAGTGGATCAGCAGAGTTTAACTTCACTTGGTGTCAATGTTTTGCACTACACAAGGTCTAAATCCATTACCATCTTGTTGAACATGATGTAAGTTCTTTATACATCAATTTTTAGAGGTAGAGGACGGGTGTAGCATATTCAAAACAACTGTGCAAGGAGTAGAGGTTCAAAATTTGCCAATTCACACTTTTATTTTTTGTGAACTTATTATGTTTTAGATTGATAATCCGAATGGTCAATAAGAAGGTTTACACCACATATTGTTGTGGAAAAAATAAAAAGTGAAATATCTAAAGATATCTAGGTTTTATGTGGAAAAGAATAAGTTTTTTGGTACCTTGCCCGACAATGAGTGACAATGTGTGAAAATGTTTGATGTGGGTTGGTATGCTATTTTTCACTAAAGACAATAATTTTTTTTCACAATATGAAGGGAAACAATATTACTTGCGAGTATTGAAAATCTCACATTCAATAGAGGGTCCTAACAAAAGTTTTTGGAAGTGCCCGAGGTGCCCGCTCTCCCCATTTGAAATTCAAAACCCTATAACTTTTTCATCAAATGTCTAATTTAGGAAAAAAAATTCTCCATAAGGTCTTGATAATGCCTTTTTATAGTAAATTCTTAAATGAGGAATGTTGGAAATTGATACCATAGGAACGTGGCCAAACTTTCAAAAAGCCCATTTTTGACACTTGGTCCTTTAGGGGTTAAATAAGTCTAAACTATGATTGTACCGTTAAGTTTGGAAAGTAAAAGCTATTGTTTCCCTTCTTACTCCTTGCACTACAACGAGTTGTTCTGAAGTGTTTTTGGTGTAGGATTGCCTTGTTGTCTTTGGGGTTAATACAAAAAAGTACAAAATAAAGATGAAATACATGCAATAATGGACAATATTGTTTAATGTAGGTCATTCACGATGTCTAGTAAACCACTAATATTCCATGCTCTTCATTCAATGAAGAATTATCAATTGTCGTTCTCACAAATGTTGATTTCCATCAATGAAAGCTGTACACATGTTGATTCTTGAAGGTGATGTTTTACAATACCAAAAAGGCAACATAAAATAAGTTTGGCTTCATTCCAACTTTCTTTTTAACCCATTTGAATTTTGCCCACTTATGCTCACCGTATGTTTTTTTTCAACGAAAGTGACTCAAAATTGGACATATTTTTTTTGTCACAATATATATTATGAGAAACTCCGCATAAAACTTAGAGATCATTTTCTTTTGTCACAATATATACATAAAACTTAGAGATCATTTTTCTTCTACATTATATTTTTTATACTACAACATTTGGGGTGACCCTTCTTATTTATCGTATGGATTTTCATCCTAAAACATACCTAGTTCTCAAAACAAATAGAAGTTGAACCGACAATTTTTGAACCTCGACTCCTTCCAAAATTGTTTTGAAGGTGCTACCCCCCTTGTCTACGGCTAGAAATTGGTGTACAAGGACAAAATTATGATGAACATGGTGGTAATAATCATAGATCTCGTGTAGTGCAAAAACTTTAGAGCAAGTGAAGTCAAATTGTGCTAATCCCCTAATCGCCGGGATGAAAATGAACCTTATTTCTACTTCAAACTTGTAATCTTTCACTCCCTGCGGTAAACGTTAGTGAAATCTTTTGATGACATCAGTAAATAGGTCTTTATTAAGATCCTACGGCAAAGTCTAGAAAGCAAAAGTTTTTGTTTCCCTTCTTACACATGCCGAACAATGTAAAGGGTAAGGCCATAAAATATACAATCATTGAAATATCACTCCCCATGCTATAAAAATTAGAAAGCTTGTGAGTGGTCAAACCATGGAAGGTGGTAAAGTAGTTGTTGAGACTATTTCATTTTTTTCTAAATCCAATATAAAGTGATTACAAAAAACCCCAATATTTTTATACATATCAGCTTGAAGGCCATGATATCTTATATTTTTGGATTTATAGATAATGATTCTCACATAGAGTTTCAAAAATAATGATAGTTTCATCATAACCCAAGAAATGTAAGGTGATATTAAATGAATATAAATAGTTGAATTCACATCAAATTTATAAAAGAAATTATACACCACTTAAGAAACGGTAGTGCCATATGCTCATTGCCATGCATGTGCATGTCCTTGCACCATTCTCTACCTACGAAGATTTCCTCGTTCCTCCACAAACCAAAACAAACACAAAAGTATTCTGTTATACAGATCTTATATGAGAGCACTGCTATACAGATCTTGTAGCTATCGTCCAACTCCTCAAGCCCACGTACTGATCATGGTCCATAAAATACACGTCGTGGTTGTTCCAGATCAGATATGAGAAAGTCCTGGCATCAATTTATGTCTAGTTTCTATCCAAAAGCCTCAGTTATTTGCTCACATCTGCGAAAATGCGACGTTGAGGCATCAGTTGGCATGAAAGGGTGCCGCTATAAACTGAAACCTATCATTGATGCGGTCCAAATCCAAAGCCTTCTAGCAGCAACTAGAATCGTTAGGCAGGGAAAATGCCAGAAGTACCAGCAGCTCGTATAAATGGCGCGGAAATCATGAGCTGCAGCCACAATACAATCAAGGAAGTCGATTGATTTATGTACTACAGGTTTCTTTCACCTCGTTGGATAAGGCGTTGAGAAAACAAGCGTGGGCAGAAAGTCCGGGAGTTGAGGTAGCGCATGAACCATGCGACAGCTCGAGTCCACGGCTAAACACCAGAATAATTACAGCTAGCAAACAGAGGGGCCTTCGTTCTACGTTCTCATCTGTTTACTTCTCAACCTATACGTCTACCGGCAACTCCCCACTCACACCCTTAGATCACCTTACCGCTGATCTAGGCGCTACAGGTCGGGCAAATCACGGCCTTGGTACCCTCTCTCTACAGGCGTTCCCGAGCTTGTACTCGACCTTGAACACGCAGTCCATGTAGGTCACCACCGGGGTCAGCTCTCTCGCGGCTACACGCTTGCAGCTCCCCTTGACGGGGCAGTCCTCGCTGAAGGTGATGCCGCTATCCCCGTACGTGATCTTGAAGGCCCTGGTGACCTGGGTATTCCGGCACGCCGCCGCGAGGGTGCGGGTGATGGTGCCGCACGCCCCGCCCTCCGGGTCCTTGGTCTGTCGCTCACCGTCACTGCCAGGATCTTGCCACAGTTGTCCACGGCTGTGTACTTGGTGGTGTCTGGCAGAGCGTCTCCGGGGCAGAGGCTGAGGTCGTCTTCAACAGGCTTGCCGTCATAGTAGAACATCACCTTCTCCTTGTCGCACTGGCAGGGACTGTAGCAGAAGTCCGTGTGTCTGTAGTGCGCAGGGGTACGCCCGGTGTGTCGCCTGCCGGGTACTTGCAGAACGCGTCGCAGCCCTTGTATTGGCCGTTGTCCACGTCCACCTCTTCGTCACCCTTCTTGACGGTGACTGTTCCGACAATACTATTGCGGCTGAGGATCAGTGTGGTGCCATCGGTGCAGGTAGCGGGACAGGGACGTCGTCAGCTCAATCATCATCCAGCGTTTGGCACAAAAAGGACCCGCTAGGGCAGGCTGGCAGTTTTCCAGGCCGGTCGTTGCCATCAGAGGCCTGGCCTCCAGAGCAGGAGAACCTGGAACTGGCCAGCAGGCCACGACCTGCATGCGCACCATGCAACGGTCAGGATCAAGCAGTGTGCCAAGCGAGATCGACCTTGACGCAACACAAGAGTACTGGGGCAGGCGGTCGTGAACACAATGGAAAAATGGACATTGGTAGTGCGGAACGCACAGTGGCGGCCAATTCAGGCAATGCACACGACTGAGGCACTCAGGTGTCGTCCGGATCACAGACAGAAAAAGTGCCACAAGTGACGGCGAGGTCAAGATCAGGGAACAACGCACGTAGTACCTGAATATGGGAGGTGATGGCTGATCTGGGCCTTGGGATGCGTTGTATGAGTTGTATGAGTCTGTTTAGTGCCGACTCTTAAATAACCACACAGGTTGACCTTTCGGGTCCACAAGGCGCTGCGAAGTTGTTGCCACTATGGGCCCACGAGCACCGTTGACACTAGGATGAGACTTCCATGCACGAGGGTATCTTGATAGTAATCCAGTGTCATCTGCACATCGCGGCTACATCACTTCGTGCCCCCTCTATCTGATCATAACCACATTGTAGAACCAACGCCATAAGGTGAAGGTGAAACATATTAAAGATGATTCATATTGATCATTAATATAGATACAAGGATTCAAATGATACTTATATCAAGTATAACTACGTGTGAAGAGCTACGTGTGAAGAACTACGTCATGTGAAACTAAGTTAAAGGTGACTTAGACCAGAAGAGGTGTGACGTTGAGTTAAGTACATGCATTCGTAAATTAACTGCACGCATACGTAAATAATGATCTAACACTCTCCTTTCAGCTGCTAAGCTAAAAAGTTCTGATTAAGAAGTTGCATGAAGTTATACAGCTAAATTAGTTGCAGCTGGAGAACTTGAGGCAAGCATGTGCACAATAACTCCCCCTTGCATCAATTCGGTGGAGTAGTGAGTCCTAAAATACAAGCCTGATGCTCGAGTTTTGGGAGGGACTTCGTGAGAATATCAGCCCACATTAGGGAAGCAGGAGTATACTCAACTCGAAGGAGCTTGTTAGTGACTTGTTCGCGAAGAAAATGAAATTGTATATCAATGTGCTTGAACCGGTCATGAAATCTGGGATTCTGAGTTAGAGCTATACATGACTGGTTGTCACAGTATAAGGTGCTTGGTTGTTGGAGAGTGAAACTGAGCTCCATGATCATTGTCTGAAGCCAAAGAAATTCCTTTGCGGCATTTGCAGCAGCTATATACTCAGCTTCTGTTGAAGAGATCAGCAACAATAGGTTGTTTTTGGCTTCGCCAAGATAATATGCATGAAGAATCCAGAAGGAAAACGTACTCTCCAACAACCAAGCACCTGATTCTTTGACTACCAGTCATGTATAGCTCTAACTCAGAATCCTAGATTTCATGACCGGTCCAAGCACATTGATATACGGTTTCATTTTCATCGCGACCAAGTCACTAACAAGCTCCTTCGACTTGAGTATACTCCCGCTTCCCTAATGTGGGATATTCTCACGAAGTCCCTCCCAAAACTCAAGCATCAGGCTTGTATTTTAGAACTCACTATTTCAGCTATTCTTGCAGCTTCACCACTAGGTGACTGTTGGTCTTCAGACCAGAAGAGGTGTGACGTTAAGTTAAGTACATGCATACGTAAATGAACTGCATGCATACGTACTAAATAATGATCAAACACAGACTGCCGCTCGCTTCACCTTAGCAGCTCGTGCTACCTGGCCATGATTCTCATCCGAGGCAGAAATTGATGATTCGGTGTCATACAATGCATGTGGCATGCCTTTCCACACCACGGAATGGATGGTTAGGGTACTGCCACACCCTGAAATGCATGGTAAGGCGCTGTAGCGAGGATGATATCACGCTCGCTTCGCCTTTGCAAGTCGACGTGCTACTCTGTCATGAATCTCATCGGCAGAAACAGAAAAATATGGTCTAACGCGATCGATGTCGCAGACCTTTCTCACTGGATATTATCAGAGGATCCTGTCGACGTCATGGCGACGATCTCTTCCAAGTGTCGGACAAGTTCTATCATCTAACCATGCACGTTAACGTAACTCGGCCGCGTTTAGAACTGATAGGTTGCAGAAAGTTTGTCGATGACGGGTCTTTTCCCTTTTTCGCGGAAGTTGAAATGAAAGGTTTGAAAAAGAGGAGTACAGTAGGTGCTCAGAGTTAGCCGATTGAGGAGTGCAAGTAGGATGGACAAATGAATCCCAGATGGAACCGTCAAGATTCTCTGGTACTACCAAGCTGTTTCCAACCTCGAAGCCCTGGATTTCTGATGATCCCGGTGATTTTTACAATATCGTCAATATGCAAGTTTGCGATTGTACGAATCTAGGAATCTTCACGGGAACCAAACGATAAGGTTCCTACCGATTATGTTTTCAACACTTTTACATGAAAAATCACAAGTTTATGACACTTTCCACAATCACCAAAAAGTTCATCATCGGAAGTCCAGCACCATTGAACTGGCACAAATCTCCGTTTTCTGCAGATTCATGTACCTCGGCGGCCTAATTTTCTTGTGATCATATGCTGGTTGGGAACCACTTTGTGAAAAGTTCCTGACTAACAGTACTGTTTACGATCTTTTTAGTTGTGGCGGTAACCTTACGATCTTCTTAGTTGTGACGATGTTGTTCCCAACATTTGATATAAGTTCATATTTGAATACAGCTGACAGCCTGACACAAGGAGCGATCTGTTGGAATCCACTTTTTATTACTTCTGGTAAGGCCCTTGCATTTCCTCTCTTTTTTCTGGTTTGTTCTTCTACTACATTTTGGACCTAGCTGAGGAAGCTTTCGAACTACTCAAAAATAATACCATCTCTATTATTGAAGCACTTAGTCTCTCTAAGAATGCCACATATTCACAAAATGAAATGCAAAAAATAGATTTGATTATTGAATGGAGAGTCTTATTTTGAAATCAATTATTCGACAAGTGTGGAATCTGGCGTTAAATACTTTGCATCAAAACAGAATTTCAAATTACCAAATTGAAAACCCGTGCAAGTCCGGTCTGGACCCACAGTTCGAGAAGGTGAAGAGACTGACCAGATTCAACATTTGAGAATGAGTGTTGATTCACGGTACAATAGAGAAGACACGCAAGCCGATGATGTTAATTAACATGACCAGTCACTACCTTTTTGCTGGACTCGGGCTTTGAGCCAATTTACAATAGTTTATTTACTTTATAATGTTGTGATCTACCAATTGAATAAATCCTACTTTTATTCAGATATGCCACCTAAATTATCCATTCAAATCCATTTTGAATGAAGGTTATTGAGACAATAATTCTTCTAGACAAAACAGAGTCAAAATTACGACTTAAGAAAATCTAGACAGCCATTGGCTCCATATAGCCAAAGGGGGGGGGAAAAAAGGGGCTGTGAACCATCAAAATCTCATCTAATGACTTTTGGGCTCCGTGCAAATCTTTGATTGGCCTCAATTCCGCGTAGTATACAAACTCCTCTCTAATGCGGGTGTATTTGTCCGAATCATGCAAAAGAAAAGAAAAGAAAAACCTTGCATGAGGGCTACACATGATTTGCAGCTTCATCATTGTACCCTGCCGCCCGCCCAGTTCGCCCCTCAACGACGTCGAAACCGGCAGAAACATGTGATTTCTCATTCCCTGCGCATTCAGAGTTGTGAATCTCTAAGCCCTGGTAGCTGCGGAGCGCCAAATATTCCGAGCCCGAAGTGACTCCCGAGTTCTTGCGCCCGGAACCAGCGACGGCTAACGAGGACGGAGGACGCAGCTGGAGCGCACGTTCGGTTGCTCCAGAAAGAATGATCGCCGTGGAAGTATTTTCGTCACCGTCGTCTGCAGAGAAAAAGGTTGTGAAATTAGTAGTCACCCCAAGCTTGAGTAAGACCCTCTTCAGATTTCGATGCCACTCTTCCCTCAAACTTCACAGCTATTAGCGACGGTGGTGTCTCAACTAGAATAAAAGAGCTTGGTGGTCTCTTAGAACTAGTTTTAGCCGCCTTTAAGAAGGAAGGAGAGGTCATGAACCTCAGCCGCCATGAACCTTTCCTCTTTGAGCTGATTTTAGATTATTTGGAAGCTACTTAGGGCTGATTTGATATATTTATAAAGAGAAAGAGGTCAAATCCGTGATATCTTTGACTCACTTTACAAATACCTTCAGTTCCTCCGCCTTTCTTGTGATTAAATTCATCTCTACACAATTCTCGATCAAGGACAGAAAGCCGAGTAACTATTCATCAGGGTTGATTTCTTATGAACTCTTTCTTCGCTTTCGAAGACAGATACAACTACTTTGACTTAAGTTTAGAGACCACCAAGCTCAAAAAATCATCAAGCTCTGCTATTGATCTGATTACTATTTAGAGTGAGGAAAGAGTAGTAATATAAATCAAAAGAGAGAGTGCCTTATTGACACTCAGGGTAGTTCTAGAAAGAACTCGATTGAGAACACCAACTCTCAACTCTATTAAATGCAACTGGACAAGAGAGGAAACGAACATAAACTCCTTCCAAATAAACGTAGCAGACACTGAAATAGCTTTCAGTGCAAGCTGCCAGTATTATTCTTAAATTTTTCAGTGATAACGTTAGCTAATATTTGGTTTCTTCAAACTTACAAGTACAGAAGGTAAAAAGCTGCAAACCTGTTGGTGGAGTGTGGGTGTCATCTTTGTGGTGCAATGGGTCTGCTCCTGGTTTTGGCAGCTGCCTTAATTCCAGATTAAAGGCCCCGGTCCACTCCCTTCCTTCGACAAAAGCCAGCTCTGCTTCAAAAGGTGTTATGAGAGGCGCAAGATACTCTTTGCTGTCCAAAAGCACTGTGTGGGCGCACGCCACGAGTACAAATACATCACACTCGGGAAAGTTTGCCAGTTTTGCTGGGTTGGGTCTCCCCATGAGCATTGTGTATGACTTCTTGCCTGCAATACACACCACCCAAAAATTTGCAAAAGTCACATCAGAAGAGGAAAGAGAGGCTAGAAACTTGAGAAACTGGGCTCTGAGGTTGCTAAAACTAGTTCTATGCTCTCTTTGAAGACAAGCTAAGAAGAAGCAGAGTAATTTCGACTAGCTTAGGTTAAGAGTCGCTAGGGGGCGAGTGGCGTTACTTCCTAGGCCACGAGGACCTCGATAGCGCATGCTATCCAAGACAAGCTTAAACTGGTTCTGTGCTCACTTGAAAGACAAGCTAAAACAAGCATCAACTATGTTAGGAAGAATCAAATTCCTATGGTAACATAAAGTTCTCCATAACTAGTCTTCGCTAGTCATAAGTTCCCTTGTCGTTCTCCCATTTTTAAGTTTGTGCACCCTCAAGCCAAAAGGAAACCAATTACACTACTGAGTGGGTATCCGACATACTAAAATGTTAGACCAAAAAGAAGTTAGAGAACTCTCGAAAGAGGCTGCCTTTACTACTGAATAGGTGCAAACAACTTCACGAATAACTCTAGAAACTAGAAGCAAATAACTTTAACAATAACTGGAGCTCGCGCCCGCCATCGGTCTATTAAATTGCTTTCGATACAAGTCCAAAAAAACATAACAAATGAATGAAAATTGCGAACCTGCTGCGGCAACGATCTCCCGAACACGCTGCATGGCCTCGTTGTATCCCGCGACGCCCAGCGTGCCCACCACAATCCCTACAATGCTTGCATCTTTCGCACGTTCCACCAAAGCGAACCTGCGCATCAAATCCCTGCTCTTGCTTGGCAGATCCTTCGCCAGCACCTCATCCTCTGGGTTGTACCTGACGAGACCATTGTGCATACATCAGATCAAATCTTACAGCGGGAGATAGTGCAACCAACTAGCTGAAAACCTTTACAGAAAAAGGAATATGTCCGTTAAGAGTTATTTGTAAAGTCAGGAAGACACCCCCTCTTACACTGCTCTTCCCACGAGTGTATAGTTATTAAAGCTTGGAGGTCTTATTCTTCAAGTATGGAAAAGCTCGGTGGTATCTAAACTCAAGCCAGAGTAGTTTTGTCCGTCTGTCTTTGAGAGCAAAGGTATGGTTTGCATGAGATCAACCATGAACAGTAGCCGCCTTTCTCTACTTTGAGCTGGTTTTTATAGTACATCACTGAACATACAACCAACAACTCTCATGTCTTACCTGACTATGGTATTCTTGTTATATGTCAGCAACAAATTCGTGAGCGAGGCCCCTTCATCTCCAATCCAGAGAATTGCAACCTCTTCCATCCTAACGCCCTTCGGCAAAGACCATTGAAGCCCGCCGATGCTCTCACCTTCCACCCTCTCCTGCTGCGAATCCTCCTCCGAAGCGACTTCCAGGTTCTGAACAAAGCCAGAGTCCGAATTTGTACATGTAGAGCATCCAGAAATCACGTGACTTCGAGGAGCACAAGCTCCTTGAGAACAGCCACCAGGTGCGGCACAAGCTTTGAGAGGCTCCATTTCACGGCTGGGAACCTCGGCAAACACAACGCCATCTCCGCCGGCCTCTCGCTTAATCTCCTCAATCGCGTGTGCATATCGTAGCCCGAATAGAACCAGAAGTGGACGCGAAGTGAAATTTAGAATTTCTTGGCTGCAATGGTGCGTGTTGATCTGGCTTCGGCCGAATACGAAGAAGACAGGGAGGCGGGAGGTTTGGCTCAGACAGGCGTGGCCGTAATGGATTACGCACTGGGCGTCGACGTGGGCGGCGGCAACCTCGTCCACGCAGCAGCTGCCGTAGGTGGTGTCGGCCATCACGTAGAGGTTGATGCCATGGCGTCGATCCCGGAGCGCGGAGCGGAGGAGCGAGGTGACTTCCACGCTGATTGAGAGGAGCTCGTCCGGAAACTGCAGCGCCACGCGCGTGAAATTGTGATTGAGAACGTAGGACGCTGTCGCCACAATGTCGTACTGCTCCATCGCCATCGCGCAAGCATGTAACCCTAATCCTTAAACCCTAAACCCTAAAACCCTGAATCCTAATTCTCCCAAACTTCTCCACTTTCCTGCCAATCCAACAAACTCCCAAAAGTCTACACTTCGCTACTTCACCTCAATCTGCAACACATGCAACGAATTAGAAATCCTGAAATCGAAATTCATAAACCCTAAACCCTGAATCCTAAGTCCTGTTACTCTTAAATTTTCTCCTCTTTACTGACAATCTGGTAAACTCCCAAAACTCTACACTTCATTACTTAGCGTCAATCTGCGACACACGCAATATATTAGCCTCAACCCAACGCAAAACCACTCCGCAGACCACCAAAACTCAAGTACTGAAAGCGGCTCCAGAAATGAAATGAGACCCAATTCCCAAGTTTTACATCGCCAGCTACTCGTTCCAACAACCGCAATTGCAAACGAACCTATGATTTGTAGAAACAAAAATTCCTACAACACTCAAACCCTATTCCTTGATAAGCCCACGCCAATCTCCACCATAGACAAAGTTTCGCAGGCAATCCAAGCAAGCCAATATCAAATCTGAACACAGCAGATGGTATCTCTCCATCGCCATGACTTAAAGTCGAAAATTCACAAACAAAATTCGCTCGGATCGTGAACCTAAGACAAGGAACCTTAAAACCGTTACATATCTACGAAACGGCAACGCCTCAATCTACAAATGGAGTACAGGATGACAGCTTTCGGTTTCGTAATGGTTTTTTGCTTCTATAACGGTTTTTGGTATGCGCCTCAGAGTGGTGCAACTCGACGGATTTGGAAGTGATACCCGGATTCATCCTGGGTATGTTCCGCCACCTCAGCGGATTCGGATGCCACGTAGGATGTTAATTCGCCGCGGGGCGTGGAAAATTTCCCCGCATCGCCATGCATATAAACATTCCAGTCTCGAAGGAGTCCTCATGCCATAATTTAAGCTTCACAGGCATTCCACTCTCAAAGGAGTCTCCACTTTTCTATTATAGAGCACGAGAATTGGTACACTGATCAAGTTGATATTTCAAGTGATCAGCGAGTAATCTTCTGATCGATCGATAGAGTCACCTAGCTCGACGTCGCGATGTTGAGCAGTAAATTGCTACGTGAGAACAGATATTTGTGTCCCATAGACTTTGGCAGCTTCTTGCTCTGGGAATTCCTCCTCCAATCAGTCAGATCGATCCAACAGCTACCGCCATTACTCAATCAGAGATCGAGCTGCAATTAGTGAGCTAGCTCTCAAGTCTGATCATCGATCTTGAAGACAGTCTGATAGGCATGGCATTCGACGGGAACATTGACTCTCATGAGCCAAATACGGAGCAGACGGTGCGCCTCCAAAGACTCCCCCATGCAGCGCCAGAGGATTCCTCCGACTGCGTCCTCCTGGGCCACTGCTCCGAACTCTTCCAAGCCGCATCTGTTAACCTCGAGGACGAAGAAAGCACCACCTTGGCCCTCCTAGACTTCAACCAGTCACTCGATATTGACTTCAACCAGTCACTCGACGTCGACTGGAACCAGTCACTCGACATCGACTTCAACCAGTCACTCGACGTCGAAGATTACGACGTCCAAGAGTGCACATCAGACCCGCCGCGGCCAGTGCTTCCCCGTTCAGAAGCCATAGGCGTGACCTACCACAAGAAGAACAAGCAGTGGGAGGCGCACCTCTGGGTGAAGGACCGGCAGCTGGGAAAGCGCAAGAAGAAGGGCACGCAGATCTTCCTCGGCAACTTCCAGACTGAGGACGAGGCGAAATGCGCCCACGACAAGGCCGCGATGAAGCTCAACGTCCGGGAGACCGCCAAAGGAAAGCCATATCCACTGAATTTTCCTGAAACCGCCCAGTCCACCTTCATGGCCCTCCACCAGGACTGGAGTGCAAGAGATTTCGTGTGGAAGATCCGCAGATTTTCTCACAGGTTCAGTAAGGGTAAGTGCGCAATGAAGGGCGTGAATGTGCGCAGCCGGAAGGGCCGAGGGACCTGGTATGAGGCGAAGATCAGTCACACGATGGATGATGGGGCCAAGCGGACGTTCGATCTAGGGAAGCACGAGTGCGAGGAGGTGGCGGGGCGGGCGTACGATCGTGCTCTGTTGTTTTTCAAGGGCGCGACGTCGGACTGTGTGACGAATTTTCGGCCCAGTGAGTACTCTGAGAGCGAGGTGCAAGCCGCCGGAATGCGGCTTCTGACTACCATGAAATGAGCTAGCCGAACTTGGGGACAAAGTTAGGGTGCAAACATGTACAGATGCATTTCAGCACACCTGCTGTTCACCCCTGGCTCGTCGTGGTGATGCGACCAAAGTTCGGCTTTGCCGATCATTCTCAAAGCTCTGTAGAATGTTAGCACATGTAATTGTAGGCCGGGAGATCAGTAGAACGATTGACCTAGCCTTGAGGGTTAGAACCTAGCTCATTTACTTTAGTACCGCAGCTAAATTTGGTGGTGAGTCAACAATGATGTTGTGAAAAGTGCCTGTGAAAATGATAAAACTGGAGAAGAGTAGAGTCACTAGAAGTGCCAGAACGAATCAGTTAGCATATAGTGAATTCAGTCCTGAAGCTTTACCATTCATTAGTCATGTTGTTTTGAAATGAAAGTTTATTTAAAGTCGTTAGTTTACCGGAAATCGTTTGTTGCATTGACCTTGGCGATGTGCACGCAAGCTCTAGGTTTGTGGCGCTGTTGGAAGCGGCTTGTACTGTACTTAGTGGTATTTGATCTGACGTTGATCAATTAGGAGAGGCACCTTTGTGGCAATGTGGCAATGGTATTTTGGTTGTTCAAGGCAATTTGTAACCTAGACTATGCTCACTTGCGATTCTGATTGTTTCATTGGTCGCAAAATCGTGTGGCAGGCAACTTACGCCTAGTCCGTGATTTATGGTCTGAGACTGAGTGCACAGAAGCAATATTTTTCTTTCTCTGGTTTTAGTCTGCGCGTCCGTAATTTGTAGAACATAGCGATACTCATGTGTTTTGTGTTTTGCCAGTGACTCTTCTAGTACAATTGCCTGCACCGAGTAGCAAACTAATTCTGCGTGATAACGAAATACTTCCGCGTTGAAGTGCTTGAGCATGAAACGGAAAATGCAGAAGTTCATTAAAAGATTTGCAATTCCAGGACAGGTTATGCGTATAACTTCCACATCTGGAAACGAGCAATGCGATTCTACAAGAGAAGGAAAATACACAGGAATATCGAAGTGACTATACAAAGTCTCCACAACGTCAGCACATGATCAAGCTGAAACAACGGCAACAGGACATCTCGGTACAAAGAGAGCCACATGGGACCAGGACATGGTACTGCACTTTATTGTACTTTATCGGATAACAAACTGCACTTTATTGTACTTTATTCAAAGTAGATCCATTGCACCGAGTACAACATTATTATTGGACCCACTCCACACAAACGAAGTAAGAACGAGCGAACAAACGCCGTCCACACAACATAGTCCTACAAACAGGCAGCCTCGTTATTAACATGTGTAACGAGCCTACCTCGGCCACCACAGGGAATGTGCATCCGACATGGTGCCAACATTGCAAAGTTCAAAGAAGATTTTATCGTCACCACTACTATACCGGTTCCGCATTTATGTTGTAAACCGTCTATCTTGCAGATATACCATATGCTAGTATACATCTCGAAGATGATGCCGGAGGCTCTAACCTGGCAGCTCAAAGAGCCTAAAACGTGCCGGGAAAGGATGCTCCAACTCTGTTCATCTATCTAAGACACGATTCATCTAGACTACGTAGTTTTAAGTGATACTATGGTGTTGTACAATTGGACAAGAAGAGCAAGATTGACACGGCCATGACCACTCGCCCTATCTAAAATGAGAGCAAGTGATATGATTGGTGCCTCAACAGCATCAGCTTAGTATCAATTCAACACATCTCGCCATTCGTTGAACCGAGTATAATGCAGAGGGGAGTAGCTCACCACGGAATGAGGCACGTCGAGAGCCTCGGCGAGCGAGAGCGCGTCCTCGGAGGAGGTGTCGCGCAGGATGCTCATCATGTCAAGGAAGTCGTCGCTCCAGTCCGAGTCGAAGCCGTATCTCGCCTGGTCCTCGGCCGAGGAAGAAGTGGTGGTGGTTGAGCAGGGGCTAGCCGACGCCGACGTCGTGTTGCCAGCTTCTCTAAAATGGAGCTGTGGATCAACAGTGTCGGGGATCGAAGCACCGGGGTTGGCGGTGAAACTCGAAGAGGGAAGAAGCAACTGAGAGGTATGAAAACCAGGCTGAGAAGGTTCTGGCTCAGGAATCTGAGGGTGAGGTTGGTCGCCCCCAGAAGCAGCCAATTCACTGTTCTGGTAATCAAAGGGTTGTTGAAGCTTCTTCGCCTCCAGAGTGCTCGCCAAGTTGAGGTGCGATCCGTGGTTGACGCCGGTGTCGTCGGGGTTGCGCTCTGCTTGGTAAACTTCATCGTTGGGTCGAGAGAGAGGGAAGACGAGATCTGCATCGTCTGGTCGGGGAAAGTTGAGGTGAGCTTGCACTCCTCGGAGCCTCCACGCGGCCTCGTCGTAGGCGCGCGCGGCCTCCTCGGCGGTCTCGTACGTGCCGAGCCAGAGGCGGGTGCGCTTGCGGGGGAGGCGGATCTCGGCGACCCACTTCCCCCAGTGGCGCTGGCGCACGCCGCGGAAGGGCTTCTTGGGCTGCGCGGCGGTCTTCTTCATAGGGTGCGCGCGCGGGCTTAGACTGAAGGAGGAGGAGCGCGCTTGGAGCTCCAGAAGCGCCTGCAGATCCTCCGCCGATATCGCGAGCTGGGGAGCGGCGATGTGGAGCAGAAACTGCTGCGGGTCTGGAACGCGCCCATCCTGCAAGTGTGGGACGAAGACGGGCAGGAATTGTCGAGCTTCCGGAACATTAAATGGAAGCGACGGCGGGGGTGAGATATGTACAGGGAACACACTGCTGCCTGAAATGCTAGTCCATGGTTCAGAGGTCCCAGGACCGCTGAACGATGTGCCAATCACAAAACTTGGCTCCTCGCCACGAGGAAAAACATATCCAGGCAGCATACTGGAGACAGAAAAAAGAAAAGAACAAGAATAAAAAAAAACTAAGACACTCACAAACAAACAACACAGAGAAATCCAAACAAGTGCGCGTATGTACAGAAATTCTACTCCACAAAAAAGCCTATCAAACCGAGGAAAAACAAAGTGCCTAGCCTAAAGAGTGGGTGCAAGACGCAAACCGTGAGGGCTTCACCCTCGCATCAACTCAATAAAACCCCATCACAACTACTCAAAAAGATTTCACAAACCCACACAAATTGCGGAGGCAGGGACGAACTAGCACAGCGACCCAGCGTAAATCCTCAAAATTACACAAAAATCACAGAAACCCAAAGAAGCAGGAGATGAATTAGCACGGGTACATACTCCAACTCTTCACAGACCCACAAAACAGGAGACGAACTAGCACGACGACGACCCGGCGTACACCCTCAACCAGCCGTCACTTCCGTCCCTGGAGAGCCGTCACGCCACCATGCCACTACATGTCCGGAGCAAATCTGTGAGTGAGTGAGTGCCTAACCCCAGGTGCCTAGCCAGCGTGCAAGCTGCGTGCGAACTGCCGTGCCTCTAACCCCGACGTGCCTAGCCTACAGAGTGCGTGAATGGGCCTTGCGCACATGGCACTCGAGCCCAGTGCTCTAACCCGGTGCCTAAGTGCAAGAGAACGGCGATGGCGGGCGCGAGCTCCAGTCAGCGCAAGATACAGCGAAAAACAAACAAGAGAAAACAAGAGAGACGAGAGGGAGACAACGCCTCGTATATTGAAGTTCACGATGCGGACTCCTCGGTGATACTCAGGGCATACCCACGCATACTCGTCCAATACTGTGGTGACACTAGTCTGATACCAGGGTAGCAGATATCTCGAGTGAGATCGTGGTAGCACCTGGATAACACAACGTCATACTTGGGTGATACGTTGGTGATATTGGTGTGATACTGGGTGATATTGGGTGATATCTGGGTGATACTGTGGCAGTTTGGGAGAGGGATACAGGCGGACTTCCTGGTGGGGGGTTGAATGGAATATCCGGGGTTTGCTTAACCTTTTGTGGTCCGTCCAATTTCCGCCTGACTTGAAGCATACGGTTCAGTGCTCTTGTTGTTTTCGAGGTTTGTTTGGGGGAGATGCGATGTGAGATAGATGAATGTGGAAATGGATGGTGGGATGAGGGTGACCAAGAAATGGATGAAGTCTCAGGGGTTCAATGGATGAAGAGGCGTGGGTGAACTAATAAAACACAAGATGAATGGTATAGTTGAAGGAACTAATGAAGATTCTAGTGTTACACTACATTTAATGTTATAACCTCTCTTCACCACATAACTCTAGTTATATTTCTCTAGAAAATTAGTGTTACATTTCAACCACAAGAAAAAAAGTGATCATATTTCGTACATTTCGAAATATTTTGTTATTGCTTAATTTTCTGCAAGTTATTTATTTATTAATAATAACACTAAATGTATAAGTAGTAAAAGTCCAAAATTACATTCTCTGCATTTATGTAATTAGTGTCTCGAACACTAAATACCAAAATTAGTGTAGTTGCAGGAGTGGATGAAAACGATCGGTGGTGGATGGGGATGAATGATTTTGGGTTCCGAGTCTGGTCGTTTGGGCGGCGGTTTCGAGTTTTTGTGTTTGTTGCACATGGGGTCTGGGGGCCTTGTGGACTGGAATTTATGGGACTTTGTGTGTGGAGCCCTGAAATTAATGACCACACAACCACGTTTTAGTCTCTGGATGTGTATAATCTCAATTCCAAATCTGTGAGAGACTACCAGGGCTTTTTTTTTCGTTTCATGGGTTTAGCTAGAGTGGCGACACAAATTCTTTGGAGACCACACATGTGGCGACACAAAGTTTCTCCTGGAATCATACAAACCCAAATTTTCTCCGTAAGTATATTTTTTGGAGAATCCATCTCCATAAACATAGATTTGTACATCTTTTTTGCTACAGGATGGAGTCCCTGTTGTTCACTAGTAGCAATATGGCAATATGGAAACGGCCATCAATGTAATTTTGGCAGTATAAAATCATAATTTTCCCACTTCTTTGGAAATATTCTTTTTTGGGGGAAAAAACGGCCATTTGGGTCCAAATTGCCCAAAAAAAGGCCCTCAAAACTACACTAATTTTTAGAAATGTTATAATCGGTCAACCCCTCAAGTTCCTTGACGATTTCACTCCAAAAACACTTTATTTGTAAAGAGTGGAGAAGGTTAAAAAAATCTTTTATTTCCAATTTGAATCGTAGGATTGTCATTAAGACTTCTTAAGTAACATGCTCACAAACTTTGACCGCTTGGATTTATAAATTATTGTGTTTGAAGTAGAGAAAAATGTTTGTTTTCTTCCCTGCAATGAGAGGATCAGCAAACTTTGACTTCACTTGGTATGAAATATTTGCACTCCAAAAGGTCTAAATTTCACACCATCATATTGAACATGATAGTAGTTTCATGAACACCAATTTTTAGAGGTAGAAAAGGGGTGTAGCGTATTAAGAAAATTGTGCAAGGAGTGGAGGTTCGAGAATCGTCATTACACATTTTATTTTGGTCTGAATTAATTATGTATTATGCTTAGAATTCAAACGGTCATTAAGAAACTTTACACCACATCTTGTAGTAGAGGGAAAAAAAAGTAAAGGCAATAAAATTTCTAATATATCTTTGGAAAAAAAGAAGTTTTTTTGATACCATGGCCAATAATGTGTGGGTACGTTTGACTTGGGTTAAATCTCTTTCTTACATAAAAGACATGATTTGTTTGTTTTTTTACAAATAACTAAGAAAATGTTATTATTTATCTATACAACCTTTTGCAATATAAGTCTCTTAATGCCAATAGAAACTTGTAGCAAATTTTTTGGAGTTGCCCAAAGTCCCCATTTGAACTTTGAAGGCTAATAACTTTCCAACCATGAGTCCAAAAATATTTTTGAAAATATCCCCATGAAGATTTTATTGAAGAAAATCTAGTATAAAAGTTTACTTTAAAAAGTGATTTTTTTCAGATGATAGGAACGTTCTCAAACTAAGATATATCCATCTAGGGCCTTTAGGGGTGAAGTTATAATTTCCGCTAAAATATGAATGTGTAACCTCTATCAACTTATATCCTCTTCTTATGTGGAACCTCTACTAAGTTAGAACAACCCTTAATGTATCACTTCCTCTTAGTTTTTACCACCTCTATCCGCTGGCGTCATACTCATCTATAAATTATGTGAATGATGAAGGTAAGGTAGAACTACCCTATATCACCAACTTCTACACTCTTCATGGATTTAAAAGAAGAAATGTAAGTTATCATTACATCACTTATGAATTCTAAATCAATGCATAAGTTATGTAAATGCCAACCTAGATTACACCCCTAAATTTTGGAACTTGGTATAGAAGTTGGTGGTATTGAGTGGTTCTACCCATAGTTGCATGCCCCGTTTCAAAACCCGAGTGTTTCAAAACGTTTCAAAGCATTTAGAAAAAGTTGAATGAAACATAGAGATTGTTTAAAAAACCATTTTATTGTATCATATATCATTACATCAAACAATGTATATTAGTACAATATTTCATTCTTATTCACCACTCAAATATATGTTTTATCTAAAAGGAAAAAAACATTGTGATTTTGGACAGCGATGGCGGCGCTTGTGACATCCGCCTTAGAGCTTTACTATGGCTTGTTGCGCTAGAGTTTCAATCTAAAATTTGCATGTCTCGTGACCTCTCAAAGTATTGACACGTCACAAAACTTGTCACATGAATGAAGTCCGTTGCAAAATGGGAATGAAACATAACATTTCGAAACATTATGAAATGCGTTGTTTTGCAACTATGATGGTCCAATTTAGATTGTGAACACAATTAGTTTGTGCATAATTTTCAAAATTCGTATCATGATTTGAAGAGAGAACTCTTGGAACACCTTAGAACACATTGTCAAATTTACTAGATACACTCACATACAATGAACACCGACATGTACAATACCACTCACTATTTTGTATTTCATATGTATGGAAATTGATTTTGGTCTAAAACTTGATTGAAAGGGTGTTAACACTTTATGATAGTGCAACTTCACTTGCCCAACATAGGGATCCCAAGCTCAAGAAAAATCCTTGTATTGAGGGTCAATATGAAATGATAAATCTAGAGTCAAAATAATTTTGACATTGAATCTACACTATTAGCTGTAATACCAAATATCAATTTGATGATATGATGATATCATTTATGTAAATCTTAAAGTCTAAATATTTAAGATCATCCACTTAGTTTGCAATGAAGTGGGTTAATGAACACCAAATTTTACACACAATTTGTCATCTTTATTCACAAAGATGGATCTCTGTAATCTCGAGCTACAAGCGTTGAGAGCTTCCTGCCTGAGCTGAACTCTTCAACCCGGCCAGTTCCATTTGGAGACTCCTACTGTAAGTCGCCCCTCTCCAAGTCCCCCGCCTCGTCGATCGCTTCTCCTTAGCCCTTGCCCGAGCATCGCCTGAGCAGTTTGTCCCTGCCCGCTTAAGCAACAAAGTTGTTTGTTGTGCACAGTGCACACTGACATCGACTAGGTTTAGGGTTTGGCGCCCCTCATTCCTTCTCACTGCCATGCGTGCTCTATGATCAGCCTGCTCCCCACTCACGAAGCTCTACAATGCGTCGTGGAAATCCGCACTCGTTAAGCTCTACATGGCGAACTAAGGCGCCTTCTTCAATGTGTTCGCCGAGTGATACACAACATGATCAAGATTGGTGTGCTCACGGGGACGTAGAGGACTTCCATAAATCCATATTGTTGCACTCAAGATAGCTCGCTTCCATTCCCACTATGCCACCCGACCTTAGAGATTCATTACTTGCAGAAACTCCCCCATTTGTAACATAATACACATGATGATGTTTACCAGATTCCGTAGTAGTTAATTTTTGCACGCAGTGGCCCAATTTGTGAACCACTCTAGTTTGCTACAAGATTTTTTTTGCTCCACGAATTCATCCATTTGAAGGTTTCAATTTCAAATGTGTGGACAAGAGCCTTGTTCACTGATTTTAGTTGAAAGCAACACTTTGAAGATTCTGAGATTTTTGTTGATGATACCACAATTTTGCAATCTATGTCCTCGGCCGACGGCGACAAGTGAATGTAAAATGAAGACTCTTAAGGAGATATACCAACTGATTATAAAAAAATGGGAAGATTCATACTCCTTAACAAGGTTCATGCATGCCACCAATGTCTTCCATACGAGTTTGGCTTGGAAAAATGTCTGGTGCATACAAGTTTGGCTTAAAAGTACAAGCTTGTCACCTTATCACCTTTGTAGAGACGTGCACCTTGATAACAACATGGACGGATTGCCACCGATAACTGGAGAGGAATTTCCGAACAAGAGTCAATCTTTGCATGGCTAGAGTGTTAATAGTTTTTGATCATCACATTCTAGATGGCAAATGGGAAATTTAGCGTTAGAAAATGGACTTGGAGCATGAGTTTGGTTCACAAATTCAAGTCTCGAATAAATACACAAGTCCAATGAGGAGTCGTTGTTGTCGTTGATTGTGGCAAGAGATTGCTTGCCGATTTAGAAAGAGAACCTCGGACATAAGGACATGTAAATGACAGTTCGAGAGGATCATGGGGCCGTAAGTGTCTATGTTCCAGCTCGGCGAGATTGAAGGGCTTGCAGAAATCTCCGCCGATGGGGTTGAAAAAGGCTCCCTAGTCCACCATGTAGAGCTTCATAAATGCGGGAGTTAATGTTTGATACTCTTGAGGAAATACCGTGGGAGATAATAGCAGGACGAGGGATGGTTGAGTAGAGCTCCAAAAATTCTAGTGAGGAGGGGGCAAAGGACTTAGACTCAGAAAGGGAAGGCTTAGACAACAGGAGGTTGTTGGCCCTCTTGTATGTCCCAAGTGTGCTTCAAATCTGAGAGGTAGGGGAGGCTTTAGTTGTGTGTTGGGAAGGGATGCCAGAAACACCAGATCTGCAAGAGGTGAACCGTGAAAGAGTTGTTGAAGCCCAATCTGAGTGGTGTTTGATCTGGAGCAAGGGAGCTCATGTGTTGGCACGTAGATCTGCACTCTTCATACTCTTACGCGACAAGATCTGAGTTAGATTTGGTGAGGAGATACCGAATCCTATTGCCTCCTCCGTGAGTCCCACCGCCCTTTCCAACCTAGACTTTGACACCACCATTGTAAGTGACAAGAAATCAAGACAACAGCGCTGTTGCCATCGCATCAACGCTCCTCACCACTTACAGGCTATCTCTTAGCCTTCCTACACATTTTTTCTCTTTCCTTAGTTCTTCGTTGTTATTTTCACATTATCACCATGTTCTTATAGAAACATACACACTTTCCAAAATAGATCTAACATCATTTGTTCAAGAATTTGGTACACTAGATCTGGAGGACAACACCGCAGAACAACCTCTGGAGTGAAGCTCAACACAACACACCTCATAGATCTGCTTTGAGATAGCAACGACACATCAAATCAGGCCATTTCTATCCATCTCCATATCTTTTCTGCAGTAGATACTTTGATTCCTAGTAACACCTTACACCTCACCACATCAACACACTCTAGCTGCAGTACACTAAAATCTCACCATGACACCACACACATACAGATCCACACTGTAACCCTAATAGAAAACTACACTATACTTGCGTTTGGAGATCACACGCGGAAGCGCTTGAATTTTTTTTCAGATCTGGATCAACCTATGCAGCAGCAGACATACACACCATCAACATCAAAACAAAATACACAAGCGCAAGGGTGTACAAGACAACAACGCAACAGCCAACAAATCCGCACCAACTCTATCCACATCAAAATAACAGCAAGATCTTACAACAAGGGCACAACAATACAAGGTGGTATCTTCACCAACACTACTGCAGACAAGTACGCCATAACAAGGAGCAACCCGCAGCAACACTACATCAGGAAGCAACTCATGTCAAGATCACAACAAGGTGCAACACACAACAACACAAATGTGAGTAGCCCACGTCCATATCTTTGTCCCTCATCTCTACAGCTTCCTACACCACCCTCTCCCTCCTCCACATACATCCCCTCTCCTTGCCTCCACACCTCCCACTCCTCTCCCACCTCCCACCCATCTCCCTCCCTCCCATCGTCTAACTCCCACCCCTGGAATCACTCCATGTCCTCCTCCAAAATCCTACCCTCCCCTCCCTCAACTACCTCCCCTCTCTCAGCTAGCTCCCCTCGCTGGACCCCCTCCCCTCCCCGCTCTCCCCCTGCCCACCCTCCCTTACTTCCCTTGCCGAATCAACTACAACCCCTTGCCCCCCAAACCCCACTCCAACCTTCAATCCTCAGCCCCCTTCCCACAACCAAACAGATACAGAGACTCCCCCTCCCTCTAACCCCGACCTATCCCCAACGATCCTCAAACCCGTAGCGACCCCCAAATCAGGCGTAGCGACCCCCAAATCAGCCGTAGCAACCCCCAAACCAGCCCGTAGCGACCCTCCCCATATCCATGGCGACCCTCTCAAACTCGTAGCGACCCTCGAAGCAGCCTATAGCGACCTTCTCCATATCCAGAGCGACCTCCCCAAGCCCGTAGCGACCCTCAAACCAGCGAGTAGCGACCCTCCTCATACCCTTAGCGACCTTCCTGAATCCGCAGCGACCCCCCACATCTCCAATAGTGACATCCCCACACTTCGTAACGCGCCCCATGAACCCACAACGACTTCCCACATTTCAAATAGCAACCTCCCCACCCTCCGTAGTGACCCCCCTAAACCCACAACGACCCCCCACATCTCTAGTAGCGAACTCCCCAATAGCCCCTTTCATCACAAAACCCCCTCTTTTTCAAAATCAAACACTAAACCAATAGAAGAAGAAGTACGCCGGTTCCCAAAGGGCACTAAACCAATACTAATACACCACCACAACTTAGTTTCAAACAAATTAATTACGTCAATAGTATTAGAAAGAAGTAGAACTAACATGGCAGGAACCGCAAGGAAGAATTTATCCCTAGATTTAGAGATGGTGGACCAAACGAACAAAAGCCCCAACCTCACCACAAAATCAAAGACACCAAGAGGCAAAGAAGGCGAAACCAACACTAGCAAGAGAAGCAAAAGGTCCAACACCAATGAAGGTAAGTCCACTAAACCCACTTTGACTAATTACAAGTTTTGGATGGGATTTCAGGCCATTGAAGCACTTGCAATGGAAGAAGGAGCTGAAAAACTCTTTAGCAGTGAGACAATAATGGACATGATAACTAGAGGACTCAAAGAAGAAGAGGCCGAAGAGGCCCATGGCGCGCGGGTGGCCTTCCCTCGAATCTCACAAGTTTTGTACCCTATGGAGATAAGGAAGGGTGTTGTCAAGCAACACTACAACATTACACAACTTCCTTGCCAAGTCAAGACAAACAAATCCACAGGTTTATCTCTCACCTTTCACATTGCCGTCCATTTAAAAATCCCTAATAATACTATCATGTATGACACGGCTAAGAATATGATTGTTAAAAGATTGGAGAAAATGAACATCATGCTTGGCACCGGTGTCTATGATCTCCTATACATACCATATCTTAGCGTCAAACAAGGGAAAACAAAGGGAGTATGGGCTGGAAGCTTTAAGGTACATCTCCTTAAACCCGAATATGATGGTCTCGCATTCCTCAATGGACTTAGATTGTTCATCTTAAACATCCATGGTCAAAATGCAGTTGGCAAAGTTTGCAAGACTTTTAACAACCTCTCTAAAGGTTCTAACCTCTCTGTGAAAGTGAAAAGTAAGTGTCTAGTGGCGGTTTCAGCTCAAGCGGTGTTTGAAGAAATACTTCGGCATAGTTTTGCACAAGGTCATGACTATGAAATATTCGACGTACAAATGGTATATGGTGAATCATGGGCATTCATTATAGCCTCAACATCAACACAAGTGAAGAACATGATCACTAACCGCATCACGGTGCAAAACAAAAACCTACTCCCAAGACAAGTGGTTGACACCAAAGGACCAAATGGAATCATCAAAACAAAGGCAAGGAAAGAAACTCTAACCCTTACCCTCTCTTCCCTTCCTATCACTTTGAACACTATGAGCACCTCACAAGAAATTTATAAGATTATGGGAGCCCTTAACGTAAGAGAAATTTGGTATCGTAGCGAGAGAGACAATTACCACAATGGAAGTTGTAATGTGCTTTGTGCTAACTCCATTGTGTATAGAACCTTTGTGAAAAAGACTCATATGTTAGATGGAAGCTATGTGGACTTTTCGCCACACCCAAGGAGCTTGGAAGGACTACACTCACCCACCGCCGACGTCATCAAAGACTTTGGCTTTGACGACATCAACGCCGCCCTCGTCAACACAATCACGACATTCAATGCCCAAGTCCCTCCATCATCACCTCCTTATTGCACCACAAAGGAGGTCGCAAAAATGATAGAAGACAACAACAAAAAGGTGATCCAAGCGAACAAGGACTACACCAACATGAAGCACGAAGAACTCAAGCTCCACATGGAAGACATTCAAGCAACAATGTTCTCATTAGTTCAAAAGGTGTCCGCCGTGGCCGTTAAATCCAACTTACCTCTCCTCTAAGACAAACCGCCAAACATGCAATGATCAAAGACCGCACGGTAAAATCCACTTACCACCTCTATACTTCTTCTACGACATGATGGAGAAGAAAGTATAGTATAGAACAAGTACTTACATACCTTAGCCACATACAAATACCAATACTTATATTGTACAAGTACATACACTGTATGAGATGATTTACTAAATACAAAATACAATACTATACTAAACCTCACATTTAAAACAAATATTTATATTGCATTAAAGGAAACACAAAATTATACATTTCTCATAAATTATACACAAAATTTGAGTTAATACTATGTTGTATGGCATATAGTATAAATTACAATATGAATACGGATACAAATATTGGTACATTCAGTGGTATATATAGTGATATGTATACTGATACGAATACTGGTACAAATACTGACATGAACAGTGATACAAATATGGATACGAATATTGATATAAATACATATATGAATACTAAGACAAAAATTGAGAGGCATACTAATACAAACATACGTATGAATACTAATACAAAACCAAATACAACTACACATACACGGACAAATACAAAGACAACTACATACCATCAAAGAAAGAAGAAGATGAATGCCAGTCTCTGAAGGAGGCTAGCGTGAATAAAGTGTTTGTTCGTTCCACTACTAAGACCATGCCCACCGGACAAGGAAGAAGAACGCCGGTTCCCGAAGAGAACCGGCATGAATAAAGTGTCTGTTCGTTCCATTGCAAAGACCATGCCCACCGGACAAGGAATTAGCGAACTGGAACTACTTCCCCCTTTCGAGGGTAGACACTATGTGACGAGTAGCCAGAAACCAACCAACAACGACCAACCACGACCAAACTAATCTAAACAACAAAAAAACAAAACCACACAAGCAGCCAACCAGGAAGAGACAAGGTGGCAAAGTTTCTAAGGGGGGTCTTGCGTATCAGGGAGGACTTGGTTATTTTCGATTTTGCGTTTATGTAGTAAAATAGACATGGCATGTTGAATAGCGATGGTGTTGATGTTTTAAAAGATAGTTTTAATTGTATCAATGGGTATCTTGAAGGTATCTTTAAGAGTTTTCATAGACGGGATAAAGGTGGTGGCACGAGCGCCGAATGTGATAACAATAAGGGGGTCCACTTTCCAACCGAGGGCAATGATGTCGTTTATGAGGGGTTGGTATTTATCTATTTTGTTTTGTATTGTTTCCGGGGAGAATCTATCGTTGCAATATGTAAATTCGATGAATTGAATGGTGTAGTCTTGGTTGATGTTCTCGGGGAGTGGGTCATTGTATGGTAAACCTTTGACACAAAAAATGTCCGGTTTGAGCCTAGCGTTGCACTGACATCTTTGGATCATACAT
The DNA here is from genome assembly GCA_963971425.1 of Bryoerythrophyllum caledonicum. Lineage (NCBI taxonomy): Eukaryota > Viridiplantae > Streptophyta > Bryopsida > Pottiales > Pottiaceae > Bryoerythrophyllum > Bryoerythrophyllum caledonicum. The sequence goes on along the minus strand of OZ020516.1, from coordinate 33,274,541 downwards.
GAGCATGGAAGAGGCCATGGGGGGACCGTGTTTTCTTGTGGATTGTTATTAAAAGTGCCGGCGTTCATTACTATGAAACATCTCGATTTTTTGTAGGAGGTGATTAGTTTTCGAATTTCCCATACCGCTTTATTATGTCTTTTGATAATTAGAGAGTGAATGTGGTGGTTTTGGCATTTGAGTAGTACATGAAGCCATGTGTCGGGGTCCGTTGAGGGGCATATGGGGCATGTTATGGATGGAAATCTTTCTATTCCAAAGAAGAGTTGTTTGCGAGCGTTTCCCATATACTGACCCGTACGGAATTTGATGAGGCATGTTATTTGTGAGTCTGAGATGATGGGGTTTTTCCAAAAGTTTGTAGAGAGTTCATTATCTATGTCGTTATTGTTAGTCCATTTTTCTATGTTAGGAATATTTTCTGAGATTGCGTCCAGGTTGTTGTAGAGGTCTTGTTTTTTGAGATATTTGCCCAAAAATCTAATTGGGCCTTTGTCAGGGGTATCTTCTTTGGAAGGCCAATCTTCTTTTTGAAAGTAGTATGGGGTGGCATGGGCATGTTCGTGAGGGTCTTTGGCGTTTTTGTGTGTTTTTTCTCGGCCTTCTTTTGCAAGCTTGTCTGCTTGTTCGTTGCCATCAATGTTGGCATGGGCTCTTACTTTGTGAAGGGTTGTGATTTGTGTACGGTTTTGTAACATTTGTACCATTGATGTTAATATGGTTTGGTCGGGGTGGCTATTGTGAAGGGTAGGGTGTGTTATTTGAGTATTAAGTAGGTAGAGTGCGTTTATACAATCGGTGAATATATGTGCGGGTTCATCATTGTATTTTGTTGTGATGATTTGTAGTGTTTTGTGAATGGCCATTAGTTCTGCTCTGAGTATATTTTGCAGTCCATGGAGTCTTTTGGCTAGCATGATTTCTTTGATAGAGCTGTAGATGCCATAGCCAGCTTTTTCTCTTCTCCAAGATCCTGGACTAATTTGTTCTGGTGGTTTAAAGGAGCCATCGGTGTAGTAACTGTATGCAGGGTTAAATTTTGGTGTGGTGTGATTTGGATAGTTTGGGAGGGGGGCCGATGTGACTAGGTAGTTTAGTGTATTGTTGATATAGTTTAGTTTTGACCAATTTTTACTACAGTTAACAGGGGTTTGTGGGGGTGTCGATGAGGTCAATTTTGTGTATAATTTTTGTATATTTAAATTTTCTGCTATGGAGGTAAGTTCGGCAAGTTGCTCAAGGGTGCCAAGGGTTTGATTTTGATGGTGGACACATAGTATTTGTAGTGTAGATGGCTCGATTTGGGGTTTGTTTAGCTCGGGTGGGATGGTAGGTTCTTCGTATAGTATTGAGTCTGCTTCAAATATTGCAATGATATGGGAGTCTGGGAATGGGTTTGAGTGTTGGTTGTTGTTTTGGTACCACTTGTTGTTTGGTATGATGATGATCATGTTAGTATTAATTGGATCATTTTTGGCGGCGAGTCGAGCCCAGTGTAGTGCTTGTTCTATCTCTTTCTCATTGTGGGGGTGAGCTATCCCTTTACCGGTCCATTTGTAGTCAAAGGCTTTTCCCAAGGATCCAAATATTTTGTCTCTTTCAAAGGGTGAGTAAAATTTTTTTAGTTTTATGGAGCAGGTGACTGGAGAGGAAAAATATGATTGTTCTATGTGAAAGTTTGAGATTAGTGAGTCTAAAATGGGTGTGGGTATTGTGTATTGCGCATTTTTGAGGGGGTCGTTTTTTGGTATTCGGTATCTATACCTTTGGTAGAGCCAGATTAGTTCGGTTTTAAAGGATTGGGTCTTTGGTTCGATGTATGTAGGAGTTTGTAGTTTTGTGTTGTATTGATTCCATAACCAATGAAGTCTAGTGACGGGGGTAGTGTGTAAATGTCGGCCATTTTCTTCGTAAAGATGTGCTTGGTTATTGTTAATTTTGATTGTGTTTGAGAATGCAAGGATGTCATTTTCGGGGTTGCATTCTGTTGTATGTATTTTTAGGAGTGGAATAATTATTGGTGGTGTTACGGATCTTGAGTCTGGGGATTGTTCGTGGGGGTGGTGAGCTAGGATGACATCTGAGTAAATTTTGTTTTGAGTTTTTTGGTAGTATTGTTTTAGTTTTTTGATGTTGTGTGTGGAGGTGTTGGTGTTATGTCGAGGGAAAAGGGCTCTTTGGGGGAGCCATTTGTTGTATATGTTGTCATTATGATGCCATTGGCACAGATATTTTATGTAGGTATTTTGTATATTATTTGTATCTTTGTGTTGGATGTGTTTATGGTGTATAATGTTACTAATGGGGTAGTTGGTAGGACTTTTGGGGATGAATGTTGGAGGTCGGGGGTGATGTGGGTGAGGAGGGTGGGGGGGGGTAGATTGGTGGGGAGATGTTTCTTGGGGTGATGTTATTGTTGATTGTGATGAATGGTTCTAGAAGTATATGGGAGTATGGGTGTATATTGCAAGGAGGAGGGCATGTGGTGGGACATGTTGGGTGGCAAAAGAGTTGTTTGGCAATGTTTAGAGCACTTTTTAGTAATTTGGATGGGGTGAGGTGGTATGTTTTGAAGTCCTCATTGTTCATGATGTGTGTGCCATTGGGTAGAGTAATTTGGCTTAGTTTAAAGATATTTTTTGAGAGGAATTTTTGTAGAAGTTTTTGGGAGAGGTGGGTATTTATTGTGTTGTGGTTCAATGTCTCTTGTTGCCATATCATTTCTAGTGATGTAGAGTTAATGAGGAAGTTTGGGAGCGTACTTTCAAGGTGGATTTTAGCTATGTGTTTTAATAGGAAGAATGTTCGTGTTATAGGAGATCTTAAGCAGTCACTTTTTTTAATTCTAGGTATGTTTTCAGCACCTCCATTTTGGGCAAGGACATAATGGGTGAGTCCGTTGTATATTTTTCCAAGTCTACCTTTATCATTTAAGGCATTTTGTAGTTGTTCACCTATACAACGAAGATATGCATTTTTAAGGGAGAAAGCTTCTAGCCCAAATAGGTTGTGTGGGAGTTGGGTAATTGCATTTGACATGCATTTTGGTAATCCACATATTGTTTTTCGTATGGCTATTATTTTTTTGTCCAGTTTTTTGATGGCAGGCATTGAATATGGTACACCGTAGAAACTATATGCTACGCCTGGGCGTATTACAGTATCCACCATTTTTATTTTTTGTTTCATGGTGGCTGGACATGTTGTTAGTTCATTGCATTGTTTGATAAGTTTTGTTGTTGTAGTGTGGATTTGGATTTTCCATTTTAGAGATGGAACAAGATTGGTACCTAGGTATATGTATGGTTCATTTTGATGTAGTATAGGAATTGGTTGATTGCGATAACTGATGTTAGAAGCTTGCATTAATGCTTTGAAAGTGGTAGGGTTTAGTTTGGATTTATTTGGGCATCCTGTAGCGGCACATTTTGGGACTCCTACATCCATACCGGTTCATTTACAATATCTATAAATTTTATCTAGTTGTGTTTGAATAGATTTAATTTTGTTGGTTATGGTGGCTAGGTCATCCGCGTATGCGGCAGAGTTTATTGTGACTTGTGATGTGCCAAAAGTATATCCATTGTTGCCTCGTTCTATCCATCTGAGTAGTGGTTCTAGGAATATAATGAATAGGTATGGGCTAAGGGTATCCCCTTGTATAGTCCCCCTTTCAATGGGTATGGGTTTTGTTTTCCCGAAGTGTTCTCCGATATAGCAGGTGGACGATTGAGAGTATATGTTTCCTACAAGAGTAGTTGCATCTTTTGGGAACCCAAGGTCCATCATTATTGCTAGTAGTCTAGCATGGTCTATTGAGCCAAAGTCATTTTTGAAGTCAACGTATAGTATGTATATATCTTGGTTTGTAAATCTTGCGTCTTCTAGTGCAGCTATTATAGTTTGTATTTGTCGTGCGGTACTTCTTTCTGCTCTAAAACCTTCTTGGCTATTGTAGAACGTAGAATAGTCTTTCTTTTTGAGTTAACCCTTTTTTGTAGTTAAAGTTAGTTAGTTACAGGTTTAGGAGCTTAAGTTCAGGGTTTCCAACGGACTTGAGATCGAAAGGGGTGTCGGTTGCGGTGAAAGGGTAGACAGTTGGGAGTTGCGGGTGTTTAAGTAGGAGTTTTTGGAATTGGCTCGAGGCCCAATTGTGTTGATCAGTTGTAGTGCCGAGATACGCGATGTGCTATCTCTTTGTTTTCTTTGCTGTACTGTTTCTGGAAGTTAATGTAATTGAAGTTGTGCATATTGAAGAATCGAGAAAGATTACGCTGTGAATGAAGTCAATTGAGAGTAAATCAATGACACCGAGAAGGAGAGAGGAGTGAATCGAGAGAAAGAAAATCATAAGAAACTGATATGAAAATAAATCTGAGGACCGCAATTGCGGGTTAATTTAGGAGATAAATAATAGAGCGATCAAATAATGATCAGAATAAAAGTGTGTTATGAATTGAACATAATTCATAATCAGGTTATGAAGATGAAGTAATGCCAGGATTGGAACTAACGGACGAGGAGAAATTCAAGGCATTCAGGTGTTGGTTGAATTTGAAGTATGGATGGTTGAATAGCGATAAGGAAAGAGTGACGATTGTAAACCGAGAGGAAAAGGAGAGAATAGACCACGAAATCTACATACGGATCAAAGCAAACCAAAGAACGGAGATAGGAGCGAGATTACGAGAAGAAGATTACACCTGGTTAATGAGATACGGAACGGAAGAGGAGAAGAACGGAATTCCTGCTGAACCGATAACAATAGAAGAAGCAATGGAATGGAACATTGGTGAGTACGAGACAACGGAAGCCATAGGGAGGGCAGAGTACTTGCACTTGGATGTGGAGGATGTTATGGAAGACTTAATGGCACTTGACTTGGAGGATTATTAACGGATTATGGTGCTAAATCAAGGCTTCGTAAGGGTTACGGACCACACTTACATATAATAGTGACACTAATATTACGGCAAAACATAACTTTCAATTCCCTAGGGACGAATTCGCTAAGTCATAGTTATTTTAACTATCTCGGTTTTATGCTTCACATTTTGGCGTCGCTGCCGGGGAACTGATAAAATTGTAAATATTAAGAAAATTATGTGTAATATGTTGGAAATGTTCGGAGAAGATTATGAACAACGAAGATGTGGATGCTGAACGGAATGCTGATCGTTGGATTTCAACAAGGGAAAGGCGATGGCGAACAAGAAATCTAATTCGAGAGCGGGAGGATCGAGTACGGAAAAGCCAACGAAGAAGGAGTTGGGTTACACCGTGGTTAAGAGATTTTCGACGAGCGCTATCTTGCCCAGTAGAGGAAAGAGAATCTGTATTTCGATTGTGGACGGGATTGTCCGTAGCCCCGAGAACGTTGTACGGACAGAGCTATCCAGAAGTTGGCCTACAAACTCAAGCGCAAGGAGAGGGAATCTCGGAAGGTTTGGGAACCCCCTTGGGCACATTTGGAGCATTACGTACTTTATTCGACTCGGCAGCAACAAAACTGCAAGCGCTATGAGGAGCTAAACATCACGAAGATCAAGAGAAGGAACAAATAGTAAAACGATTGTTTGAAGAAGAGGAAAAGGAAAAACAAGAAGAAGATATGGCTGACCCACTAAATCCACCACCGCTTGGATTTCCAGCGGTACCAATTGTAATACAAATGGGAGCGACAACGGATCGCACTACGAACGTTGCTCCGTTACCGACTTTTAGTGGTTGGCCAGGAGCGGATCCAGACCAGCACCTATCTCAATTTCTAACAGCGTGTGTCGCGAACAATGGCAGAACGGAAGATGTGTGGTTAAGATGGTTTCCAGCCACGTTGAAGGAAGTGGCATTTGATTGGTATAATCGACAGGCGGTGGGTCACTTTGCGAACTGGAATACGTTGAGGGCCGCATTTCTGGCGCATTTCAGACCAGTGGGTTATGAAGATAGGTTAAGAGAACGACTGATCAATAGTCGAATGATCCCAGGAGAAGCTGTGGAGTCATATTATGGAAGGGTGGCAGATATAATATGCCGATGGGCAAATAATGACTTGCCAGAATCGTTTGTGTTATCAATCTTGGTTAACGGATTGTACCCACCTGAACTAAGGATGTTTGTAAAGGAAGAACGGCCCGTTACGGTAGCAGCCTCAGTGCTAAGAGCAAAGTTGTGGGAAGAGTGTCATTTCGACCCCGTTTTGTCTGTAGGATCGACAATGATACCTGCAGATGGAGTTAAGGGACCAAGTTGGATGGAGGCACTGGGAACTCACACGAAACCAATGACGGTAGCCAATTCCGCAAGGACATATCCAGCAGGGATAATAAATGCAGCACCAATACAAAGTATACCCCCATCCGTAGTTTATCCGCCGTATCAAGATTTATCCCCGAGGTTGGAAGGATCTAAGCCGGGCGTTATGCTAACAGGACAAGAGGGTGCTAATGAACAGTTGTTGTTGAACTTAACGAAGAAAATGGAAGAATTGGCAGTCAATATGGCTAAGGATAAAGAAAAGCGACCAAAACAAACGAACTTCAGACCCAATGTGTGGTGCACCAACTGTAAAGGCCAGGGCCACATGAATACGGAATGCCCTTCGCCAGTGAACCTGAAGGGTCAATGTCAAATATGTGGGAAGCCCCACCCTACGGAAAATTGTTGGCATTTGACCAGATCGCAGATGTATATAGGTCAGCAAGTGATACCAATAACACCATGGGACGTGAATCAAGTACAAGCACAAAACGGATATAATGGGAGTAAGTAACCCAATCAACAGAATAATCAATATAGATATAATCAAGGACACAGTTATGAAGCCAATGCACAACACTGGATGAAGAATCAAAATATGGATAATCGAGTAAATACAGGACAACAGGGGTCCTTCACAAAGGCTACATGGAACGCACCAAGCCGTTTCATACCTGTACCTATGTCTGATATACCGGGAGGAAATATTAAACGACCAGTTAGGTGTTTTCGATGTCGACAGATGGGACATTATGCCACCGAGTGCACAAATGAAAGAGCCACCGTTGATTACGTTCCGTTATGTGGTAACTGCAAACAAAATGGACACACTACGGCGGAATGTAATGCTCCCTTCAACTTTAACAATAAGGACCAACATATGCAAGCAACGAATCGTTCGGAGGCATCGAAGGGCCCCATGGAAGGATTACCCGTTAATAGAGTGGAATTGGTGGCCATAGTACAGACTAGAAGTAACAAGGAGAAGATAATTTTTCCCGACGATACGGACAAAAATAAGGAAATGGAACAAGGGTCGACTCTACGGAAGGCTAGACGTGTCACGAAAATATTACCAAGAGTATTACCTCCAGGAACGGAGCCTATATTACTGGGTGATGTACCCGGCGCAAGCTCACCAAAGTCGAATGAGAGGACTATAAACACCGATGCACCAGTACTCACAGAACCACCACAAGTGGTTACGGACTTTAGCCTGGACATGAAAGTACAAAAGGGAAGCTCCGTATTGCCAGCATCACTACCCTTATCAAAGGAATGGATCCCTAAAAGAGGGACGGATAAAGTAAAGAGAAAAATGAAACAGCTGGGCATATCTGCAAATTTACAACACTATGATATTATGAAGGATCTGGATGAAATTCGACCAAGTATTTCAATGAGGCAATTGTTGGCAATTGCACCGGACTGTAGAATTGCACTCAATGCATGGCTAATACGGAGACGAATACGGAATAAGGATATCCATGAAGTGGCTTTAAATCCTGACCCTGGAGCCCCGATGATCGATGTCTCCATTGACGGAGTATTGGTAAAGGGAGTCCAAGTGGACGGTGGGTCGAGTGTGAACCTGATGACGGCTGAAATTGCAGAAACTTTAGGCCTAACCTCCATATCACCTACAGCCTTAACACTGAGGATGGCGGATCATAGTAGAGTAAAACCCGTCGGAGTGGTCCGAAATATTTTGACTATTATTGCGGGACACGAGTTTAATATCGACTACGTGGTATTTAAACTACCCCGTTCGGCTTCATCTTATCCTATCTTATTAGGACGCTCTTGGTTATACAATGCAAAAGCTAAAAATGATTGGGGAAAGGGTACTTTAACCCTCGGTAGAGGACGTGAGAAGATAGTATTACAGATGTACCCAGTAAAGTATCATGGGGAATCACAAGTGCCACTGACGGAGGTCACCTCTGAAGTAGATATCAGTGGTTATTCATCTGAGGATCTGGAGGAACTGGAATCAATATTTGGGGAACATACTGAAAGACAACAAGGATTTAATTTAGTTTATCAATGTGGACAACCGGGAGAATATATTATAGGTCAATTTGATACCGATAATTCGGATCATGCTATAGCGAAATGGATGAATACTTACGACGTCACAATGGTAAGTAGTTTGGAACCTGAACTGGAGAACACTAATCCATCAGATTTTATAACGGACGCAGGTGCGGATGTACCACTAGAGGAAGCTTATACTGGGAACCCGGCTTGTCGGTCTGTGGATATCGGAAGTAACGGAAAATTCCAGCCCATTAAGCTATATGAAGGAATAAACGGACGAACGTTAGTAACATGGACGGACTTCTTTAGAGCACACAAGTCTTCTTTTGCCTGGACTTATGAAGACTTGAAGGGAGTTCCGCCAGAGCTTGGTGAACATAGGATATATCTTAAGGAAAACACAAAACCGATCCGACAAAGACAACATCGATTAAATCCAAAGTATTCATTGATGGTGAAAGAAGAATTGGATAAGCTGTTACGGGTGGGATTTATCTACCCAGTACCGTACAGTGAATGGGTTTCTTCAATGGTTATGGTACCTAAGAAAAACGGAAAATTACGCATTTGTCAAGACTATCGTCAACTGAACGCAGTCACCTTGAAGGATTACTTTCCATTACCATTCACGGATAGTATACTGGATGCAGTAGCAGGGCATGAATGTTATTCTTTCCTTGATGGCTTTTCAGGTTACAATCAAGTGCAAATCGCTAAGGAGGATCGTTTAAAAACTACGTTTACAACAGACTGGGGAACTTTTGCATATAAGGTGATGCCATTCGGGTTGTGTAATGCACCAGCCACTTTTCAACGGATTATGACTCACGCTTTTCAAAAATACCTACATATCTCTATGGAGATTTTTTTGGATGATTTTTGCGTGTTTAGTAGTAAGGCCGATCATTTGGATTGGTTGGACAAGTGCTTACTCCAATGTGCAGAGTTTGGAATATCTTTAAATTCGGAAAAATGTACTTTTGGCGTGCCCTATGGCAAATTATTAGGACACATTGTATCGGCAAAAGGCATTGCGACGGACCCCGATAAAGTAAGACGAATTGCAGATTTACCAAGACCAGTGACAGTCACAGGAGTCAGAGGTTTCGTTGGACATGTCAGTTACTATAGAAGGTATATTGAATTCTTCGCTCGTATATGTCAACCTTTAACGAATTTACTAAAGAAGCCAGCGGAGGATACGGGGCCAGTATGGACACAGGAGTGTACGGAGGCTTTTGAAACATTGAAATAAAAATTGTTAACGTCGCCTATTCTGATCCCACCTGATTGGAATAAGTTGTTTCATGTTTATGTCGATGCATCTGACGTGGCAATTGGATCCGTTTTAAGCTAGAAGGATGATAAAGGGTACGATCACCCAATATACTATAGTAGCCGTCAGCTGAATTCGGCTGAACGGAATTATACAGTTACAGAACGGGAAGCACTGGGCATGATATATTCCGTTCAGAAATTCCGTCACTACTTATTGGGATACGCTTTTGTTTTTCATGTTGATCACGATGCGCTTAAGTATATGGTGAATAAACCTCAATTGAGTGGCCGAATCGCCCGTTGGGTGTTGCTCTTGCAAGAATTTACATTTACCATAGAGGTTAGGGCAGGTAAGAAACATGCTAATGCCGACCACTTATCGCGCCTAACTACGGAACTTGGTACGGAAGCCATCCCAGATGCTTTACCGGATGCTCATTTATTCGCGGTTGATATAGTCTCACCAGATTATGCAGTTCTTATTCAATATTTGACAACACAAAAGTTTCCAATTACTTTTACGGAGAAAATGAAGAAGAATTTGATTGAAAAGAGTATACCATATACTATGTTGGAGGACGTGTTATATAAAAAGGGTAAAGATGGGGTATTACGGCGTTGTATTTTTCAAAGTGAAGTACAGATGCTTTTAGACGGATGCCATAAAGACAGTTGTGGTGGCCACTTTGCTGGCGACTCTACAGCACGGAAAGTCTTGATTTCAGGATATTGGTGGCCCAATCTCTTTAAGGATGCTCACCGGTATACACGCCATTGTGATCCCTGTCAACGGGTCGGTCGCCCTACAAGTTCCTCAGCTATGCCCTTGGTTCCTATTTTAGCACAAGCACCGTTTGAAAAATGGGGAATAGACTTTGTTGGTCCAATCGCACCTGCCTCCCGTAACGGACAAAAACGTTATATACTCGTAGCGACGGAGTATGTTACAAAATGGGCAGAGGCATCTGTAGTACGGAACGATAACGCTAGCACTGTTGCCAAGTTTCTATATGAAAATATTATCACCCGATTTGGATGCCCTAAAGAACTGGTTAGTGATCGAGGCACTCACTTTATTAATAGTACTATTCAAGCGTTAACAGATAAATATGATATTAAGCACCGGAAGACAACGCCATATCACCCAAGGGCTAATGGCCAAACGGAAAAGACAAACGGAATTTTGTGTAAAATCTTGACCAAAACTATTATGGGGACCGGTACGGATTGGGATATTAAATTATTTGCAGCATTATGGGCTTATAGAACGGCATATAAAGTTACTACTCAATCAACTCCATTTCAGCTGGTCTACGGAACAGAAGCTATTATCCCTATTGAACTCGAAATACCCAGTTTACGGATAGCCATACGGGATCGACTCGGTGATATGGAGTCTCTTCAACAGCGGTTAACGGAGTTGGAAAAATTAGATGAAACTCGCGCAAATGCATTTCTCGTTATGGAAGCCATTCAAAAACGACGGAAAAGTTACTATGATAGCAAGTTGAAAAAGAAAACCTTTTCTGTAAATGACTATGTCTTACTTTATGATAGCAGATATTTGGATTTTCCTGGTAAATTTCAATTACGATGGCATGGACCGTACAAAATCACGGAGGTTTTCCAGAACGGGTCAGTTCAGTTAGAAGATTACGAGGGTAAGCAACTGGCGACACGCATTAATGGAAATAGATTAAAATTATATTATCAACCGAACCCGGGACGGGTTCTTGGCTGATTGGAGGGGAGGGTATGTAGGTAGCCTACTATACTTAAGAAGTCAGGTCATAGGTGAATCGAGTGACTAAATGGAGGTGTAGCATCATTAAAAGAGTGTGAGTAGACATCATAACGCATGAACATCATAACGAGTACACAATGAGTGCTAGAGGAGGGAAAAGGAGGCGTCACTCTGAAGTTCATCACGGGCAAATATTTAGGAGTGGGGCTGTCCAGACATTGTTGTGTGTTTGCGTGAGCGTGTCGTGTGTCGAGAGAGTGTGTGCGCAAGGGTTTAGGAGTGAAAGAGCGGTGAGCAAGTAGAGATCATGGCAAAGCAGAAGAGAACACCTGTGAGAGAGAGCCGCAATGTGAAGCGGAAGGAGGAGATTCCTCCCATGACATTTGTAGTAGTGACAAATATGGAGCCAATTCGGCTGGAGGCTTGCTGGTCTGGAGAGGTTCAGCGAGAGTTGAAGCAGGCCGACATGTATGGGTTTGTGAAGTTCTCACAATCCTTACCAGACATAGACGAGGCGCTGGTGAAGGAGTATGTGCAGAATTACGACGTGGTGGACGGGACAAGTAAGGTGAATGGGGTGGAGATCGTGGTGGATCAAGCGACATTGCACGAGCACTGTTACCTGCCGATCAGCGAGGTGGCGGTGAACAACGGCACGGTGGTGTCGGACGATTTCATCCCGGAAGAGCAATTCAAGTCGGGCTTGGACGCAATGGACCCCAAGCAAGGATGGTGAGCGGCCGATGCGATGACACCGGAGCTGGTGGAGTGGATGCGCTTTGCGGCGAAGCGGCTGGCCATTCTTCGACATTCGACGTACGTGCCACGGAAGATTTTGTATGCAGTGGTGGCGACGCTCAGAGGTATGCAGATGAACTGGGCGGCGTACGTGAACAATCGCATTCACAATGAGCTCGGAATGAAGAGGCAATCGGGGAGGATGGGAGCGCTGCTGTGCTCCAATTATGTGAGCAACATCATCCGTAGGTCGTTGCTCAACGAACTGAAGCGACCCAGCCGGCAGCTGTCGACTCCAGGGCGAACTCCGAAACCGAGGGTGCGACAAGTCATATCACTAGAGGAGACGGAGGAGGAAGACGATGAGCCGACTCCCGTAAGAGCGACGACCCCCGTCAAAATGGATAAGGGGAAGCAGCCAGCATCGGACACATTACTGGAGGAGCGGACTCGTACGGAGGGGCAGACGAGCATGGAGGAGTACGACGTGAAACAGAAGCTGATGGTGCAGCTAGAGCTATTCAGGGAGACCGTGATGGGTATGGCGGATGTGGGCGCCATGGAGAAGGCATTGGCCGATGCCCGTGGTATGGCGGATGTGGGCGCCATGGAGAAGGCATTGGCCGATGCCCGTGCTATGGCGAGCCTTGCGACACGGAGTCGTAACCCAGCTTTGCAGGAGAAGGTGCAGTTGGAGGGGTAGTGCGACGCACTCAGGAAGCAGGTAGTTGATCTACAGGAAAAGATCAAGACTGTATCGAGCCTCAAGAGCATCGGTGATACGGAGCAGACAGTCTTGCGGGATGCGCTGGAAAGGGAACGGACGGAGGCCAACATTTTACGGAAGGATAAGGCGGCTATCTTGGAGGAGTAGGCGAAGCTGCGGCACAGCTTACGGGTGGAGAACCAGGCGCTATCGGACAAGGTAACGTCGATGGAAACTCAGTTACGGAACCCTAGTGCTGTTCAGGTGGTGGCTGCTACCAGTCAGACGGAGAGTGCAGAGGCAAACGGAACGCAACGGAAGGACCGACGCATTCTGGAGTTGGAGGATCAGGTCCGTCAGCTGGGCAACTTCAACGATGAGTTGTCCCAAAAGATCATGGACCTGGAGGCAGAGGGTTCAGATTCAGAGACGGAGGAAGATGAACCACCTGTCCGTGAGCAGAAGGGAGTGACCGAACCCCTTCTCGAGACGGAGCCGAACGTAACGGAACCGATCGACGCAGAGGAGGATGTCATCGAAGTCATGCGTCGCGACAACCGACCAGAGATCTACCATGTTTGCGAAGACGCTGCACAATAGGAGTGGGGCTATGTAGAACGTAGAATAGTCTTTCTTTTTGAGTTAACCCTTTTTTGTAGTTAAAGTTAGTTAGTTACAGGTTTAGGAGCTTAAGTTCAGGGTTTCCAACGGACTTGAGATCGAAAGGGGTGTCGGTTGCGGTGAAAGGGTAGACAGTTGGGAGTTGCGGGTGTTTAAGTAGGAGTTTTTGGAATTGGCTCGAGGCCCAATTGTGTTGATCAGTTGTAGTGCCGAGATACGCGATGTGCTATCTCTTTGTTTTCTTTGCTGTACTGTTTCTGGAAGTTAATGTAATTGAAGTTGTGCATATTGAAGAATCGAGAAAGATTACGCTGTGAATGAAGTCAATTGAGAGTAAATCAATGACACCGAGAAGGAGAGAGGAGTGAATCGAGAGAAAGAAAATCATAAGAAACTGATATGAAAATAAATCTGAGGACCGCAATTGCGGGTTAATTTAGGAGATAAATAATAGAGCGATCAAATAATGATCAGAATAAAAGTGTGTTATGAATTGAACATAATTCATAATCAGGTTATGAAGATGAAGTAATGCCAGGATTGGAACTAACGGACGAGGAGAAATTCAAGGCATTCAGGTGTTGGTTGAATTTGAAGTATGGATGGTTGAATAGCGATAAGGAAAGAGTGACGATTGTAAACCGAGAGGAAAAGGAGAGAATAGACCACGAAATCTACATACGGATCAAAGCAAACCAAAGAACGGAGATAGGAGCGAGATTACGAGAAGAAGATTACACCTGGTTAATGAGATACGGAACGGAAGAGGAGAAGAACGGAATTCCTGCTGAACCGATAACAATAGAAGAAGCAATGGAATGGAACATTGGTGAGTACGAGACAACGGAAGCCATAGGGAGGGCAGAGTACTTGCACTTGGATGTGGAGGATGTTATGGAAGACTTAATGGCACTTGACTTGGAGGATTATTAACGGATTATGGTGCTAAATCAAGGCTTCGTAAGGGTTACGGACCACACTTACATATAATAGTGACACTAATATTACGGCAAAACATAACTTTCAATTCCCTAGGGACGAATTCGCTGAGTCATAGTTATTTTAACTATCTCGGTTTTATGCTTCACAGCTATCGTGTAGGATTTTGAATTTTTCACCGTATGAAGATAGTATAGAGGTGAATGTACTAGTGAAGAGTTTATATATTGTGTTAGCTAGTGCAATTGGTCTATGGTTAGGTAGAATAGATGGGTCTCTTTTTTTGTAGAGTAGAATTGTTGTACTTGATTTCCAAGACGCTGGTATTTGTTTTTGTTTGTAGCATTGAGAGAAGAATAGGAATACAGTCACAACTCTATAAATGTTACTTCTATAAGTGTTATAATTCCAAATATGTTATGAAAATTTCGCTCCCTTCGAAAAACGCTCATTTTAACACTAGTAAGTGTTATATGTTAAATGTTATAACATTCTCCGCTCCCTCCTTTGTTAATTCAATTCTATAAGTGTTAGATTTGGAGAAAAACATCACAGTGATACATGAAAACCATAGATTTGTACTTAAATCTTCACATACACATTATACCATATGTTTTGAGCATAACTTGTATGTTCATTCTTATTTAGAGATTCATCTCTGTGCACTTTGAATCAAGTTCTAAATTTCGGAGGAATGGTGAGAGGGCGAGAAGAGCTAGTGAGACGACTTGAGTAACCTTTCTTGCAGTGGAGGTAGGAAACTTGCAAGGTTTTGGGTCAGAGATTTAGGTTTAGGGTTCTGGGTTAGAGTCCGTTAGAGATAGTCAGGCTTGGGCATTGGATTTTGAGCCAAGCAGTAGCATCGGGCATCAACCTTGATTATTCTGGCATCGGCTTTAGCATTCTAGCATTCTGACGATTTTAGACGATTTTGGCATGATTGTGGCAACGCAACGATTCTGGCATTTGGGTTTTTTTAATTCATTTTTAAACTCTCCATCAAGTATCATTGAGACTTGAGACTTTGCATCGTTGGCATGCATCATCATGCATCATCAGGCATGCGGCTGCAACACCTAGGATGATTCTAGAATTTTTATTTTTAGTTTAATAATCATCATCAAGACTTGGAACATTTTATCAAGTTTTATTGGCATCATCAGGCACAATGATTAGATGATAATACAATCCAGTGTCATTGACTTAGACATTTGTTGAACTAGCATCAGGCTCAAACATTTAGCACCAACAACAGGCCCCAAGTTCCAGAATTTTATTTTGCAAGAAGCTCTCATAATTTATTCTATTATCTACTTTATTTTAGCCACTTGGTTTCCAATTCAACCCAAATTGATTTTGCTCAAGGTTTTTGGTGGTCGAGGCACCATTTTTTTTTATGAGGATTTTGTGTACACAAGGGACATTTATGTTTTGAGCATTGCGTATTGGGTAGAAGCGGAGAGTTCACAATGGCTAGGAGCCGGGAGTTCTCCTTTAAAGAGAAACAAGAGATTCTATCTCATCGTGAGAGTTTGTTGGCTTCAGGGCAAAAAATGAGCAACAAGGCTTTGACTGAATGGGCCAATGCGAGGTATGGAACTTCAATTACGCAGATGACTATCGGTAGGTTGTTGAAACGTAAGGAGTCACTCTCTACTTTTGATGTGGGTCATTTAACTGATACAAAACGCATTAGAAAGGTGCAGTGTCCGGAAGTGGAACAAGCCACCTTCAACCGGATTATCACAATGCAAGAGCGGGGTGCTACCATATCCGATGACTTAGTGATAGCTGCAGCAAAGCGATTGTACACTTTAATGCCAAGAGATCACAACGAGAAGGAACTTCACTCTCATATGGATGGGTAGGCAAATTTAAAAAAAGATTTAACATTCAAGCCTATACGCGTCACGGAGAAGATGCTTCTGCTGATACTTCAACAAAAGTTGTATTGAGGATGGAAGAAATCAAAGCTCTTGTATCTGAATACAACAGCGATGATATTTTTAATATGGATGAGACAAACCTATTTTATAGATTGGAGCCAAGTTGTACTTTGGCTACCAGAAGACTCTCTGGGAAGAAGAAACAGAAAGAGAGAATTACCGTAGCGCTTACAGCAAATGCTACAGGGACTATTTGCCTCCCTCCACTGATTATTAATCAGTTTCAAAGGCCCAGAGCCTTCACTTCCAGGCACATTTTAAATCCATAAAACTTAGGGATTAAATGGGCTGATAACAAGAAGGCATGGATGACTACGGATATTTTTGAGCAATTTATACTGGATTTTCATAGGAGAATGATATTGGCACAGAAAGAAAAGGTAATTTTTCTTGTGGATAATTTTTCTGGTCACCAGGTGCCAAACGTGGGTTCACGATTAAGTGTGACACAGTTAGTTTTCTTACCTCCAAACACAACTAGCCATTTTCAACCTATGGATGCAGGCATAATAACATCTGTCAAGGCACAATACCGAAAGTTATTGATTCAATACGAGATAGAATGTCTTATTGCAAACAAGGTGTTTGCAATTGATTTGTATCAAGCTGTCATTATGGTAGAGCGGGCGTGGCATGTTGAAGTCACAACAACAACAATTAAAAATTGTTGGAAACATACTAACATTCTTTCAATCCTTTTTGACAGGGAGATAGAGGAAACTAGACAGACAGAAGAGGTTGATGAGATTACTGCTTTACTTCATCAATTGACATTGTTATCTTCTAATATTGGAGAGAGTTTTGTCATGGGTGCTTATGAATATCTAAATTATGAGCTAGAATATGACTTAAACAATCCCTATGAACCCACCGATGAGGATTTCTTGATATGCTTCCTACCAAACATCAAGAAGTTGATGTTGATGAGGCTATGGTTGATGTAGTGGAAGAAGTTGTGGGATTTGGAGCTGTTGAGCGTTGTCTAGAGACATTGAAAAAATACTCTCAACAAAGACCAAATGATGTTCTATCACACATTAGAACCATTTGAGCACTTTAGAAGGAAGTTTCATCTCATCGTTTGGAAGATTGTCATCAAACCACTATAGATTCTTTCTTTCAGTTAGTTTAGTTGGAAGAATCTCGTCAAGCTACTACAATATGGATTATGTTTTACAATTAGTTTAGTTGAATATGTTATATCATTTGTATTTTCATCCTTTATTTTTATAAACGTTATATTGTTTAATTTGAGGTTTTTAAAGTGTTATTTCTATAAATGTTATATATTGTCGTGTTAAATTCTATAAATGTTAGTTGTTATAATTCTATATATGTTATAAATTTTCTACTCCCAGCCTGTAACATTTATAGAGTTGTGACTGTAATAGTCTATGAAATCTTGGGGGCATGTTTTTGAGTATAGAGTTAGGTATGCGGTCTGGGCCTGGGGCTTTGTTGTTACCAAGGTTCCTGAGACATGTGTCGTATGTGGCTATGTTAAAGTATTTATGTAGTGGGATTTCTGGTTCACCGCGTTTGTCAAGAGTAAATCCATCAAGGTCATGCCATGGGTATTGGCGTACAGCGCATGTGCATTCATTTGGGTGTTGTGGTTGATAGTTACATGTTGGTACTGTTGGCCTATTACTTTTTGTTTGTTGGTTGAATATTTCATTCGCAATGTCTTTAGGGCTCGTTAGAATATTATTGTATTGGTTTGTGATATAGTCCATTGGCGGTGATTCAAGGTTTTTAAAGACTTTTTGTTGATTTTTCTGGGGCTAATTTCATGTAGTTGTCTTTATTTTGAGATGGCTTTCTTAATGTTATCTTTGGCATATGTTGAGGTTATTTTACGGGCTTGTATGTTGGCATTTTTTGCAATTAGCGCAATGTCATTTATCCATGTATCGTGGGGTAGGTCCGGCGGTGGTGGAATGGGGATTTGGGTGTGTTGCAGGGTTAATAGTTCGTTGCATATGGGGTGATTACGCCATTGGGGGTTATTTTTTACGATTCTAATGGTTTTCCTTATAATATGGTATGTAGTGAGGTGTTGTTTCCAAGTTTTTAAAAGTTTGCGGGGGAGATACCCGCCTTGTTGAGAGGTTATGTTTGTCATAATAGGTATTGGGTGAGCTTTACAAGTTTGTTCTATTGTGTCAGAGATTTTATTGATGAGTGTGTCTAGGACGTGGCATGCTTCTTGCCACTATATTTGTGATAGTTGACTATTGTTTTTGAGGGTGTTTGTGAGAGAATCTATTCGCATGGAATTTTCTTCAAAAAATTTGTGTTGAATTTTTCTATGTTATCTTTTGGTATAGGGTTGAGTATTCGTATTGTGTCATTATTTGGTATTGTGGGAGTTCTGTTGATTAATGTGTTGTTTGGTATGTGCAGTCGTATGGGCGACTGGTCCAAGTTGAGAGTATCATCAATGTTTGTTGTAGAGGTGTATTGTGTATTATTGTTTGTATTTATATAAAAACCGTCTATTAGACTCCAATCGCTGTAGTTGTATCCACCTTGTCTAGAGAATTGTGTGTCAGTGTGGATATAAGTGAAGTTTAGGTTTTCTGTGAAATGACGCCATTGATAGTCAATGTTTTGAGAAGGGGTGCTGTGATTTCCATTTTGGCAACCTATAAGTGCTATGTCTTTGTTGAAGTCTCCACATAGTATATATGTGTGATTAGGGTTATTATTAATTTGAGAAGTAATAGTATTTTGTATGTCTATGATATATCTAGTATCTTCGGGGTGGGATGGCATATACATGTGGAAGATTAACCAAGGTTGTAGTGGGTGGTTAGTGATTTTGATTATTTGGATGTAAGGTGATATATGCATGGGGGTAGGGATTTTGTTGATGTTGCCCGGGAAGGCATATTTTTTGTGTATTAATGTGAGGAGTCCACCCCGACCTGGTGTGTATGGTCTTCTTTGTTGGATGCATCTAGTGAATGTAAGTGTGTTGTTAAAGATAAGTTTATAGTCTTGAAATATATTTTGTATATATTTTGTAGATTTTGTGGCGGTAAGTTTTGTTTCCTGTATAACTATGAGGGCCGGTGGTGTGTCTGTGTTTGTGACTAAATTTTGTAGACTAGGAAGGGCGGTGTTTAGTGAGGAGGCATTCCATGTGATTATGTATGTATCTTCTTGGTTTATATTGTTGTTTTGGTTTTGTGGAGGGATGTCGGGAGGTGGTGGTGGGGGACGGGTGTATTCTGAAATAGGGTCTAAGCATTTTAATAATTCATTTATGAGGTTGTTGGGAAGGTACGGGAATTTTAGTTTTATTGTTTCATTAGAGGGAGGTATGTTTTGACTATGTAGAAAATCGTATAGGTTTTTATGTATTGAGGTTTCATGGTTTATGATATTTTGGTTGTCTTCAAGAAACTTTATATAGGGGTGCGTGATGTGTATGTGACGTTCTGGGGGGTTTTCTAGGTTTATTAGAGTTTGTAGTAGTGTGTTGGTCCATGTGATTGTGTTTGAGTTTTGTGGGTTTAGGAGATAGTTGCATTCATCTATATGTGGATGTGTAGTGACTATTAGGGCATATAGGATGTGGGGTGGTGGGTGTGTATTTTTTTGTTGTATGTATTGGGCAATGTTTGGGTGTGTAGTGTTTTATATGTGGTGTAATGTATGTATATTTTTGAAGAAGGGTGCGAAGGTTTTTGCAATGTGTTTATATTCCGGTTGGAATTTTATGGTATTCGGTATGAAGTATAATTTGGCATTTTTCTTATGTGATGTAGGGTGTCTTTTTAGTATATTAGGCATGGGTCCCGGGTTGGTCTCTATGTCTCCGCTTAAAAGTAGTAGTAGCTTTATGTGCTTGGGATTAGTGGTTTGTTTTCTAGTAATTCCTTTTTGTGATATTGTTTGGTGTTTTCTATTGGTCTTACAGTTGTATTTTTTTGGGATTTTATGTACCCCTTTGTTCTGGGGGGTTTTTGGAATTATATTTGTAGTTATGACGAGCTTAGGAACATTGGTTGTATATCGGCTTTTTGGTGTTTTAGTTTTTATTTCTATATTATAGCATGGGATTATGTCTTGTCTTGTGGTTATGGTGGTAGTTTTGTTTTTGTTGTGCAAGTTATGTGTGGTTGTGTTTTTACGTGTTTTTTTGTTTTTATTTGCGTTTGTATTTTTCGATGTTTTTTGTTTATGTTTGTATTTTTGTGTTTGTTTTTTGTTTATGTTTGTATTTTTGTGTTGTTTTTTCATGTTTATGTTATGGTGTAGCTTTTTGTTTATATTTGTTTGTTGTTTTTTTAATGTTTTGTGTATAGTTGTATATGTGCGTGTATTTATGCGCAAGTACTTGTGTGTGTATTTTTGATTTTTTGTCCTTTTTGTTTGTGTTTTTGTATACGTGTTTTTTGGAATTCTTAAGTATGTGGTTTTTTGTGTATTTGTTTGCGAATGTGTTCTGGAATTGTATTTATGTTTGTGTGTTTGTGTGTATGTGTTTATATAGTTTTTTGTACTTATTATTTGGTATTCGTAATTGGTATAGTAGGTGTAGTAGTTGGGGTAGTAGTCCTTATGGTGTATGTATATTGTATGTAGAATATAGTATTTAGTATTTGTTTGGTATATGGTGAGGTATTTGGGTATTATGTAGGCGTCCTCGTACTGTAGTGTGTATTTTTTATTTGTATAAAAAACCGTACAGTATTTGTATATAGTTTTGAAGTATGTAAGGATTTCTATGTGTATTGTACTAGTGAGGTAGTTGTATTTTCTACTAGTAGGATATAGTATGTGTAGGGTATTGAATACTAATTGGTAACTATGTATTACCTTGAGGTCTTTGAACTTTACATGTTTGGCGACCTATCTTCAAGTCTTGGGGGCATTCTTCCTTTCATGGCTTGGAATGCAAGTCTTGTGGCATTCATGGCTTCCTCCATCTTGTCTAGGTGTTCCATCAAGGAGTTGTAGAGGGTGTCGGTGTACTTCTTGCTTTCTTCTATCACCTTCTTGTTGTTCTCTTCCAAGGCCTCCTTCAATTCTTTCTTGGTGATGGCGGTCGGGGTGTCTTGTATCTTGAAGGTTGCCACGGTGTTGACCATGGCGGCATTGATGTCGTTGAAGCCAAATGCATTGATTTGTTCCTCCGTGGGGGGTTGTGTGCCTTCCAAGCTCTTCCAATGTAGAGTGAAGTCTACGAAATTGTCACCAATGTCGAAGTGTTTTCTAACAAATTGCTTGTATACTATTGGGTTAGCACATTCCACGTTAGCTTTGCCATTGTGCCTACCTCCAATTTCCTTATGGAACCATATGGACTTAAGATTATTCACTCCCATGATTTTTTGGATAGCACTAGTGACATCTTGCACATTCATGAGAAGGGGTGATGGAGAGAGGGTGAGGGATATTGCATCTTTTCTTGCCTTAGTCTCGGGGGTCATACGACCACCATTGTATGTCTTCCTTGCCTTGATGACTTCGTGGTGGGTGGTGATGTGTTGAAATTGGATCTTGGAGGCTTGTTTAGGGGTGGTGGCGGCAATGAAGGCGTGGAGATCTCCTTCTCCCTTGGTCACTCCCGTGATCTCATAGTCTTGGCCACGCTTGAAGCTGTTGATGAGGATGTCCTTGAAGAGTTGGTGTGCGGAAATACCTATCAATGTGTCACTACGCACTTGCACGGAGAGGTTAGAAGCATTAGCAATTTGGGGGTAAGGTTTACATACTTTTTCAATGGTGTTTTGGTTGTTTATGTTAAGAATGAAAGGTCTAATTCCTTTTAACAACATGAGAGCATCGGTTCCGGGGTTTAATAAGTGAAGTTTGAACATGCTGGTCCACACTCCCTTTTGCCCACCTCTTTTAACACTATGACAATGTATATAGATTGGGTCCATAACTCCTTCTCCAAGTTTAATGTCCATGTTATCTAGTCTATGTGTTATCATTTTATGAACATCATCATGCAATAGAATGGAGGGAGGGGGTTCAAAGTGGATAACCACATGGAAACCATGTGCCAAACTTGTGGCACCGTTGACTTTGGTGTGTTGGGGAATCTGTGTGATGTTGTAGTGTTGCTCCTCGCTTCCCGCCCGTGCAATGGGATAGTAGAGCTGGGGAATTCTTGGATAGGCCACCTTTGACATCTTGAACTTTTTGGCCTCGTGTTCCAGGAACCCTCTAGTCACCATGTCTTCCACCTTTTCGTCATATAGGAGTTCTTCTAGCCCTTCCTTGATTGCAAGGCGCTCCATGTCTTCAAATCCTAGCCAAAACTTTAGAGACATGGTCATTGCGTTAAAGGGAGGGGATTGGCTTACCTCTTCCTGTGTGCTCCTGCTCTTCTTGGTGTTGCCATTTTTCTCCTCTGTGTTCTTTCTTATTCCTTTCTCTCTCCAATTTATTGTTGAACTTGTCCCCACTCCATCAATGTCCATGTTTTCCTCGAACCTAAGGTTTTGTTTTGTGATAGACATATTATTATCACTACTTGTTGTCTTATTTATCTTGCTTTTAGAATTGTTAACAAAAAGGAAAGAAGGTGAGCAACGTACCTTTTGAGGGGGCTTACCTTTAGTCTTATATGGGAGGATTTGGCTCTCCTCAGTAGGTCGCTAGATCGCAGCGGTGGGTCGCTGGCTCCTCACAGTGGGTCGATGTTTCCTCGTAGTGGGTCGCTGGCTCCCCGCAGTGGGTCGCTGACTCCCCGTAGTGGGTCGTTGGCTCCTCGCAGTGGGTCGCTGACTCCCTGTAGTGGGTTGCTGGCTCCTCGCAGTGGGTCGATGGCTCCTCGCAGTGGTCGCTGGCTCCTCGCAGTGGGTTGTTGGTTCTCCGGCAGCAGGTCACTATTTGCTGCTATAGTTCTCAGGCTCTCGGCAGTAGGTCGCAAAATTTTTTAGCAGTAGTCGTTGGCTCTTCTGTAGTAGATCGTGGCTCCCTACAGTGGTTCGTTGGCTCTTGGCAGTAGGTCGCTGGTGAGAGAGCCTAGCACGATTCTCAGGCACAAACGAACCTGGCACGACGTGGTATGTTCCAGGCACGATGTAGTACTCTCAATCTCGTGCAGGGGTTCGTGTAGCGTTGCTGGGCTGGCTGGAATCTCTTGCCGGTTCTCTCTCCTTGTGTGCTAGTCTTCTTCGAGGACCTCTCTTTGCTATATTGGTCTTGCTCTTCTACGGTCTTGAGTTGGTGCTGCGTGTTGTGTACTTCTTCCTAATCTGTAGTGAGCACTGTTCTTCTTCCCACCGTCTTTTGGAGTTGATGATGGTTGTTGAATGCCTTCGGCGCTTGTCTGGATCTCCTGATTGGGTTATAGCTGTTGAGTTCTCTGCTGATCTTGTGTCGTCACAGTTCGAGTGCGGGCTCCTGTTCCTCGAGTTGGTTTCTTGTTCTTGTGTTGTTGATGATCTTGTGCCTTGTGCTTGGATTAGTGCTTGAATTGTTACGTCTTGGTCTGTGCACCTTCTTGTCAAGTCGAGGGTATATGAGGCTTCGGGCCAAAGTCTGTACACGTGAGCCGATGCACCTTCCTTTCGGATCTGAGGAGTCTTGTTTTTGATGTCCGAGTTGGAGGACGATACACCTGAGTCAATGCATCTTCTGAACTGGCCTGAGGAGTCTTGTTATGATGTCCGAGTTGGAGGTCGGTACACTTGAGTCGATGCACCTTCCGAGCGGGACTGAGGAATCTTGTGTCGAT
Organism: Bryoerythrophyllum caledonicum; assembly: GCA_963971425.1. NCBI lineage: Eukaryota > Viridiplantae > Streptophyta > Bryopsida > Pottiales > Pottiaceae > Bryoerythrophyllum > Bryoerythrophyllum caledonicum. The sequence continues at coordinate 33,250,566 of OZ020516.1, read as the reverse complement.
GTCAGGGTTGGAGGCTTTTCTCGGGGTCAGAATTTCCTTGTTAAAGTCGCTGGTCTTTCAAGTTCAGTTCTCCGGATCACGAGCTCTGGGATCTAACGTCAGGTTAACTTGTATTGCAGGTGAAGAGGCGGCCCTACTCAGCTCCCTTTTGTCCACTTCCCTGCTGTCTACTTCTCCCTGTTGTTGACGTCGACTGCTGCTGTGTCTCCGAGTGAGTTGGTCCAGCAGTGTTTTCTTGACTTCTAGTGTCTCTGTGGGGGCTCTTCAGCGCATGTGTTCTTCACAGTGTTGGCGCTGATCTTCTCTCGGACTTAATTCAAGTGTAGGTGCAGGTCCGAAATGTGGGCTTGTGTACTTGGTCTTCCTTCTGCATACCTGTAGTTTTCCAGAGAAATTTGTGCAGCGCTTCCGTGCACTACTATAGATGTGTAACTTTCTATGTGTGTGCTAAGGGTTTATGTGATCTAGGATTAGGTCAGCTTAGTAGTTATAGTCTAGTATTATCACTGTCAATGTTCTAATCTACTTATTAGGTTAAATCACTAAGAGACTTGTATTGCAAAGAGTGCTTTATCGGAGGTGTGTGGGCTATAGATCTAGTGTGTTAATGCAAGGATCTTAAAAGCAATTGTTTGAAAAACTTACTACGGTAGGTGATACTTGTTGCTTGCTGCTGCTGTTGTGCCGTTCTCCAGGGTTGTGTACTTTGTTGCTGCCTATGTGTTGTTGCTGCCTACTGCTGCTAATGTGCTGAAGTGTTGTTGCTTCCTTCTGTTGCTAGTGTGATTGTTTGCCAAAGTTGTGGATGCGTTGATTGTTGCTTGTAAGACTTGTCTTTCAATAATAAGGATGAATATCTGGGTTTTGGGGGGGTGCGACGACTAGTAAGGAGATCTGTAGATCTGGTATCTAACGCTAAGATCTGGGTGGATCTTGTTTGTAAGAGGTTAACTCAATCTATGTGCCAACACTTGCTCCCATGCTTCTCAGTAAACGCACACTATAGATCTAAGCCTCATTCACTCAAAAAACCCCCGATCTGCAAGTATGTGAGCTCTTTTCCAACACTATCTGCTTCCCAGACTATCCTTTTTGAAACTCAAAACCTTGTGGTGAGCTCTCACTAAGGTCAGCCACCTCTTGGTGCCCACAATCTTTGTTGTTCGAAACTAGGTCAGACCTCCCCTCACCAGAAATTACGGAGCTCACCCAGTCTTCATTCTCCCTTCCACCGGACAAGGAATTAATAAGCTGGAACTACTTCCCCCTCTTGAAGGTAGACACTATGTAGCAAGTAGCCAAAGAACCACAAACCAACCAATCAAAAGAGTAGCAAGGAAGGAGGGGAGGGGAGAGAGAGTGGGGGGGATGAGAGTGTGAGGGATTAAAATAAGGTATAAGGGTAATTTTATGGGGGGTCTTGTGTATCAGGAAGGGCTTGGTTGTTTTCAATTTTACGTTTATATAGAAGGATGGACATAGCATGTTGTATGACAATGATGTTTATATGGGGAATGCTATCTTGCGAGCAGTGAGCGGTGAGCGGTGAGCGGTAAGGGGTAAAAACTTTGAAGTGCATTTACTTCTAAAATGTTACTGATAGTAAATTGAAGGGGACCTCAAATTCTATAATATAGGAATGAGTCTGTTATCGTGAAGAGAAATATAATAAATTTTTAGATCTGACTCAAGAAGAAGAGATTAGAGGGAACCCTGTATCTGCAGACGTTGTCCGTTGTGGAAAGCCCAAAAACTGGCCTTAGAATTAGAGTATAAGGTGACATCCAACAAAACTCCTACGATATCCGTTAAAAGAAGTGGATATCGGAGTGTTAGCAAAGGTCCCTAGAGGGTAGAGTGTCAGAACTGAGAAGGGAAATTACTAATACTTCGTTCGAATAATGAACTGAAATGATTTTGGGGGTTCAATGAAGAGCAGTAAGTATAACAAACATTATTGAAAATTGTTGTGATGTGAGGAAGTGAAAGAATAATGGCTAAGGGTGTTGAAGCACTGGCAGTGGATTTGGCGTGGATTTAGAGTGAAGTAGAAAGTTAAAGATATGAGAATACAAGCGTAATACGAACCTTCACGAGATAGAAGAAAGAGTGGTCATGGGGAGAATATTGTAGTAGAATGGGCCATATCCGCAACAAAGGAAGGAAAACTCAGAATACATGGAACAATGATATTAGTTGAGGGAAAATGCTTTGAGATGCTGTGTCACCAAGAAAATTGTTGCAAAGAAATAGGCTACCCACGAAAAGTATCTAGGAAGAAGAGTTACAATAACTATCCGACGATGAAAGAAAAATGTCGGACTCTTCTAAAGCCTCCAGATCAAGGAAGTCGTTGAATGTAAAACCAGAACTAGAGGAAGTGGAAGTAGACGAAGGGCAGAGCACATTTGCCATCTCGTTTGCAGCTTGGCCGGCATACGAAGGGAGCAAGAAATCCCGATCCGGTGAAGCAGCCAACGCCATCAAATTGAAAACAGAAAGCAACAGCACATATTAATATGAGTGAATAAGGAAACTACAGAAGTAAAATTAAAAACAAGACTTACTTACTCAATCGATTTCTTTGTGATCTTCCGGATTGGGGGATCGTCATCAATGGTGAGATCCACGGTGGCGGGCAGAACAAGAGTGAATCGCGGAGGCTTGGGCATGAAAAGTGGCTTCAACACCGCCTCAAAAACAACCTTATCAGATTCGAAGCCCATGAAATGCCGAGCAGCAGCGTGACACGTGCGAAGGGAGTTTCCTAGAATACCAGAAATGATTAGAATTGTTGATAGGAAGAACATCAAAATGAAATGAGAGGAAATAAAATGAAATGATAGAATAAATATGAAAATGACAGGATAATAGATGAGGAAGCGATACCTGTAGAAGCAAATGCATCAAAAATCATAGCTCCCAGCTTCGTGAGGGCCTCGAATAGCATGTGGTAAAAAATGATGCCCTTCTCCCGTCCAGCCCTCCATGGAACATTACCTCCCATAGACTGGGTAGTGAAGCCGTTGTGATTGAGAAGGACGTTGGTCTCTTCTACTCCCCAACCAGTCTTTGACAGCTACGCATTCACAATGTACGTGAAGGACTCCAATGGTAACGCGTTCCTCACATCGAGGAGGATCCGAAAATGGTGGGTCTGAATAAGAAAAGACAATGAAGAATATCGTAATTAGGTGGACGGTAATAAAAAAACCTAGCACTGTCATTGATAAATACTCACTAACCTTCTTTGATGGATCAGTGGGCAACGCCAATGGTAATCCGTTTACACCCTACCACTCGCGAAGTAACTTGAAATTGTATGCAGCAGCGTATGACCTCACGTCGGTGCGGATCTGCACAGACTCAGGAATAATAACCATAATGCATCCATGTTCTTGAAGGAACAAATCAACAAACTTAAAGAGGGCCTCAACTATCGGCTCAGAATAAACACTCCATGGTGGGATGTCCTTTGCATCTCATGAAATCCATGGTACCCACAGGCCCTTCGGGATGTCTCCGAGAATGAGATCAAAACCTCGGTGGGGACATGTTGCGCTGCGGGCCGGGTTTGAAGTGGGAAGACACACCTGCACGAACAAGAATTGATGAATATTAGAATGAGTAATGAGGGAGAGAATACAAATGAATTCATTCAATGGGTGAAGCTTACCGAATTCCCCAAGAGATGTTGGGGACTAAAACAAAACTCAATCGTGTTTGAAAACTCAAAAGTACAGAATTAAAGTGCCGCCAACGGCACTCCACCAAGATCATAAATTAATTCGAAAGAAGGAACTACTTGATGGGAAGCATATAAGAGGGTAGAAGTTAACATGGAGCGGATTTACCTTCAGCATGAACTCGTTAAGTCGAATCATGCACGGATGGTCTTTCCCACCATTCATCATATCCTGGACAGATGAGAGTTCAATACTGATACCCATCTTTGGAGCAGACGCGCTCGGAGGAGAGAAGGCGTCATGAAATGCCTTCTGTTTCACCTTCTTTGACGGCTGATGCCGAGGGGAGTCCGGAACCTCCGAAGACGGTTGTACATGTGGAAAGCTCTCAGCAGTAGCAGGAAAAGAGTCGGGTGTGGCGACTGATGATGGAATAACAACCTCAACCTCAGGGTTGCGAAATGAAGATCCTCGCGCCTTCTTTGTGGCAGCTTTGCCCTTACCCTTAGCTTTAGTAGCCTCAGCAGCCGCTTCGACATTGGACTCCACCCCAATCAGCTCAGGCTGAATGCCATCTCGCAGAGAGATGTCGAAATGAGGCGGTTTCTGTACGGGGCAGTCCAGATACCATCTGCAGCGCTCCCAGTGCTGAGGTCCCCAATCAGCCTGGATTCCCTCAGATAACATGGTGGATGGGCTCTTGGAATCAAGGTACGATGCAAAGAATGGAGGGTTGCGGGTCACAACCCTCGCCAACATCAGAATAAACTTGAAGTACCTGTATAAGGTACGTCGCGAGCAGATGGGAACCCGCACTGATCCGCTGGTTCATAGTTCTTGTGAACTCCCTTGTCCACGTTGAACTCTCGAAAAAATGCCGTCTTCCACAGTTGAATCCGCAGCTCCTCAATATAGTCCAAAATTATGGTGATTGGGTCGCCAATATCAGGGTTGTAATTCACTTCAACGCCAATATCTAAGAGAGAGTCCTCCAAAAGCTTCTCTGCTTCGCAAAAGATACCAAAAGAATGAAACGTTTTAGAATGACACTTTGAACATTAAATAGAGAAGTCTCAATAAATGAACAGTGTATACCTCAGCTTACCAAGTAGCGCGGTGAAGCCAATCAGGAAAATCACTATCGGAAAACTTTGACTTCGGAAACCTAAGAGATTCTCTAAGATTTCCATCTCTATTCCAACGTTGTAGCCATTTTACTTTCATCACAGGATCCATGGCAGACGTCACAAGCATGCTGAGTTTCTCTTGGGTCATCTCTGCGTCGTCATCATGAGCTTTGTAATGAAGCTTCACTTGACTAAGGAATGCTGGAGTGTGCTTGGGATCACCAATCGGAAGTTGCTTCCGAAGCTCCAAAAGTGTGGATAACTTCATCTTCTCCACAGCTTTTCTGACGAAATCGTGCGCATTAGTTGAGGTCCACTCCTTAGGATTGGGAAATTTCTCAGCAAACTTCCGCCCCGCCACCACAGCTGCTTCACCGATCTCTTGCTGTGACAAATTTGACAAACATTTGAAGCAAAATTTTAAAAGACTGATCACGGAATACTGGCGAGATAGCTGCATCGTAATTGAACAAACACGATTCTGATTAGCGTCTCTGCTGTTGCCGGCACACTCCTTAAGTTTCTAAAGTATCCAAATCCAGGGAATCAGGGATTAACTACTTAAATAATTGATGTCCAAATGGCCTGTAAAACTGGTTGTGACCGCGGTAAGCGCGCTGAGAGGTGTGCCGCTGGCGGCACACCTCCAGTACAAACGAGCTTTCACAAAGAAGCACGTTGCGCTGGGCGTGTGCCGCCAGCGGCACACTTCTCAGCGCGATCACCACGTCTCATTTTAAAACCGAAGTGAGCGCGCTGAGAGGTGTGCCGCTGGCGGCACACCCCCAGCGCAACAAGCTTCCCAGCGCAACGAGCTTGGCATCACTTGTCAACAATGGCAGACTTAAATTTGTTTAAAACAACAATCTCATTCAAGCTAATCCGCATGAAAATGGAGTTCTGCCAAGATCGAAACAACAACTCGGTCCACAATAACTCACCTAACTCTTTCTGATGTGATACAAGGAATTTAGGATTGAGCAAATGAATTCAAAGACTAACTTGATAGAGGACACTGTTTAAGAATTTCAATGTGAGCGTGTACCACATCCGCTTCACAGAGTTTTGCTTCGCTTCAGTGGCATTGATTTTGGCTTTTGATACAAGTTTTTCAAAGTAATTCAGAGGCTGCCTTGCCATACCTTGAATGCGGTAAAGCTTGTGGACAAGATTCGTTGTAACAAAGAACTTCTGGTTTAGCCTACATATGAAGATAAATAGGCCATTAAGACTCATTGTAAAATAGATGCAGAAGATAATGTTGTTTTAACACCAAAAATTCTTACCAGTTTACTTGATGCAGCGCGGAAAGAAGTACTGCAACATAGCCATTCACATTCAGCAGAATTGACTCGACCGCAAAATGCCAACTGGGATCATCACCATGATCTCGGTTTATTATCGGCAACCATGCCTGGAGCCGATGGTTGCCATCCCAAACATGAAACATCTTTCTTGAAAACACTCGCAGGTCTGGATTCGAATTCAACCTCTGTTCGAATGCCTCGTTTGCAGCAATCCAGGTTGGACTCCAACTCTTTAAGATTTCTTCTGAGACGTCTACAGTCTTCCCCTTGTGGTTCTCAGTTGCAACATAGAAAACACCTGAGCCTTCCGTGTATCCGTTCTTCAGAAAGTGGGAACCAAGCCCCATGACATTGTTCTTCAAGTGAGGTCGAACGATTGGCAGCCCAATCATCCGGCATAGAGGGATGTCAAGCTTTGATTTCTCCTTCGGCTGAAATTGGAGTCCATCAAGCAGCGCTGATGTGTTCACTGTTTCTTTTAAAACGAGATCATCCATGTGCTTCTCCAAATTCGCAGCCGAGAGTGGTTCTGATGATTTCCGTTCCGATCTTGAAACTTCAACATCCTCACTTTCTGCCCCATCATCATTGAGTTCCTTTGCGGGAGAACTCCCTGCCCAAACAAAGTTGATAGTGGTAAAATCACAGGTCAATAAAAATTTTTAGCAGATTACTTGATAGGTGCATAGCTGAGTTCAATGAATTGTGAGTCTCTATTTCGGTATCTGGTTTGACTCCTCAAACCGAAATATGAGACTGGCTTTGCATCTCTGCAATGCAATGAAACAAAACATTTGATGACATGGTGGGGAGTGACAGAAAGAAGAAAGGAGAATTCAAATGAAGGACATTGTGCTATAATATCCTAGCAATCAGTATTGAAATCTACATGCTATACGGCAATTCAAGACGATTTTAAATTCAGAAATTCAAAGAGGATGTCATCTTTTAGGATTTAAGTCGAGGGCAGAGAGAACAGATTCACGGACTCTAACTACAACAAATGGAGCATCTATCCGAGGCAAGAACTTGAATGTACGTAAACCAAGACACAGCCCCAAAAAATAGACACATCAAATGCAACTTCAACAACTACTGCGAGACTAAAGAGACTAAGAATAGCAAAGAATTGGTGACTTATTTTAAACGCCAGACTGTCTGTTTGATCGGATATCAAAATCCTGAATTCGAGAATGTTTCCGAAGGTTTAGGTTCGTTGGCACTAAATCCGCGAAGTCGCTGTCCACATTGACAGACTTCGCAAATGTTGTTCAGGCGTCAATCCAACATCCTCCGCGAGCCTTCTAAAAGAACTGGAATAGCTTGCCCGGAAGGTGTGCCGCTGCCGGCACTCCATCTGCCAAGTCCCTGTCAATGTGGATAGGGACTTGGGGATGGTGTGCCGGCTGCGGCACACCTTCCGCGCAAGCTTCTCTTCAAACACTATGCGGATCGAGTTGCCATACCCCTTAAACCCTACCTCAGTCATACCTCATAAATAGAAAGCTAACATCACACCTGTAGATCGCACCGCCGACACCGCCTCGCCGCCGTCCATCTTCGACGAGGTGCCGCCCCCTCCTGCACGCTCTTCCCTCTCTCCTACAACTCCAACTTCCAGGTCAGAAAACAACTACTTACTGCACGTTCTCTACAAACGCTATGCAGTTCGCTCGAACATATCCCTGAAACCCTAAGGCAGACATACTTCACACAAAAAGCATGCGAACATTTTAAGTGGATCGCGGTTCTTTTCATACGCAACAAGGATCGTGCTGCCACATCCCTAAAGGTAGTCATACCTTCTATAAAAAACAAGCGAATTTCACATGTGGATCACGGTTCTTTTCATACGCTACGAGGATCGCGCTGCCATATCATTGAAACCCTAAGGCAGTCAATCCTCACACAAAAAACATGCGAACATCACCTGTGGATTGCGCCGCCGAATCCGCCTCCCCGCCGTCCATCTTCAACGATCTGCCAGCTCCTCCCGTACGTTCTTCGCTCTCTCCTACAACCCCAACTTTTTCAAGGTCCGAAAACAACAACTTAGTGCGGCGTTCTTCTAAGCCCGATGTCCATAAAACTATTTCTGGAATTAGGTTAGTCGCCATAATATCAATATACGTTCACGCACAAAAGTTTTACCAATCCTTGGACGTCCAGCATAGAGAATGACGGAGTTTGTAGCGAGATAATCTACTTCAGACGAAATAACACTAATCGCGCTCTATTCGCAAACTCGCTCTCAACGAAGTTCACCTTTAACATAAACTCAAGTCACACATATAAGCAATCTCTAATCACATGTCCATCACGAAGTTCGCTCACAAAAACCATTATGGCCAATCCTCTCAAGTACCTGAGTAAGCTGTCATTTCCCTCACTTCCGGTTTAAATTGGGTCCCCTCACTCATTTCAGCATCTGCAAGTTGATTTTCTGATTCCGGGAAATGACGGCTCCCATCGAAACATTCTGAAATTACAGTTAGCCCAGTCCTTCTCTCCCTATCAACACCACTCTGAACTCCATCAAACTCTAATTTCTTTGAAGTTTCAGAGAAAGAATCCTTGGGCTTTCCCATCGCAATTCCTCTCACTCCTCTACTTCTCATCAAAATTTTCCGATCACTAAAATAGAGCTTCTGCTTTCGTCTTTTCATAATAGCAAGAGGCTCATTGGCAAAGATTAACCTCGTTAGTCTATGTGGAATGGATTCAGATATTGTGCCTTGCTTGAAAAGACATAAGCTTTATCATTCCTGGAAGATTCTCTTAAAACCTTGGATTAATAGTGCTGCTCATTACTTTGTGCCCCACCTTGCAAGCACCAGCTCCAGCCAGCATAAATGCATTGAGCAGGCATAGCCATTTTGAATTTCATTCAATTCACCTTCATGTGATCTAACCTCCAGATACACTCCATTGTAGTGCCCCCATATTTTAGATGACACCGTCATATTCATTATAAAATCCACTATCACAAATGTAGTGTACCAAACCACTTCGGTCTCAATATAATTCAATTCTGTTGAGCGTACTTCTCATATCCTCTGATTTGGAATGACCTTAAATCAGAATTCCTAATTTAACTAGACTCCAATTTATCACAATGACATCAGCTACTCATCTCCACCATTTAATTTGGTGCACATGAATCCGGTCTTGACAGCAAGAGATATGTTTTGGCACAAACCACCGTACTTCTAGCAAATGCATTAATTTTGAACACATGAGGATATGACCATGCCATGCTTCACCTCCAAGCTAATACAACGAGGACCCCTTGTTCCGTCCTGATTCTTTTCATTTGCAGCTTTGTTGTTTACATAGAATGGCTTCGTTGGCGGATCATGAGGTGGGATCCGTCGTTATCCGTAGAGATAGTGCATGCGTCCCGATCTGTTTCACTAGTGACTCTGAGGGAATAGCGACTGTTAGTTCTCTTCACTTAAGCCAGCATTTCCATATCATTGAGGGGTCCTTGAATGTTGAGAAAGAGGAATTTGACGAGATTACCGGAGAGCTCACACACACTATAGTTCAGTCATCTTGTAATCAAAACAACGTCGTAGTCTGGCCACTTCAGTGTGGAAAGTACAGAGTGTATGGACCTAGGGAGGTTCCTGACGATTCCCCTTCAATTTCCTTAACACCTAAATTGTCTACCACTACAATCCAGGTGACACCTTTGATGCAGAAAGTGAAAATAGAACCGGTAGAGAACTCGATTCACATCTTTAGCGATGACTCCGACAGTTGCAGTCTCGATTTTAGTCCCTCTGAATTCGAGAGGAAATCGTCACTTCCGGCCATGCCTCCGGCAACGGCTGCCACTTCCTCTCTACCTCCAAGACCCAAACCCACTGTGATTCCTATTCCCGTCCAATCTTCTAGTACTATCAACTGTCTACGTAATCTTCGTTCTCGATCTAGATCAAAATTTGTTTTAACAAAGATAGATTTTGATACCATTAGAGTTGAGAAGGTTGACTTCCTTCCAGCAGCTTTCAATGGAGATGTTCTCTTCGAGCTTCCACCCCTTGGGAAGGGAATTACTTCATCACAAGCTGGGTCGCTCTTGGGTATGGATAAGAAACATGACGGACATACTTGGACAAGAACCGTGACCACTCACATTGCGAATGATTCTAACCTCACCTTTCGGACATCTTCTTGTTTGGGACACTTGCAATGTCTCAATCCTCAATGCGAATACTTAGAGCGGAAAAATAGAGTGTCAAACGTTAATGAGACCGAATGGGAGGGCACGTCCTCATCAATTTTCGGGGTCGGTGGGGCTTCTCCAGCTGGTTCGACACTTGTCTGCAAACTTTGCCGAGTTTAGCCAATCTGCTTAGAAACCTGCCCTGCAAAAATTTACTATGTGTTGGGGAAGGACACCATGTCCCGTTTATGTGTCCATATTGGAACTCATGAGCATCCGGTAAAATTAGGCAACTGTCGAGATTCATCCACAAAGCTGAAGACTTTGATTTCTGAGCAAGTGGAGCGTACCCCATCTGCTACAAACTCTGCCATTATTTTAGAAGCAAGTAAAGAGTTTCTCGGTGAGCTACTGCTGTGTCCAGAGGAAGTTTCACAGAAGCCTCTAGTCTTAGACGAACTAATTCCGGTCCTAGAGAAATTTAAGCAAATGACGTCTCCTACTATCCGAAACGAGGTTACAAATTTTAGATATTTGCGACGCTTTGGTGTAATGGATAGCATCACTAAACTTCGGGAATCAAGCAACTGGGCTTTTATTCAGGAGAATAGATTTCCAGGGCAAGGCGCCGATTTGGACAAGGTGTTCGTCTTCAAGATGGCAGAAGTTGGTCCTAGCAGTGGCGTAGATCTTGTGAAGCGAATGCAACCTAGAAGAGACCTTGAAGATTCCTGGATCATGTTTGACCATGTCAAACGAGTTAAGGGGTTGACCACGATGGGTTGTCATGTGTATGATTCAACCTACTGCCGTGTGATGACGATTGCCGTATGTGACATGCAATCCGAGGACGTCAAAGCTCAGCTAGTGTTTTGGAAGAACTTGAATGCAGTTGCTGCACGACACAATGTTCCGACAGTTTCATTCAAAGGATTCATGGTTGATAGTGTACATGCCAACTGGAATGCAGTCCACATTCTTTACGGGAGCGGTGATGCGTCAGTCCCGATGGACAATCGGGAGAGAACGTGCCTTTTTCACTGGACTCAATCCTTGGAGAAGCATACGAAGGCTGACATAAGAACCGACCTTCAAGAGCAACATCGTCAGCTTTGCAAGCTATACAAAGATGCAAAGACAATGGAGGAAGCCAAAGCTAAGTACTTGGCGATCAACGCGTGGTGGTTATCGTCGGGTGCAACATCTGATGCTGGTGCCGTACGTCTTGATTTATGGCTAGCCTTCTGGCATTTTCGATATCGACAATGGGGTGGGTTTGTGGTATCGGTATGTTCTTTCTTCATTCATGCCACATTGATTATATAATCGCTGAATTCATTTTAATTTAATATCCAGTTATTGACATATTTGGGCACCATTGTAACGGCACTCTGGATCTTGTTGTCTAAGAAGGTGTGCCGTTAGCGGCACACCCTTGCTGTGTTGACCTTGATAGTGAATCCTGTACCACTTGTTTGGGGTGTGCCGCCAACGGCATACCTACTTGCTGTGCTACATAAGCCTTTTACTGGTTTCATGCAAACTTATCCGCCTATAAAGTCACGCCTGTCTTGACTGATTACACCGCTTGATGTGAGCCCAACATTGTTCTCTGCCTCTAGCGGCAGAACAAATTATGCAAGTGCATTGCGTTAGTTTGGAGTCCTTCACAATTGATGCGCTGTCTTCTGTCCCTTCTTTTGGTGATTTTTTTCACTCATCACAGCAATTTTTAATAGACTTACAATTTCCCCTTGACTCCAGATTCTTGTTTCCTATTTTTTTAACCAGCCAGCCCGTGTCTTCTAGCTTGGAAAATGGGTGTGCCGTTGCCGGCACACCTTCCTGAAGTTGTACTTTTTTCTTTGAAATGGCCTTACTAATTCTTCATTTTCCTGAAGATCGACCTTGAATTTTGGATGAACTTCTTTGTACGCTGTCTAGCTTCCTTGTCTTGCTCTTGTGGATTGGTCGCAATCCCCATTTTATGCTTCTTTTTTTACAAGTTCCTCTCTCAAGTATTCTTGATTGAGGTCTGCAGGAACTTACAGATTCTAAATTGGCTGAAATGCCATCTTGCAATTTAACGGAGACTGTCCACAATAAGTGGTTGCAGCAGTTGGGAAAGCGTGGTAATGATTTATACGTTGCGACTATTGATGACATGGTTTGTGCATTCATGCAAGTTGTGGCTTGCTATCAATTCTCGAAAGGTGAGCGAGGAGGGCAAGGGCCTGGGAAGGAAGAGCTTCAACTTCGTTCTGCTCAACGCATTGCTCAACGTTCGGGGAACTCCAAAGCACTTCATGAGGCTTTCTGTAATATGCCTGGAGTTGCTGAGTTTTGCACTCGCCCTCCGCATTTGGAAGGAGAGGAAGTCTTCCTCCCCCTGAAACGGAGGCCTGACCTTCCTCCAGGATCGGAGTTCGATTCACATCGTCCAGACAAAATCAGTGTTTCACGTCCCAGGGTGACGACAAGGGCGTCTTCACGAATTACTGTGGACCTTACTACTGACGAGTGTGTGTATTCACCAGTAGGGGAAGCTCCAGCCAACCTCGTTAGTCTCCCATGAACATGAACTTCAACAGGGGTAACCCATATTATGGATGTTTTGGAGACTGTCTGCGACAAAAGCAAATGGCATACTGCAAGGCTACCTAGGACATCAGTGAAAGCACGTTTTGCACAAGAGGCTGGTACAAAGAAGAAGTGTACTGCTCGAATTGTGCAGAACAACAAGAGTACTGCCACACCGACCTACAGTGGCATGATGAAGAACCATAAGAAGACAAGGCTTGAAAGGATGCATTTTTCCTTTTGTGACGATGACATCCATTGTTGTGTGATGGGTTCAAAGAGGGACTGGGTTATTTCTAAGCCAACGGTCCCTGATGTTTGGCCGGTGAAAGCTGGCACGTCCCTTACGAAGGCCGAGATTCTATGTCTTGGAAATGCCGGTTTTTGACTCGCCGAGCGGGTAATGCTCTCTCCCCGGAAGTTGTTCTCCCAGGATGGTGCATTGTTTGATTTGAAATCTGTTCCAACTCCAGTGAACTCAGATGAGCATCCGAAGCGAAGATTTGGCAAGAACATTCGTCGGAATCCAAAGGCCCCAACCACGAGACATCGGAACACCTGCGCATCTGCGCATTCTGTTCTTGGAAAAGTCAGTAACCTTCTTATGTTCTTTGACCCTACCTTTGGCTGCATTCTCTCGTTCGAGTCCAAATCCATAACTAAGGTTCCAAACTACATGCTCTCTATCAGTCAATTTCCTAGTTGTGAGTGCCTTTCTTTCAAAGAGATGTCGAGGAAGTCTCTTGGCAGACGTCCTCAGTGGTGTTACTGCAAACACCTTTATTTTAATTTCACCATTGTTTGTGAGCTAGACCGTGAGGTGGATGTCTTTCTGCACGCCCCTAGTTTTAGCTTCAATAAGATTAAGTGTGTTATCGAAGTCTTGTTTCAGAAAGAAGGCTGCACCTAGTGTTTGATATGACGAAGTAACCCTTGTACCTATTCTCTATAATATGTAAGAGACAGTGAGACTACAAGGCCACCGCTGTATTGGCAAGAATTTGAACTGTTCTTGAATCGCTCAATGTTTTTTTGACAAAAAAAATTCTCACTTTTTCTATCTTCACTTTTTTTCCTTTTTTTTCACTTTATTTTTCTCTTTTTTGTCACTTTTTTCTCACTTTTTTTTCCTCAGGATTTTTTTTTCTCAAGTTTTTTTTTCTTTCTTTTGTTTTTTTTTCACTTTATTTTTCCCCGGGGTCGGAGTCGTTGCTGCAATTGCCTACTACCGGCTATCTCGTAAAGATTTTACAGCAAGGAATCAAATCCTAGACCTCATTCTTTTTGGTATCCGACATTACCCCCCAGGTAGTTTATGGTTGTTGTAGTACGTAATGGCAAGTATTCACATCTTAACACAAAGATACCCTTAAGGTAATCGTTCCCACAGAGAGTCACCGAGAACTACAACGACTAACACCAAGCCAAAAATCTATACCATGTCAACTATACAATCGGTATATCAAAAAGAAAGGAGGGAATAAGGGTTTAGATCACAAAGCCTGGGTGTTAATTACACCAATTCCCATTCTTCGTACGCGTGTTGTCTCCTTGTACGTCGTAGGTCGTACATTCGTACGTCCTACATTCGTACGTCCTACATTCGTACGTCCTACATTCGTACGTCCTACCTTCGTACCTCCTACCTTTGTACGTCCTATCTTTGTACGTACTACCTCGCACGGGTAGTAAAGACTTCTATTACTCAAACCTTAGATTAGATCTGAGACTTATAGTAACACCTATGCACAATGTGGACAGCCTGAGTACATGCGTACCCGGCACACGGGGGGGGGGTTGTATTACCAAGGATGTTGATCCGAGGACTCACAGAGATTTTAGTGTTTGACACAAGTAACCGAGACTCTTCCTCCCATTCTCTCCTTCTACCTCTACTCACTCACTTAGATGGTTATGGCATCACTGAGATCCCCCCGAGGGGGTGTTAGACCCGTGTTTCCGAAACTGTGAGTGGCGTAATGTAAGTGAGCAAGGGGTCTACCCGCCCACTATCCGTCCTCCTTTCAGTCTCCCTCCACATCCAATGCGGCTGGAGGTAAGATGTTCAGGGGATGATACGAGTCTTCACAACCGACACCAATCGGTACGCCGGAAGGTCACTCAAGACTCATTGGGACCCTTATCCATCCGTCACTCCCCCCTCGTCCTTCCCTAGACACGTACAATCTCACCTGTTATTCCCATCCACCCCAACTATTCTACTTGATGGAACAAGGAAACAAGTGTAACGGTTTAGAGTTAGAGTCACGCCCCTACTAACTATCCTCTCACCTCACCTGTTATTCCCATCCACCCGGACTAATCTACTTGATGGAACAAGGAAACGATGATTAGATAGTTAGTATAGACTTGAGGAGTGGACTACTTGAAATGGCACTCACAGTCATATATGCAATCCGAGCTCTCCAACCTTCGAAGGTCTTCTCAGAGCGTAGGTTTAGAATTAACTCTGAAAGCAAATACACACATCAAGCAGTGAAGAGAGGGGCCACGAGACTCCTCTCTTATACTGCGAAGGACTCACACAAGAGTCCAAACTCAAACGATACCTTCTAACTAAAAACGGTGACAATAACTACTCTTGGCGGCGGTGCTGCCACTACACACGACGTGCACCGTCAGTGGTAACTTATTACACAAAACCCAAGGCAAAACCAAGTCAAAACCAAAGTCAACCGGGGGCCAAATCCCGGACTGAACAGTGACCTACAAACCAAGATCATGGCCTACTTCCGGGCCAGATCCTCGAGTCTCTTCCGCTCATCCCTCCTCTTGCGCTTCTTGGAACTCCGGCTTGAAGTCGGGGTGGGCGCTGCCGTCGCAAGTGCTCTTCGTCTTGATCCCCACGAGTCCGGGCTCGCCCGGACCTCTTCTCCAGCAATGGAGCTCCTCGTCTTGGTCGCTAAGAGTCCGGGCTAGCCCGGACCTCCTCTCCTTCCTGGTCCGGTCTCGTTCTCTCCTTCCCGGTCCGGGCTTGCCTTCCTAGCCGTGGCGGTGGTGGTCGTCCTCCTTTGCCTATCCGAGCTCCCTTCCGAGCTCACATCCGAGCTGAACCTTCTAGGCAGCATATCTTCCCTGTTTCGCATCCGAACGGGACGATCGACCACTTAATTGACATCTTCTCGTTGCGTAGATGCCGATAGACTCCTCACTCATCCCATTTGGACAAGTATCAAGGGAGTTATGGTTCTCCCAAGGTTCGGGACTCCCGGGACAGTTTTCCGGGCCAGCCTTCCGGGCCAACTTTCCGGGCCAGCCTTCCGGGCCGTGTATCTTCCTCTTCCCGTATCCAAACGGGACGATCGACCACTTGATTGATATCTCCTCGTCGCGTAGATGCCGATAGACTCATCACTTGCCCCATTTGGACAAGTATTGAGGGAGTTATGCCTCTCCCAAGGTTCGGGACTCCCGGGACAGTTTTCCGGGCCAGATTTCAGGACCAGTGTTCCGGGCCAGATTTCCGGGCCAGATTTCCGGGCCAGCTTCCTCCCGCCTGCTTGCTCATGTTCCTCGCCGTCGTCCTTACGGGGTTCTTCCTCTCCCTTAAAGTCCTGCTCCTAGCCTGCTCCGCGGTGATCCTCGAGCTCTGGTGCTTGGGCTGCCTGCTCGGATCTCCTCCTTCCTCGTGTTCCGGTGCTTGGGCTGCCTGATCGGATCTCCTCCTCGCGTTCCACTGCTTGTTCTTGTCCCGGCCTCTAACTTGGGTGGAGCTCGTGAACAGCTTCCTGCTTGAGTTGCCTGCTCGGACCTCCTCCTCACGCTCCGCTGTTTGTTCTTGTATCGGCCTCTAGCTTGGGTGGAGCTCGTGAGCAGCTTCCTGCTTGGGTTGACTGCTCGGACTTCCTCCTCGCGCTTCGCTGGTGCTGGCCTCCGGGTTCGTGTTGATGTCAACCTCCAGGCTCCGTTGGTGCTCGCCTCCGAGCTCCGTTGATGCTGGCCTCCGGCTCTACTGGTGTTGGCCTCCAGGCTCCGTTGATGCTGGCCTCCGCTCTTGTGTTGATGTCGACCTCCGGGCTTGGCTGGTGTTGTTCACTTTTGAGGTTGCAACTCTATAAGAAGTCCGGGCTTGGGCCGTAGAAGTTTCCTTCAGGCTTCAGTTGTTATCTCCGGGTTCTTTCCCTCCGAGCTCCTCATACTCTACTCCAGCTGTTGAGCTTCAGGTTGTTTTTCTCCGGGCTCCTTGCACTCCGCTCCAACTATTGAGCTTCGAGTTTTCCCCTCCCGGGCTCCTTATTCTGCTCTAGCTAGGATCGGGTCCTAGACTACTTTTTATCCACTCTAAGGTTTTTGAAATACCTTCCAACTTTCTTAACTCTAATCTATCTTAAAGGTTAATACTAGTCTAGGACTAACTTTTGTATCTATCAAACAAGTCATATTTAAGATCCCTAACTAACTAATTAACAAAATTTTGAAATTCGTGGTACGACAATGGTCGTCTCGGATCGTCGTTCAGATATGGCTCCTAAACACTTTTTAAAGGACCCTAAACCATGTTACAGGTCCACGGTCATTTACGTGAAATTGTTGTGCTCTTTCTTCGGTCATTAGGCCGTCTTCGAATCCTTATTTCAGATTATGTTTGGTAACATAATTTCAGTTCCTGTACTCTGAATACTATCATATAGTAAAAAAGTTACTTTCATATAGTAAAAAAGTGACAATTTTCAAAAACTTTTTACCAACTTTTTTCTTACCGCTTATTGTTCACCGCTTACGACTCACCGCTCACGCCGCACCGCTCACCGCTCATGCCTCACCGCACACAAGATAGCTTCGTCCATGTTTATATTTTTGAAAGTAATTGTAATTGTATCGATAGGAATTTTGAAGGTATCTTCTAGGTTTTTTATATATGGGATAAAGGTTGTGGCACAAGCGCCAGCTGTGATGACAATAAGAGGCTCCACTTTCCATCCAAGGGCAGTGATGTCATCAATAAGGGGTTGATATTTGTTGATTTTGTTTTCGATTGTTTCTAGGGAGAATCTGTCATTACAGTATGTAAATTCGATGAATTGAATGAGGTAGTTTTGATTTTCGTGGTCGGGTGGGGGGTCATTGTATGGTTGGCCTCTAACGCATAGTATGTCCGGTTTGAGTCTAGCATTGCAGTGGCATCTTTGAGTTACACATGTACATGGAAGTAGCCATGGTGGCACTGTATTTTCTTGTGGGTTGTTGTTAAAGGTGCCGACATTCATGAGGATAAAACATCTCAATATGTTATGGGAGGTGATTAATTTACATATTTCCCATATTTACGACTTTGTTATGTCTTTTGACAATTAGGGCATGTATGTGGTGGTTGTGACATTTAAGAAGCACATGTAGCCATGTGTCGGGATCCGTGGAAGTGCATATTGGGCATGTTATGGATGGGAATCTTTCTATTCCAAAGAAGAGTTGTTTTCGGGCATTTCCCATGTATTGTCCAGTACGGAATTTGATGAGGCATGTTATTTGTGAATCGGTGATGATAGGGTTTTTCCAGAAATTTGTAGAGAGTTCATTGTCTATGTTGTTGTTACTGGTCCACTTTTCAACGATGCTAGAATGTGAGCGGTGAGCGGTGAGCAATGAGCCATGAGCAGTGAGCCTTTTTTTAGTACGGAATATATTGATTCTGAGTATATTCCCAAATTTTTCACTATTAATAGAACTTTTTTTAATCCTATAACCATGGACTGCAAAATGTCTTCAATGACAGTAAAGTTCTACATGGCCTCCTACTGGACTGAACTTCCGGTCATTGCTCAAATATAAGGTTAGATTTTGCACCTTCTTTGATGGCCAAACTGCTCTCTCCAATTTAGAAATAGATGATTTTTATGGATGAAAATTATTATGGATGTATAGAGTTATAGATGAACAAAATTTGTGGGTGAACAAGTTTAGGGTTGAAAAGGGTGCACGGACGTGCATCATTCAATTTCTCCCTACTAAATTCACTTGATTTTTCTAATATGATGATGAAGTACGCAAATGTACATTGTATCAACGACATTTAAAATAGATAGTACTTTAGACAACACCACCTACAGTGTAGTGATGCCAGCCTCTTCGCGAACAAAATTCGCCAACTCCACATCCGACATCTTGCAAAGACGCCAATAATATGTACCGCTACAATCTACGAAAGTGGAGTCTGGACTGTACTCGAAGCCAAGGAAGTATGCAATGCCTATATAAGCTTTGCGTGTGCCATAAGTCCAACGAACAGTCCCATCTTGATTATACTTCACCAGCGTCTCGAATCTCTTGGATAACTTCGCAACATGGCCTGACAGTTCTCGGGCAGCTCCATATGATCGGGCATCCATCAAGTAGCTCTCAATGTCATATTTAGTTGGGGGGTATGCCATTTACAATTGCAAGGAAGCGCAATTCAGAATCACCTCATTCACGTAGGTCAGAAAATTACTAAACAAAACGATTAATTGAGCCATGATTCTAAATAAAATGGAATACCAAGACAAAGTGTGAAGGTATCATATCTGCATGCTAAAATGGCCGTAATGCATGTTCAAGTGAAAAGAGGATATACAAAAGACAAAGGATGTATTTAAAACAACCATTATGGTTTATTGGCAACCATTGGAACATACATGGATACAATACTCGTATTATACCACAATACGAATTAGTGGTATACAATAACTCACTTTTCACAAAAATAATAGCCTTCACATCTTAGGAGAATAAATTCTAGTCTTCTCTTATAGAGTCCTCAATTTTTAAGCTATATTTTTTTAACGTACACTAATTGTTTTTCCTTGAAATTCTAACCACTGCAGTCATGAAATTATACAATGTATTTTACAATATAGCAATCGAGATATTATGGGCACCTTGGCGCCAAAGTGCCCATACGGAGCTCTGTTCGTTCTTGTAGTTGCGTTTCTTTACTGTCAATCAGTCACTCCAACCTTCGACAAAAAAAAAATAGTGAACTTTACAAGATAGCAATTGAGATATTAGGGGCACCTTGGCGCCTAAGTGCCCATATGGAGCTTTGTTTGTTCTTGTAGTTGCGTTTCTTTACTGCCAATCAGTCACTCCAACCTTCGACGAAAAAAAATAGTGAACTTTACAAGATAGCAATTGAGAGATTGTGGGCACCTTGGCGCCAAAGTGCCCGTATGGAGCTCTATTTGTTCTTGTAGTTGTGTTTCTTTACTGCCAATCAACCATTCCAACCTTCGACAAAAAAAATCCCAAACATAAAATGTAAAATCCCAAACATATATTACAAACGAGGAAGTAATATGTCCGTTCTACTGTGAACCTACAATCTTAGAGATTGCTATTGCAAAGCAGCAACTGTATTTCATCGAAGCTGAGACTTGGAGCGTGTATGAACTTGTCGTCTTCACAGTTTGCCTTGCAAAGGTATCGATACACATAATACAAATGCTTGCAGTTTGTCCATGCTTTGCGCTTGCCAAGTGCACCACTGCTCATGCTAACAAAATCCTGTAAGAGTTCAGATGCAGATTAGGAAAATTGTTGCAACTGTTCTCTATAGACTTGTGCATGGATATTCTCCTTACCACATTGCTGATCGTCTTAAAGTTGGAGCGTCTACTATTCGTAAGTACGTAGACATAGTTTGTGACATCCTTTCTAATAAGAACAAGTTGTTCGCTTGATGTATTAGCATACCTACAGGGGATCGTTTGCAAGGCATTATCGATGAATTTCATAACATCATGAGATTACCAAACATATGTGGTGCAATTGATGGCACACACATTCCTCTTGCCGATAGACGAAGTAGAAGAGTGACTCTAGCTCAAAGTGACTTCTTTAACAGGAAAAAGTTCCACTCTATTGTTTTGCAAGGAGTTTGCGATGCAAATGAGGTCTTCTGGAATGTTTGTGCAAGTGAGCCTAGGGGTGTACATGATGGAGGGCAGTTTAAAGTCTCCAGTTTATACAAGGACTTGAGGAACCGCGCCATTTTGCAGACCCATGTTGTGGATGTTTGAGACACGTTGTGCACTCCGTATTTGATTGATGATTCTGCTTATCCTATTAGGACCTATTTGCAGAAGAACTACAAGTCGCCCCAAGATGAAGACAAAAAAAGGTTCAACAAATTTATGAACTCCAGGATGGTGGTGATAGAGAATGCATTTGATTCTTTGAAAAATAAATGGCGTCTGTTGAAAAATTTCAATCCTAGAGTTGATAGAGCAGCTAGAGTAACTGTTGCTTGTTATTGGTTACACAACTACTGTGAGGAGCGGGGTATGCCTGAGCCTGCTGATTTTGGAGTTAGTTGCAGAGATGGAGAGTTGCAGGGATTTGGAAATGTTAGACAACCAGTATTTCGCGAGGGAGACAGAGCCAGAGCAGCGGGAGAAGTTTTAAGAGATAAATTGTTTGAACAATGGCTCATCCACAATCCCGAAAACTAGTCTTCATATTTGTTTGCAATCTTTATATATGAAAGATGTTCTTTTGTATTTTTTGTGAATTTTTCTCCATTCATAATGTGAGGTGAATGTATGTGTATTGTTATTGTTACTAGTCAATGTTTCTTTATACCAATCATTGTAATCATGAGAGACACCCGATACGTATGTTTCTATTCTTTATTCTTTATTGTTTTTGATAATGTTACAATTTAATGTAATGGATAAAGTAACTATATAAATCCTTTAAGATCCAACAATCCACTTGGGGGTTTGGTAAAGTTATCATGGTGTTACTTCATAACATACATCTTCAAAATCATTACATCGCTGTCTACTTATAATTTTTCCCTTCATACGACGTTTACTGAACAATTTATATGGTTGTGATTTTGAAATGGAGAAAGCGATCACATTAGGCAATTGATTTATTTTTTCTCTATTATTTTCTTTAATTAAAAATATTAGAATTATTGTTTCTTCATATTATCATTGCAATGGAACAAATGGTTTTTGAAGTGTATTTGTTGTAAAAATACCTTGGGCCTTTAGAATTTTTGTACCATAGCTGCTTCTGTACAAAAATAATATGATTTCCACAATGTATTTTATAAGCTCCGCTTCCTTGCTATATGCCAATTCCAAGATAATAAAGGAGGATAGAGACAAATACTTACTTATGTTGAATTGATAATTTGGTTTTTAGGACTTCACAATGTATAAAATCTTGGATTTCCAAATTATTTTTTAACTAAGTGAATAGGAATAAAAAAACAATGGTGTAAATCTTCATTATTTTTCAGATGAAAAAAGTCCAAAACTATTAATTAACATTTTTGAAATTCAATATTGTAATAAGAAAACCTCTTTTCTATCCATGTTAAACTTAGCTTTCTTTATATTGTTTACTGTGTGATTTGTGAACTAAAATTTGTGGAACAAACCATTTTATAAACCCTTAAGGGATCACCTCTCCTTAGGGAGGTGATTTTAATATTGGGCGGATTCATAAAATTTGGGAGAAAACACTTTTTCAAATACACTTTCATAGTAGATTGTCCCTAGTGAGAGCTTTGTGGAGGTTTTTTTTTGGGGTTTTTGGATTTTTGGCTTGAAATCAATATTCCTCTAAATACAGAATGGGGACTTCGGAGGGCTCGAAGTTTTATTTTTTATTTTATTTTGTTCCAAGTTTTATTTTTTATTTTTAACACAAGTTTTATTTTTTATTTTTTATTTTTCCAAAAACAAAGAAAGATGCGTGAATCACTCATTAATATTATAAGGTTAGCCCCTTATAACCAACCCAAAACCATAGCCAATGGTTATAAAACTGGAGTATATCCAACCCACTTCCACCCCATTACCACCAGTGGAGCTGAACATGGAGGTTTGGTGGTTGATAAGAAATATTACTTTGATCATTGGTTATAGGTGTACATATTCATGGACACCCACCAAATATGGCAAGTTACTTTAAAAGTTCTTAAATAATTTGGTTTTCATCGGGAATATATGTATTCTCTTGAATTCAGATTGAAATTCTATTAGGTGTTAGTGAAAAATAAGTTTAAAATGATTTTCTCTCGATACATATGCACATTGCTTCACCAATTGGTTATGCCCATTGGGAATAGCTTTAAACAATTTGCAATGCTTAGGAAAAAAAAAATTTGGGCAACTTACATTGGAACTAATATCTGTTATTAGCTTACATGGTCATGTAACATATCTGATTAGAATGACATAGAAGGCCTGCTTGAAATCAGGACCATATGCATGTAATACTCTGTTAGTGAGTTTTCAGTGAAAGTGTATTAGTAACGTTTCAGTGAATATGTGTAAGTGAGATTTCATTTAAAATTCTATTTGTAAGCACACAAATGCATATTCAAAATTAAAAACAGATGGTTCTGGTACAATGCAGAGTAGGGAAAAAAACAATGCACAATAGGAATTAAAAGGTACATGTGAAATGCACAAGGAACAATGCAGAGTTGGAATTAATTATTGATCATTGAATGCACAGTTGGAATTGATCAGTTGAACAGTTGAACAATGCACACTTGAACAGTTGAACAATTGAATAGTTGATCAATTAAATGCACAATTTGAATTAATCATTGATTAGTTGGAATTAATCATCCACGGTAGGAATTAAATGGGAAGGAATTTTTTAGGACACAAAACCTGTGGAGCATAAGCAGAATTAGAAGGAAATTGACAGAGCAACAACATCTAGCCCATCATCGCATCTTTGATGTGGACATGATTTAGACATGGTCTACACATGATTTGGACATGATCTAGACAGTTATTGTACACACCAAGTTCAATTCAAATCCACTTTGAATTAATAAACAACTTAGCAAAGATCATTAGTTGCAATAAACATGAGAGCAAACCTTCAAATCGAAGAAACCCTACCATGAAGTACTTATGGTAAATCTGAAGATGAGCCTTTGCCCTTGAATGCATCCGCAAATAATGCAGCCATTTGAAGTTGCCCTTGCAACAACATCTGTCTACCTTGCTTTTCACTCTCTAAAATATCCTTGGATACTTGAATAATACCCTCAGAACTTACCGATTGCAGCGGCAATTGTTTGATCACTAACTTTCTTCCGGCGCTTCTCCGCACTCTTGTTGATGTGCCCGCTGACATGTGGTTGTTCGGCAACTCTCAATCGCGGTGATAATGGAGTGTTCGAAGTGCCGGCTGAAGAGGTCGCGGTTGGTGGAGAATCCAAATCTTCATCCGATAGGTGAATGGTCTCCTCATGCATTGTGTGCGTCCCCTGGTCGACACCACCGGGCACATCTGAACATAAAATATTGTCATTTAAGACACCCCTCGAGAATTGAGGAACATATAATTAGATTTTGAAGGGAAATAATATAAATTATAAAAAATACCAAAATCATGAAGGTTAAAAAACATAAAATGATGAACAATATATAATCATTTTACCTCAAATTTTGGCGGTTCCCCCGAGCATGTTGTCAAAAGTCTCGTACCACGGCCACTTCGATGGTGCAGCTCCTATTGCATCTTGCTTCTCCTTCTCAGCTTTGTACTTAAGTCGCATTCGCTCGTATTTGTCTCTACATTGTTTCCAAGTTCATTCAAGCACCACAGGAAATTGCTCATTCATCTTTCTCGCAAATACATTCCAGTGGCTCTCCTTAAAAGGCTTGCAATCACTCTCCCAATACTTCTCAGACAACATGCTCAAGAAGAAATGTACACTCTCATCTGACCATTCTCTATAAGACTTTTTCTTCACAAGACTCTCCTCTTGAGTCACTTGAGAAGGGTTGTCTTCAAGCAAAAGATTCAAAATCCCACCAACAGGAAATGATGCCATGTCTATAGAGGTTCACAGCCTAAAATCCTAGCACATAGAGCCGCATAGAGAGCTGCATAGAGAAAGAGAGAGAAAGGACCGTCTATGCCTATGTTGTAGCGGTACTAGGAGATGAGTAACTAAAGTTACCAGTAAAGTGGCCAAAAGTAAATGTCAAGGGCCATGCGGACGGTTTGGATGCAAACCCCATGGGCTGTGGGGTTTTTCACGTCGCGGCTTGTTGGTGCAGAGCGACGCCCGATTTCTGTGGATGGGGGCCCAATAACAGCCCGTAGGGCCTCATGTGCGTCGCCCTATTGTTTGGACGGGACTAAGGAAAATTGATTCACGTGGTGGGATTCTTTGAATGGCGCTAGCCTTGTAGAAAAGTTCATATCAAGCTCCAAGCTGCTCAACGCTTATAGCCCAAGGTTACAAAGATCCCACTAAGACTCCTTTATTCTTAGTGGCTCAAGAACCAAAGACTCCACTATCACGTATCCGCATCAGGCGAACATGCATGCACATTAAGCACCATTGGGAACCAAACAATTGCTGGTGGGCCATATATGCTGGTATTTCTGTAAATAAAATCAACAATAACTAGAAAAGTAAAATTTGCCGCCTCTGGAAGCAAGTTAGGATCATATTGGGAATGCATAAGGGACACAGAAAAATTGCGTATTGCTTAGAAACATAGAGAGGACTTAGGGAACTCATAAGGAACGCTAGCGAAACTCATAGGAAACTTAGGCCCACTTTACACTATGGTGGAGAACTCCACCGGCCAAGAATTCAAGGGAAATGGAGCAATATGATTGGAGAACAATTTGTTCTTCACCGGATTGGATTTACACTATGGCCAAGACTTGACCGGTGAAGAACTTCAAGCATGGATGGAAAAATGACATGGATGCCTATGTGGCAACACTTTTTTGAAGAGGTCCTCTCCTCTAGATTAGTTTCTTGTCCGACCTCAACCCCCCGGACAAGAAACCAAACCACTGGAGAAGAAGAACTTACTAAACAAATTCTTTCCCCCTCCAAATTTGCTGAATTTGACAACAATTCAAGTTCTTGCTTCTCCTTCCATGAGTGTCAATTTTAAAAAACAATTATTGGATAAGATGCGCATGTTTGTCTAATTTATGTGGTACAAATTTCAAGTCCATTCAATAAGTATTGAGTGATTCACGTGCATTTTAGTGGAAGAGGGCTCTGCAAACAAATTCAGGGTCAGTTTTGAACACTGCAACTTCGGCGTGATGTAACTTCTTGGTGAAAGATTCTTATCCAACGCTTGATTTTTTCAGAGATGCGCATTTTTATCTAGATTATGTGGTACAAATTTTAAGTTCGTTAGATAAGTATTGAGTGATTAAATGCATTTTAGTAGAAGGGAGTTCTGCCATAAAATTCAGGGTCAGTTTTGAACACTGCTACTTTGGCGTGCTGTAACTTCTTGGTAGAAGATCCGTTTATAACACTTGTTTTTTTTATAGATGCGCATTCTTGTCTAGTTTACGTGGTATAAATTTGAAGTCCATTGGATTAGATTTGAGTGAGTTACGTGCATTTTAGTGGAAGGGGGTTCTGCATATTTGCAAATTTTTATTGCTATTGATTTTCAACTGTTCTTTAATTGTAAATGACATGATTATGGGGCTTGTGTTTCAAGTAGGAGTTTACTACTTGTTACTTTTTCTTGGATTTTCAAAATTGACTGTAACCCAAAAACTCTCTGCTAACTTATCTTAACAAGAAGTAGAGTTAACCCGGTGTAATAAATGGCTCTCAAAATTACATTGTTTGTTGAGTTCATGTGAACTTTTTACCACACAAATTAGACAAGTAGGACCATTTTTTCCAACAGGTTTTACTACATTTTTACACTTGATGTAAAATGTATAGATTTTGAAAGGTGATTATGGCCAAAAATGCATGGGGGACCTTATAACGATAAGTAGATGGGAGATATCCATCCTTTGTTCAAAGAAATTAAAAGCTAATTTGGAAAATGATTTTTCATCTACAAAGAGTTGGAGCATTAAAGAAATTAAAAGGAAAAGACAAGATGACATTGGCAAAAAGCGGGAAGGAAATTAAAAAAACAACTTACATTGATGGTACATGTTTTTTTTAGAATAGTTTCTTTTGAGTTTGACCTTATATTTGGACATCAATCATTGTCAAGGTATATCTTATCTTTATTTTTATTTTTATATTGACATCTTTTGAGATTTCTTTTATACACTCGTCTAATGTGCAAAAATCATTTCATTTCTATTAATTGGGTCAATTATTGTCCACACAAAAAAACAATGTCCTAATGTTTCATACTAATATTTTTTTCAAATTATGTGTTATTTTTCATATTTCATTTTTTAAAATTATTGTATTGAAAATATTTTATACCAACTTCATATTGTCTTTTTACAATATGATCTCAAGAAGGATTGAAACAATATTGATTTTATGTCGATATTGATATGGAATGCGATTTATGACCCATATGGAATCAATATGACCACAAGAAACATATATCTCTGATATATTCTACATATGAACAAAATTACCTTCTATTTTACTGATGTACTTTTGGTAAATAAATTTTGAACAACCAAATCGATTTTTTTTTGTAGTATAAAAATTATAAAGTAGAACTCATAGTAAGCACATAGATGTGTTGTTACCTAGTCTAATGTCAGCATCAACAAGCCTTATTCAATAATTGAAGAAAAGGCAAGCAAATAATTAAAAGGTTTGAAACAAATCAATTATAACATGGTTGTATGTGCTAACATGTATATTGTATTCATGTTAAATTTTTACCACACAAACTAGACAAGTAGGGGCTTTTTTCCCAACAACTGTTACCGTACTACATTTGGACATTTGATGCAAAAGATATAAGTTTTGTAGTTCAACGGAGCCCATGAAGTTACATAACGTGTCCATGGGGACCATTAGAAATTGTGGTTTCCATTGGCTAGCATAAACTTTCTTGGTGGTGAAGTTCACCGGTGGTCTTCACCTTATGAAGTTGGCCGGTGGACTTCACCGTTGGGTGTTTACACTACTAACCGGTCAAGACTTCTTCATGCATTACTTTATTCTTTTTTTGTCTTGTCCAACATCCACCCACCGCTCGCCTCAAATAACCATGTCTTGGCCGAGACTTCTTGACCGGCCAATGGAGTTCTCCACCATAGTGTAAAACCCCCCTTACTGTAAACTCTTTGGAAGTAAGGTGGAAAGATCATAGGATCTACATGGGAACACTCTGGGAACTCAATGTGAACATACGGCGGGTTCACCAACGGGGTTAACCAACAGACTCCCTATGAAGCAAATCGAGTTGTGGGTTTGAATTGGTTTGACTACTGGAAGCCCAACCCGCACTTTTCGCATCTTGATCAAGAACTTAACACCCGTTTGTTTGGGCGTGTCTTTACTGAGAGGATGTTCTAACAACAAATGCTTGTGATCCTCCTCAACAACATGGTTTTGACGATATCATTTAGATCTAGGGTTATATAGATTATCTAGACCTATATATCAGGCGGTCTTGTACGTGCCGAGCCAGAGTTGGGTGCCCACGCGGGAGGGGCGGATCTCGACGACCAACGGCCTCCCGTAGCGCTGGCGCAAGCCGTGGAAGGGCTCCTTGGGCTGCGCGGCGGTCTCCTTGGGCTGCGCGGCGGCCATCTTGCGCTGCGCGACGGCCTTCTTGCGTTGCGCGGTGGTCTTCTTGTGCTGCGCGGCGGCCTGCTTGGGCCGCGCGGCGGTCCTATTCGTAGGGTGCGCACCCGGGCTGAGACTGATGAAGGAGGAGCGCGCTTGAAGCTCCAGAAGCGCCTGCTGATCCTCCGCCGATAACGCGAGCTGGGCAGCGGCGATGTGGAGCAGAAACTGCTCCGGGTCTGGAATGCGCCCATCCTGCAAGTGTGGGACGAAGACGGGCAGGAATTGTTGAGCTTCCGGAACAATTAATGGAAGCGACGGCGGGGGTGAGATACGTACAGGACAGACACTGCTGCCTGGATTGCTTGTGCATGGTTCAGAGGTCCCAGGACCACTGAACGATGTGCCAATCACCAGACTTGGCTCCTCGCCACGAGGACAAACATATCCAGGCAGCATATTGGAGACAGAAAAAGGAAAAGAACAAGAATGAAAACACACTAAGATACTCGCAAACAAACAACACAGAGAAATCCAAACAAGTGCGCGTATGTACAGAAATTCTACTCCACAAAAAAGCCTATCAAACCGAGGAAAAACAAAGTGCCTAGCCTAAAGAGTGGGTGCAAGACGCAAACCGTGAGGGCTTCACCCTCGCATCAACTCAATAAAACCCCATCACAACTACTCAAAAAGATTTCACAAACCCACACAAATCGCGGAGGCAGGGGACGAACTAGCACGGCGACCCAGCGTAAACCCTCCGAATTACACAAAAACCACAGAAACTCAAAGAAGCAGAAGATGAATTAGCCAGGTACAAACTCCAACTCTTGGTAGCACCTGGATAACAAAACGTGATACTTGGGTGATATTGGTGTGATACTGGGGAGAAATCTGGGTGACACTGTGGCAGTTTGAGAGGGATACAGGCGGACTTCCTGGTGAGGGGGTTGAATGGAATATCCGGGGTTTGCTTAACCTTTTGTGGTCCACCAATTTCCGCCTGACTTGAAGCATACGGTTTAGTGCTCTTGTTGTTTTCGAGGTTTGTTTGGCGGAGATGCGATGTGAAATAGATGAATGTGGAAATGGATGGTGGGATGAGGGTGACCGAGAAATGGATGAAGTTTCAGGGGTTTAATGGATGAAGAGGCGTGGGTGAACTGATAAAACACTAGATGAATGGTATAGTTGAAGGAACTGATGAAGATACCACACTGATTTAGTGTTAACACTACATTTAATGTTATAACCTCTCTTCACCACATAACTCTAGTTATATTTCTCTAGAAAATTAGTGTTACATTTCAACCAAAAGAATTCTTTATCTTATTTTGTACATTTTGAAATATTTGTTATTTCTCAAATTTTTGCAAACTATTTATTTATTAATAACACTAAATATATAGGGAGTAAAAGTCCAAAGTTACATTCTCTGTATTTATGTTGACATTTAGTGATGTTATGTTATCAGCTTTGTTGAGATACAATGATAGAGTTTGTAATTAGTGTCTCAAACACTAAATACCAAAATTAGTGTAGTTGTGGGAGTGGATGAAAACGATCGGTGGTGGATGGGGATGAATAATTTTGGGTTCCGGCGAGTCTGGTCTTTTAGGCAGCGCTTTCGAGTTTTTGTGACTGTTGCACATGGGGTCTGGGGGGCTTGTGGACTGGAATTTATGGGACTTTGTGTGTGGAGCCCTGAAATTAGTGACCACGCAACCACTTTTTAGTCTCTGGATGTGTATACTCTCAATTCCAAATCTGTGAGGAACTTACCAGGGCTTTCTTTTTCGTTTCACAGTTTTAGCTAGAGTGGCGACACAAATTCTTTAGAGACCACACATGTGGCGACACAAAGTTTCTCCTGGAATCATACAAACCCAAAATTTCTCCATAAATGTCTTTTTTGAGAATCCATCTCCATGAACATTGATTTGAACATCTTTTTTGTGACAGGATGGAGTCCCAATTATTCACTAGTAGCAATATGGCAATATGGAAACGGCCATCAATGTAATTTTGGCAGTATAAAATCATAATTTTCTCACTTCTTTGGGAATATTATTTTTTTGGGGAAAAAATCGTCATTTGGCTCCAAATTGCCAAAAAAAAAAGCCCTCAGAACTACACTCATTCTTAGAAAAGTTATAATCAGTCAACCCCTCAAGTTCCTTGACGATTTCACTCCTAAAACACTTTATTTGTAAAGAGTGGAGAAGGTTAAAAAAATCTTTTATTTCCAATTTGAATCGTAGGATTGTCATTAAGACTTCATAAGTAACATGCTCACAAACTTGGACCGCATGGATTTATAAATTATTGTGTTTGAAGTAGAGAAAAATGTTTGTTTCCTTCCCTGCAATGAGAGGTTCAGCAAACTTTGACTTCACTTGGTGTGAAATATTTGCACTCCAAAAGGTCTAAATTTCACACCATCATATTGAACATGATATTAGTTTCATGGACACCAATTTTTAGAGGTAGAAAATGGGTGTAGCGTATTAAGAAAATTGTGCAAGGAGTGGAGGTTCGAGAATCGTCATTACACATTTTACTTTGGTCTGAACTAATTATGTATTATGCTTAGAATTCAAATGGTCAATAAGAAGCTTTACACCACATCTTGTAGTAGAGGGAAAAAAAAGTAAAGGCAATAGAATTTCTAATTTTTATTTGGAAAAAAAGAAGTTTTTTTGATACCATGGCCAATAATGTGTGGGTACGTTGGACTTGGGTTAAATCTCTTTCTTACATAAAAGACATGATTTGTTTGTTTTTTTACAAATAACTAAGAAAATATTATTATTTATCTGTACAACCTTTTGCAATATAAGTCTCTTAATGCCAATAGAAACTTGTAGCAAATTTTTTGGAGTTGCCCAAAGTCCCCATTTGAACTTTGAAGGCTAATAACTTTCCAACCCAAGCATGAGTCCAAAAATATTTTGAAAACATCCCCATGAAGATTTTTTTAGTGACAATCTAGTATAAAAGATTTCTTTGAAAAGTGATTATTTTCAAATTATAGGAACATGCCCAAACTAAGATACGTCCATCTAGGGTTTAAGTTATAATTTCCACTAAAATATGAATGTGTAACCTCTATCAACTTTTATCCTTTGCTCATGTGTAACCTCTGCTAAGGGGCTGTTTACACCTGAAGGTTTGGGTTGGAGCCCGTAGACACAAGTGGTACCCCCTTGAAGGATGAAACCATTGTAATCGGGGTACCTTCCACCAAACAAGGGAGTTCTAAGTGGGTTGTGGCCCAAAGTTTAGGTGTAAACCCAAATAGAAGGGTTGTGGCCATTGTGTACTTGGGTTGAATTTCTAAGTAGTTATATGAAAATGGGCTCTTTTGAGAACTACCCCATAGTGAAAGAATTTGTAGTACGGATAGATTACATCTTCAAAAGAAATTTGTGAAGTTTCCAAATGAATTTAATTTACAAAAATGTAAATGTAATTTCAGTAGTAAATGTCAGTAGTAACTGTAAACTTGAGCAGTGAATGTTAGCAGTGAATGTCAGCATTAAAATATTATAAATGATTGGCTGAAATAGGTTTTGAAAAATACTCTACTGGCCTTCCAGAAATACAACCTCCTAGAGGTTGTAGGAAATAAGTCTCCTTAAGTTCTGTAAAACACTATTCAAATTTGCCATGTAGGATTCCAACTAGATTTCTCATCCACGGAAAAAACTTTGGGCCACAACCCACATTTTGCTTGATGTAAACCCATTTCCGGGGTACCAATTCTTTATTCCAGTCAAAACTCGGGAATTCTTTGGGCTCTAGCCCTAACCATCTAGATGTAAATTGCCCCTAAGTTTATAACATCTCTTGATGTATCACTTTTGCATAGTTTGTACAACCTTTATCCGCTCGCGTCATGCTCAGCTATAACTTATCTGAATGATAAAGGTAAGGTAGAACTACCCAATATCACCAACTTCTACACTCTTCATGGATTTAAAAGAAGAAATGTAAGTTATCATTACATCACTTATGAATTCTAAATCAATGCATAAGTCATGTAAATTCCAACCTAGATTTCATCCCTGAATTTAGGAATGGTATAGAAGTTGGTGGTATTGAGTGGTTCTACCGATAGTTGCATGCCCCGTTTCAAAACCCGAGTGTTTCAAAACATTTCAAAGCATTTAGAAAAAGTTGAATGAAATAGAGATTGTTTAAAAAGCCATTTTATTGTATCATATATCACTACATCAAACAATGTATATTAGTACAATATTTCATTCTTATTCACCACTCAAATATAAGTTTTATCGAAAAGGAAAAAAACATTGTGATTTTGGACAGCAATGGCAATGCTTGTGACATCCGCCTTAGAGCTTCACTGTGGCTTGTTGCAGTAGAGTCTCAATCTAAATTTGCATGTCTCGCAACCTCTCAAAGTATTGACTCGTCACAAAACTTGTCACATGAATGAAGCTATTGCAAAATGGGAATGAAACATAACATTTTCAAACATTATGAAATGCGTTGTTTTGCAACAATAATGGTCCAATTTAGATTGTAAACACAATTAGTTTACACATACTTTTTAAAAATTATATCATGATTTGGAGAGAAAACTCTTGGAACACCGTAGAATACATTGTCAAATTTACCAAATACACTCACATACAATGAACATCGACATAGTAGTAGTTATTGTAGTAGTAGTAGTAAGAACTCCGGCCTTCAAAAAAGGTCGGTGTGAATAAAGTGTCTGTCAGTTCCTAACACTATATCAATGCCCAAAAAGACAAAGAGAAGTGGATGGGAACTACTGCCCCCTTTCGAGGGTAGACACTATGGAAAGTGGTAACACCGACATATACAATACCACACACTATTTTGTATTTCATACATATGGAAAATGATTTTGGTCTAAAATTTGATTGAAAGGTGTTGAAACTTTATGATAGTGCAACTTCACCTGACGAACATAGGGATCCCAAGCTCATGAAAAATCCTTATATTGAGGGTCAATATGAAATGATAAATCTAGAGTCAAAATAATTTTGACATTGAATCTACACTTTTTGCTGCAATACCAAATATCAATTTCATGATATGATGATATAATTTATGTAAATCTTAAAGCCTAAATATTTAAGATCATCCACCTAGTTTGCAATGAAGTGAGTTAATGAACACCAAATTGTGGACGTAGGGGACTTAGGGGACTTCCAAAAATCCATATTTTTGCAGTCAAGGTAGCTCACTTCAATTCCCGTTATGCCACCCAACCTTAGAGATTCATTACTTGGAGAAACTCGCCCATTTGAAACATAATACAAGATTGGTTTGCTACAAGATTTTTGCTCCACCAATTCATTCATTTGAAGGTTTCATTTTCAAATGTGTGGACAAGAGCCTTGTTCACTGATTTCACCTCAAAGCAACACTTTCAAGGTTTAGAGATTTTTGCTGATGATTCTAAGATAGTACCACAATTTTGCAACCTATTTCCTCAACGACAAGTGAATGTAAAATGAAGACTCTTGAGGAGATATACCAACTAATTATAATTTTTTTTGGGAAGATTCATACTCCTTAACAAGGTTCATGCATGCCACCAACGTCTTGCATACGAGTTTGGCTTGGAAAAATGTCTAGTGCTTACAAGTTTGGCTTAGAAGTACAAGCATGTCGCCTTCTCACCTTTGTAGAGACATGCACCTTGATAACAACATGGACGGATTGCTGCCGATAACTGGAGAGGAATTTCCGAACATGAGTCAATCTTTGCATGACTAGAGTGTTAATAGTTTCTAATCGTCACATTCTAGATGGCAAATGGGAAATTCAGCGTTAGTAAATGGATTTGGAGCATGAGTTAGGTTCACAAATTCAAGTCTCTAATAAATACACGAGTGCAATGAGGAGTTGCTGTTGTCGTTGATTGTGGCAAGAGATCGCCTGCCGATTTGGAAAGAGAACCTCGGACATAAGGACATGTAAATGACAGTTCGAGAGGATCATGGCGCCGTAAGTGTCTATGTTCCAGCTCGGCGAGATTGAAGGGCTTGCAGAAATCTCCGCCGATGGGGCCAAATTTGAACCTGCGGGATTAGTTCCCCGCTCACTAGGTTCAATCCGTGTTCGGGCTGTCAGGCCCTGTTTTGGTCTTCTTTCCGTCTCCCGCGGCCGTCCCCCAAAAGCATCTTTCCGCCCCCTTGTCCGCGTCTTTTCCTTCCAGCGCCTCTCGCCCTTTCCGAGATCCCTGCCCGATCCATCCCGATAAGCGCCTGCCCGCCCCTGCTATCGGCGCAGACCCCGAGACCCGATAACACCATATCGGCTATCGGCCTAGGAACGGATCCACGCCCACGTGTACCGGTGGGACCCATCCACCCGCCCTCCGCCGCCGATAAGCCAGTATCATCCGGGCAATCCGAGGAGCGGATATGATGTAGATGATTTATGTTGGACTCGGCTTGCAACGTCTCCCCAGCCCGTGTTCATTGCGGCGCCATTTGTTGTGCTCGCGGGAGAGTAGAGTGTCACCGATAGGCAGCGGGAATGGAGTTCCTGGATCTGAATCTCCTGCCGCCGGTCTTCCCAGGTGTGGATGCAAGTGAGGTACCAGTTCGGAGTGGAGCCGATAACGGGGTGGCAGCGAGAGGATGGAGGCGGCAGGGTCGAAAGAAGCCTGCTGGTGTGCGTGAGGAGGGTGTGCAAGATCTAGATACAGCTATCCGAGAAGGCCCGCACGCTCGGTACCTCATGAAGCATGGTCACGAGGTTCTTAGGATGCGTGATGCATTACATAAGCCTCCACCTGGTTTGCTAACTTGGAAAGATCTGAGGTGGAATATTGAGGTCGAGAGGGAGACGAAGTCCGCTGTTGATGACCTCCATGGTCTTCCTGATCATGACCCCGGTGAT
Organism: Bryoerythrophyllum caledonicum; assembly: GCA_963971425.1. Lineage (NCBI taxonomy): Eukaryota > Viridiplantae > Streptophyta > Bryopsida > Pottiales > Pottiaceae > Bryoerythrophyllum > Bryoerythrophyllum caledonicum. The sequence continues at coordinate 33,215,311 of OZ020516.1, read as the reverse complement.
TCAGACCCCCTTTCAGCTGCGGATGATGCTCAACTATGGGCACGATAGCATTATTGCGATAGACGGGACCTTCGCTACAAACAACAAGAAGGTATGCGCCTTTACGATTCGCTCTGAATGTGTCTACTCATCCTATCTACGAACTTCTGCTACATCGATTCGTATCTTCTAGTACTAATATTTCCTATTGTTTACAGTACCCTCTATTCACGATGATGGTGTTCGACGACTGGAGGAATGGCGTGCCCGTCGCCTTTATAATCACCGCGAGATCAAAACAAAGTGATCTAGTGCCTTGGATGCACGCTCTAAAAGAGAAGCTAGAGCAAATCAACCCAAGATGGAGACCTACAGCATTCGTACTCGACGACGCCGATAACGAGATCAACTCACTCCGGTAAGAAACTATAGAGACTCACAGAATACCCCCTCTGGTTTCATATCTTGCCTTTTGTACGTCAGGTTCAGGTCGGGATGATACGACATATCGGCGTTCCGGCTTTCTCGTATCGTGCCGGGTTATCTGATGGGTTATCGTGTTTTTACTTATCGCAGGGAAGTTTGGCCTCGGTCGTTTTTGTTCCTATGCTTGTGGCACGTGCGTCGAGCCTGGCAAAAGAACGCTTGTGCGAAGTTGAAAGACATGGAGACGAGAGCTGCTGCATTGCGTACTGTAGGGGATCTTATGTACATGTCTGAGACACCAAGTGATTGCGATGACCCTGCTACGAGAGGACCTCCTACGAGGATCTGGACGTTGTTAGAGTGGGTTCAACACGTCTATATGGAGGCAAAGGCACGCATTCCAGATGCAAAGGAGTACTGGAAGTATTTTGACAAGGAATGGATGCCGAAAATCCATATGTGGGTAGTGGGAGACAGAAAGATCCCTCATGCGGGCCAGGATACCACAGCTGCGATAGAGTCATTCCATTCGAACATGAAATCCGTCTTGCGACAGTCGAAAAGGAAGCTTATCGGCCGACGGATGGACTGGCTTATCTATGAGCTCACTGGGAATGTCATTGAGAAATATGACTACACCGACTGGAGTAAACAGAACGGGTTCGTGAAGAACAAGAAGTTGAGGCAGATTATGGTAAACTCCATTATTCAAGCCAATTCGATCCCAAACGAGAACGTCGTATTGCCAATGTATATTGGAGGACCGGCTTTGGTTAGGTCTTCGAAACGAGGTCACATTGCGTACGCTGTATACAATCCCTGCACAGAGTGGGCCGTCTGCGAGTGTGTGTATTCCCAGAAAGGGAACATCTGCAAGCATCAAGTTAAAGTACTCGAGTTAACGAGACCCGACCTCGCCTCGGGCAAGATTGCCCGATACCTTGGCTCTCTACGCGGCACGGCCCAAGGAGGTATGACAAATCTCCTGCTCTCCAACGACCAGAGATCGGAAATCCTACGGCCTGTTCTCGATATCGACGCCAACGATATCTTGCCTTCAAGATCATGTGACCGAGATGTATGTTTCGACACATCGCCAACACGAGAACTGGGAAGTGTGTGGTCAGATGACTTCGACCGCATGCACCAACTCATTTTGAAGCTCCTCGATAAGGCGTATCGGCAACCGATACTGGCGCGGCACTTGGACGCCGGGTTACGAAGTATGGATGCGACATTGTCCAGAATCGAGGCAGATATTGATGCCGGCATGCTTCATCCACTGCAGCAGATTGCTCATTCCCTCCCTTGTAACCGAGACGGGCTCGGAATGAGGCTTCAAAGACTGCGCAATTTCTTAGATTCGCGAGGTTACCGACATTCCTCGGCTCGTGCTCCCGAGAACCTTACGCAGTAAGCATAGCCAGTAGTCTATATTCTAAATTTAGAGATCCGATAACGCCACCGCGTTATCGGGTTGCCATATTGCGGTCCATCGTCCTCTCCTACATATGTTCATCTTATCGGAAGAGGTATACTGCTCTCGCTCCTATAGTTCTTATCGCGGGAGGTATAGTCCTCGACAGGATACAAACAGGATTGGTAGGACAAATACACATTATAATGCATAGATAAACGATAGCCAGGATAGAAAGACATCTTCGCGATCATTTCATTACCAACACATTCTTGTACATTATGGAATATACAGTACAGACTCGTCCGGTATTTGATCGGAAAATGAATGTATACACACCTATCGTCGGACGATATGTCTGAGCCTAACCTATCGTACATATAAAATACAAGAAGAAGAAGCTCTGAGCCTACTTCTTCTTCGGCTTTCTCTTCGTGCCCGGCTTCTTCACCCCTTCCCTAGGTGCTTCGCCGAGAGCCTGCCTCACACGACATCCCTTGAGCTGCAATGCTATCGTCTTCTCGATACCCAAGTCGATAGCAGCCCTCGTCGTATTCCTCCTTCCTGTTTCCGGGCTCATCTCCATGGTTTCATCATCGCCCTCCATGTTCTCGCTGGCGAGAACATATGCCTGTACAGGACTCCAGACATCAACTATAGGCTTAGAAAACCCATTGGGTGGGGAAATAAGCTCGAGATAGAACGCCTGAACTAACCACAGTCGCGCTTTTGACCCCGCCCAGTCCTGCCATTTGTGGTTCTTCAGCAAATCCGGATCGGACACTGGACTACTCCCACGTATGACGAGGTACTGCCAGAATGCTAAGCACGACACGTAACCGCACTCCCACGACAACGCTTGCTTTGGAATCGGCAACCTCTTCACCTTCCGTCCTTGCCACTTCCTCCACATGGCCGACTTTGGCGAAACACCCCTCGCCATCGCCCACGCCATGTGCAACACAAACGCAAAGTTGCCCGCTCGCTCGTCCCGGTGCATATTCCACGTGTCGAATTGTATCGTCTGGGAGTCCTCCACGACAAATATACTCCAGTGACCCATGTTCTGGTAGGGCACCACTAGTGTGTCCTCGAGTCGAGATACGGTACGCACGGTACGATAGATGTAATACACGACTTGGTCCCATGTGCTTGCGTCATCGATTTTCGACTGCATGCAATTGGACATCCAGTTGTGAGTCAACGCGTAGTGCCGTCGTACCTCCGGGTCAGCGCGGTATACGATATGCCGGAGTAGGAAGTCCATAAGAGAGCCGTCGAGCTCTCGCCGGTCCTGGAGAATGCAGCCCCAGTCGGCACGATTGAGCGATATGGTCACAGCTTTCCTCTTGTCCGGGCCGAAGACGAGCATATCGTCTACAATGTCATCGAGTTTCTTGCCAGGGGGTCTGCGGGACAGAAATGACACTGTGAGTTAGCAAACGATACGTGCATTTGTACAGTACAAGTCATATCGTATTAAGGGGTTATCGTTCACAAGATATCGAACATGAACTATACTTGAGGAAGCAAATCGGAAAGTATCGGACGATAAGAGTAAAAAAACTAAACCTGTGCTTCAGAAGCTCGACGATAAGACCCAAACTTTGCTCGACCAGCTCCGGAGAGTGACTTGCAGCCTTGAAGCATAGAGTGGGCTCTCTATTCCAGTCGGGCATCCGAGACGTGCAGATGTGGCGGTTCTCGGGCAACATACACTCATACGGGGGTGGGTTATCAGGGACGCGTTTCGCGAGCGATTCCAGAAGTCCTGGATGATACACAATGGACTCCTTCTTCTCCATCACGCCCTCGATGACTTGCGCTAGAGTTCGCTCTCTCCATTGTTCCGATAACCCGTCCTACAAAAACCAAGAATCTATAGTCGTTAGGGGCGTAGTCTCTATGACACGGATTCGAGGGGAAGCAAACAACATAGCATACATAGGCGGATATCGCGATAGGTTAAAAGGACGGTTTTGTCTATTAATTCCCTCGGCAACCTTCACGACTACGTTGTGTTCTTACCCCGTGTAATAATCGTAAGTCCTCGGGGGTTCGGTTCCCGTGTAGGTTTAGCAACCCATCTCCAAGCGTGAGGTCAGCCATTACCTGGGTCCATCCGAGAGGCGTTTCGTCCCCGTCGTCCGCCACAACAGGCTCCGATGGCGTTGCCGCTCCTTCTTCAGGTACGGTAGGCTCCGAAGGCATTGCCGCTTCTTCTTCAGACAGCCTAGGCTCCGATGGCTGCGAATCCCTCTCAACGATAGGCGGATCGTTGTTTTCTTTAGCCCGACATTCCTTCTCGGCTTCGATAGGAACCGGGACCATGTAAGAAGTGACGCCTGACATATCGCCTTCGGCAGTAGCACCGCCTGCAGATGTAGTGCGCCGGTCCGCTAGGTTCTCAGCTTCCTGGCTGACCTCGGCGTTGTCAGGTGTGACATCGGCTTCTCGCTCCTCGCTCCCACGGCTTAAATTCGGGACGTCATCGAACCCGGGGTCGGGGATACTGGCATCTCCTTCGTTACCCGAGATCTCCTCCCTCTCGGAGTCGACGTCCATCGTCTCCTCCCCCTCCCGAGATGCAGGTTCTGAAGGACTCTCATCTTTCTTATCGCCGACGTCCTCCACCACGATATGCGGCGGGAGAGAGACCTTCTCTACGTGCTCCCTTCTTTGAGCAGGTTCTTGTCGCTCTCCGAGCCCAATCGGAGTTCCGTCGTGGACGGCGATAAGAGCCTGGGCACCCTCGATGTCTCGAGTATTCCAAGAAGAATCCTCCGTGACGTCTTCGGATCGAATACGTGACACCGATGCTGCGCATTGCTTCCGGCAGAAACTTGTTATCGCCGTGAGACAAGCCTGCATCTCGGGCCCGTCATGGACTCCGATAAGGTGACCACCTACCATATCTGTACACACGTGACAGTGGATAAACATAAGTACTCACACACGATATGCATAAAATTGTAAGTGAAGATCGTAAACGATGTGGCGGACGGCTTACTCGATCCACTGCCGACATATAGTAAGTCGATGTCTTCCCGAAACAGGCATTGCTCTTTGAGAAGCTCCCATGGCATGTACGACGCCAGATCGGTTTGACACCACCTCAGCTCAAACTGCACCTCGTGTCTACAGGCCATGTCGATGACTGTCCGCGCTCTTACGTGATGGGTGAACTGTATTACAGCTCTGCCGCATTCACGCGCTTCGTTAACGAGCATCTGATGGAGTTCTACCACCTCCGGATCTTCATCCGCGTACTCCACATGCCCGAAGAGAAACCTCCCTAGCTTCTCGTACAGAAATAATGCGCCATCCCAAGGCGAATGTGCGTTATCGGAGTTCCTATCAACCATCAGCGGCGTCATTCGCGCGTGGGGATGGCACATATTTGTTCCACTGCAATTCAAACAACAGTCAGCCGATAACTCATAAGCGATACCTCCAATCCAGTAGTTGTTAAAACGACAAAAAACTCTGAACTGGAACGAGAATCCGATAGCATTGAATCCCTAAAATAGCTGGTAAAATAGATGACGATAATAGAGGGGGGACAAACCGGTTACTGAAACCGTTGGCGATAAACCAGCACTTCAGGAGCCTCGCTTCTCGGGGAGGACGCATGGGATCGATACTTGCTGCCTTCAAGATCGATAACACCACTCTCGCCTCTTCGGAGTTGTGTTTCCATGGCATGGGCGGCAAGAGCTCGCGAATGAAGGGGTTATCGGCGCAGAAGTGGAACAGGAGATTGTAGTCCCACACGAAGGCCTCCCATTCCACAGACCGCTCCTTGTCGTAGGAGGCAATTCGGGAGACCAGTTCCGCCTCGCGGTCTTGTTGGATCCTGGCGGCCCTAGCTCTTCCCGAGACCTCCCATTCTTGCGCCTCCTTCTCTCGTTGAAGAAATAGCCACGTCTCCCTCACAGTAGCAACCCACCGAATTCTCAGCTTCTCGCTCCACGGAAACTGCGCCAGCTCCACGATAGGCTTGCACTCATTTAGCTCGTCGGTGGAGATGGCTTGCGTGCAGAACGCTTGCCCGATAGCAGACGTAAAACGCCACTGCCCTTGCGCCACAACGTCCTGCATCATCTGAAGTAGATGATCCTCCGACGATATGCTGCGACGCTCCTCTTCAGACAGCAAACCATTCTTTATGAGAATCCACAAAGGGGTTCGGGTTCGCCTCACTGGAGGTATGTCGGTTTGGATGGACGCCGCGTACTTTTCGTCCACGTCGAGACGAATGCGCTCTATTTCGCGAATGCGCATTTCCTCCAATTCCCGCGCCCTGGCTTCTCTGTCCGGGTTACTGTACCTCGGCCTAGCGCCCCCTGCGAGGTATTGTTTGATACTTAACCTCTCGTCGGAGATATCGGCGAGAGTCGCGCTAGGTCCATCGTCCCTCCGCACCACCTTGTACTGTTCGCGCACTTCCGGTGCATTCCCTACGGAATATGGATCGTCTTCTCCATGGAAATTCGGGGCAGTGATGCTGTCAAAGGGACACATCGCACGCGCAGTAAAGTTCGGTTTGGGGCTCCTCGCACGCCGAGAGGATGTTGCAACATCCTGGCCTATCGTAGGCCTCTTCTCGACGTTCCCGGAGCTGCATTGCCCACCCTTCGCCGTCGCTGGATGCCTGACCGGGATCGCTTCATTGGGACGCGCATCGGTATCTTCGCGCGCCTCAGAGGATTCGCTATCCTCTCGCGACCCGTCCTGGTCCTCCTCATCCGATGTGGTCGTATCAGACGGGGCCTGTGCATGCACTACTCTCGATGCCCGAGAGGACGATGCACCTCGCTTTATCGAGTGCATGTCCCGACCACGAGCACTTGATGTAACAATCGCCTGGCTTATCGGGGCTCTGGAAGCGACATTCCCGGAAACGAAGTGCCCACTTTCCGATGTCGCTGGAACGTTGTAGGCGACGATGTCCATGGGCCTAGCATCGACATCTTCGCGGTCCTCAGACCTATCGCCATCCTCGCCCGCCTCGTACTGATCGTCGTCATCCGATGACGACTCCTCGTCATCGGCTTCCAATCGGACTTCTCTCGATGCCCGAGAGGACGACGCTCCTCGCTTTCTTGCGCGCGTGTCCCGAGATCCAGTCCCGGCCGCTCTCTTCCCGCCGCCTCTCGGCTTCCTGCTAGCCCTATCGAGTGGGACGATATGCTGGAAAGCAGCAATGATTTCGTCCACTGTTGTAGAATCCACCATCTTCTGTATGAATTGAGGTTGATTCTTGATGTCGAGGTTCGGATAAGCAGGCATTTTCCTGTTAGGTCGCCCAGGGCACTTCGCGTGATTCAGGTGCAGATTGATCCTATGTTTCTGCCCGACCTCCTTGCAATACGGACAGTGAAAAGCTTTCTTCTCCGGAGACAGTTCACTGGTTTTGTAAATCTGCGAGTCTGGCCCGTGCATCGCCAGAATCATTCTCCTGGCCGTGAGAGGAGACCAACTGTCTTGCCAGTAATGCCCCTCCACCTTGAAAACTTGCTCTATCCTCTTCAGCCTATCGTTGTACTTCGGGTGGGTGGGAACAGCCTCCACCCCTCTCGGTAACTCACTGACGCAGTTGCATCTCGGCATTTTTGCAGACCTACAGCATACAGCGCAAATCAGTCATGAAACTCATTATGAAACGTGGTACATGAGAAACCCTAAACCCTAAACTAAAACCGAGAAGTTAAAGCCTTTTAGTATTCCAAACGGTATCTCCCTTGGTACTCCTATCAGCGCGGCACTTGGAATTCCAATCGTTATCTCCTTTCGTACTCCAATCGAAGATAAACTTCAGTATGATTCCAGAAAAAATAGTACTGAGAATATCGAGTTCCAGAAACCCTAACTATCAACTTCCTGCGTCCACTTCACAACTCGATATGAGCCTATAGGTTTACAAACTGAATGAGAGCGGGAGGGTTTGCATGCTTACCAGAAGGCGTCATCGGAGATGGAAGATGTCAAGGAATTCTCTGAGATCGAGCTCGCAAAAGAACAGCGCAAACGATAATAGCGAGTACAAACAAACGGGTTTGCAAATGAGAGAGAAAACGAGCCAACAGCACCCTTCGCCATTTGAACAACGCCGCCGGAACATTTGAAATTGATGGCGACAATGATGAGACTCTAATTCTCCTGTCGAGACTACCAGCCGCCAACCACAGAACTATAGCTATCAAAACCATCTCACGCTTTACCATGAAAGCACATCGCCTAGACCAAATCAAGAGACCGCCCTGTCATTCAATCCGCGATAGCTCCATCGAAACCCTATGCAAAAAATGATTGCTTTCAGATTCAATCGATTTGGATTCCGGCTGATTGCAACCCTCCTGCGATGGATGATTGTGACCATCCCCGGATGATACTGGCTTATCGGCGGCGGAGGGCGGGTGGATGGGTCCCACCGGTACACGTGGGCGTGGATCCGTTCCTAGGCCGATAGCCGATATGGTGTTATCGGGTCTCGGGGTCTGCGCCGATAGCAGGGGCGGGCAGGCGCTTATCGGGATGGATCGGGCAGGGATCTCGGAAAGGGCGAGAGGCGCTGGAAGGAAAAGACGCGGACAAGGGGGCGGAAAGATGCTTTTGGGGGACGGCCGCGGGAGACGGAAAGAAGACCAAAACAGGGCCTGACAGCCCGAACACGGATTGAACCTAGTGAGCGGGGATTAGTTCAAGATGTTCTTGCGCACCCAACACTTCTACCGCACCTACCCCTACATCCCTGTGAGCACACCAATCTTGCTCGTCTTACGTATCATTGCACTAACGCGTTGAAAAAGGCGCCCTAGTCCGCCATGTAGAGCTTCACAAGTGGGGTTCTCCGAATGGCGTTGGCCTTGCAGAAAAGTTTATATCAGGCTCCGAGCCGCTCAACGCTTAGCCCGAGGTTACAAAGATCCCACTAAGACTTCTTAATTATTAATGGCTCAAGAACCAAGGACTCCACTATCACGTATCCGCATCAAGCGCACATGCGTGCATATCAAGGGCCATTGGGAAGCAAACGAGTGCCCGTGGGCCCTACACGCTATGATTTTCTACAAAATGCTGCTACGCTCAGAAGAATTACTTTGCTTCAAACGATGCCCAGACAAATTTCTATGCATCATCGGACAAAAGTCCAAAAAGACGAAGATTCCTCCTCTGAAAAGCAGACAAAAAATCATCATAAACAGCGTCCAAGAACCAAAAGGAACAGTGCACTTGAGCCAAAAACGCCAAGCACGTTCCAGATCACGAAATTTGTATTAAATCCAAAATAGAAGCTCAACATCACAGGAAAGGCCAAGCACAGATTATGATGAAGTTGAGTCTGCTGAATTAACTTCATGCCAAACACTGCAGCATGTGAAACTCTGGCAGAGAGAGGAAAAAAAACGGACAACTCAATCAAAAAACATTCCCTGACATTTTACAAATGGGGTTGCTTTTTCGGCGACAATCAAATAATTACAGCATGTGCTAACCTCTACTACTTCACACCACTAGATCACACTAATCATCCAACTCTGCTCAGACCACTTGGAAACATCAGCAGCAGCAGTAGTGCTAGGATTGGCGGAGGCGAAAAACCACATCGTCGCCTCGGAATGTGGAAGAGCAATACTAAGATGACAATGTTGGGATGTTGTTCACACACCTTTCAACTCTCCACTTTTTACATACTGTTGACCCTTTGATGCTCCACTTTGATGGATGTGAGCATGTCCGAGTACTCGCCGGACGAATTGTCGAAGTGGAACCCGTTGGCTCCTTCGCCGACGTGCGCGTCCCCCTGCACACGCTAGAAATCAGAAACAACTCTCTTGCACGCAACAACCAACTATGGCCTCTCTGAAACGTGCAAGAAGCACTGATTATGAGAAATAACCACATGAGTGACAAGACAGGCTGCTTGCACATTACCGGACATAACATCACTGATCAAATCTTATCCAGCTCCCCTCAATGGTCTGTTACGAGAAGGGTCACAAGAGAAACATATGCTAATGTTGAAGAAGAACTTGATTATCAGAAACAACCTTATCCATCCTATCTGATGATTGCATGCCTCACCGACGTTATGAAAAATGTTACTAACCTCGTCGTCGTCATCGTCTTCACGCTTGCGCCCCAAGACAGCGACTGGAATGTCGTCGTCCATGTTCTTCGCGAAACGCCCTCGAACTCGGGGGCGGCTATCTGCCAACGTTTTGCGGCAGGCATACTGAAGGAAGACATTGCAGAGAGAATTAAGTATGTCTGTATGCAGCGTTGGTGAGGTGAAATACGCATGAGGCTAGTACTTAGTGTACATACCTTGATTTTCTTGTTGAAGTTGCGTTGCGTACGCTTCTGCTGGTATCTATGGATCCTGATCTTGCGCTCTTCCATGCTGTACTTTCCAACCCTGTAGTTGCCATCATCAAAGCTCGGGGACGCGCCTCCTCCTAGACCACCTTGCATGCCATTCAGGGTCTGGACACCACCAGCAATGCTATTGTCTTTAGTTTCAGAACAAATCTAAACAGTTCTCAATTCATTTGAAATCAACTCAAACTAGAAAAAGGCAGCTGATACTCATCAAGGTATGTCATGCAAAACTCTTCTAATGATCTAATACGAGTGAGTCTCAGATAATCTAAAATCAGCTCAAAGGAGAAAAAGGCTGCTAACATTCATGAGATACTCCTCAGTCTCAAAGACTGCTAAAACTACTTTAACGAGAGAAGCTGCTAATGCTCATGAGACATTCTTCCAAAAGCTACTTTCACTCCAAGGTCGTCCATCCAAATTCTACTTGAAACACCACCACGAGCTTCAATTGATCTGCTGACGATCTAGACCGAGCAGATAGTAGCAAACCAAGCGGGTATCCTGATTGAAGTGTTTACCTGGATGTCGCCAGCGCTGTAAACGCGGCGCATGCCCACGCTCATGGGCCGCATGCCCACGTTTTGAAACTCCGCCAAACTGGGCTGATGCAGGCGCGCGCCGGGGCTCGTCAACCCGCCGCCGCCGCCCGCAACACCGCGCTCCACCTGCTGCGACTGCCGCATCTCGGAGACGGAGTGAGTCGCCGGGCCTATGTGGCGGAGCTGGCCCAGCGCGTGGCTGCTGAAGCTGCGTTGCATGCTGGAGCGCGTCATCTGCGGCAGCGGTTGCAGTCCATCCCCATCCCCATCCACCTGAAGGAGGAGTAAACATCATCCCTCAGATTAAAAAAAATCACCAAAGAGATTGGAATGAAAGGAATACACAATACCAAAGAGTTTTGAACATATACTAGAGTTTGTACTAGAAGAAAACAGAGAAGTTAGAAATGTGGAGGTTCAGAGGTGGGTGAAACTAGTTCTATGCTCTCTTTAAAGAGCAGGATAGAACTTGTGATCACCCAATGCAACATCAAGTTTCCCTATTGCTAATCTTCATTGTTCATAACTCTTCTTCGTGTTCTCCCATTCTTACGTGTTTGCGCTCCCCCAGTCCAAAAGGGAAACCATTACATTATTCATACATTTGGCAGTCTACAATTAGGCTAAGAAAAGAGGGTCGAACTCAAGATTAAAATGCAGGCTTTACAAATCAATCAACGTCTTTAACCATTTCTGACCCTGTCCTATCTTAATGTCAGATGAAAAAAACATGGCACCAAACAACTTGAGAACAGCAACTACAAACCTTCCTGGAAAACTTCCACTAGACAACTTGAGAACAATTGCAATTTCCAACCGTTTCAGGAACCCTGCAAATCTTCCACCAAACACCTTGGAAATTGCAACTGAAACTCTTCCTGAACAACTAAAAGGAATCTAAAATGTTTTTTAAAAACCATTTCTGCATTCTAAATGGTATGCTGTACAGATTCATGTGCAGATTCATACGTAAATGCAGTAGTACACGTTCATAGTGAATAGAGAAAGGATCGGTACCTGATCATCGAAGTCGGTGCCGCTGTCTTGGCGTATCACACCTTTCCCATCTGAGGAGCTGGGGGACAACACAGGCGAGGTGGTGCTCTCCTTGAGCGCACCATTCTCCGCGGCCGCCATCAAGATCTCCTGGCTGCCGAACCGCGACATCCCATTCGCAACAGGAGGCGCGGCCACCGCGGCCACGGGCGGCGGAGACGACATGAACTGCTTCGTCTCGTAGGTGGAGTATCCAGGCATCTGCCCGAGGGTGAGGCCGTTCATCTTCTCGGAGGAAGGCGACATGTTGCCCTGCTGCTGCAGGTATAGCCCGGAGATACCGTATGCCATGCCCATGCCCTCCAGGTCCAGCGTCGGCTTGTTAAAGATGAAGGTGCTGTCATGGGAGGAGGTTCCATTGGAGAAGGAGTGGACGTTGTTTGCTGCTAATTCGGTGGGGTTTGTAATCTCGCACTTGGCCTCTATCTCATCTACGAACGAGTCTACGTTCAGCTTGAAAACGTCGCGCGCCTCGAACGACGTCAAACCGGGCCCTGTAATGCCGTTATACGTGCCATCCTGCACAAAACCAAGGTGTAAAGAAAACATTATGACTACAAATGCGAAACGGAAAACGACGGATTAGAACGGCCTTGAGGTCGGATTCCTGGACGTGGGCGAACATTATGGCCCATATGGTAGCTCCAGATGTACAGGACTCAACAACTGAGCCAAACCGAGCATCCTGTGTAAGAAGTTGCGACGTAAACACCGCAAAAAACACATGAATTCGGGACAAACACGAAACGGGACGGATTTAACAACAATTAGAACGGTCTCAGGGTCGGAGCCTTAAACATTATCGCTCGTAATGTGGTACAGGACTCGAGAACTGAGCTAGGTCCCGCATCCTAATCCTTTAGCACCGTGTGAAAAGTTGCCAGGTCTGAGCGTGAAACTTCACAACATGGAACGAAAAAAAATTCGAATTTGACGACAACTAGGACAGTCTGCGGGTCGGATTCTTGGAGCTAGACGAACATTATCGCCCATAATACACCAGGGCTCCAGAACTGAGCCCCCTACACATGAAAATACCAGATTTCCGGTTCTGCTAAGAAAAACCATGCCGTCCCAGCTCTCTTTCACAACATTCCTAGATTCATCACCTCCTACGCAAAATTCCAGCAGAAGAAACACACAAGCGCTAGAGAATTCGAAGAATTACCTTCCTCACCGCACTTTTTTTCTAGTGTTCAAGGTGGTAAACCACTACTACTTAGAGACTCTAGCGACAGATACGAGAGTCACGGGGAAACGACACTCACATCAAGCCCACTAGCGTCGCCAAATGACTCAAAGTCAAGCCCATCCGCATTGCCAAGGAGCGCATCTGAGAAGAACAGCGCATCCGCTTCCGACTGGTTGAGATACAGATCTTCCTCTCCAGACATTTAGAGAGCCGCTGCACCACCAGTGATCTCGACAGCGAAACGCACACAACCGCTGCTGCAACCCCCAAACCTGTCCCCGGCCTTCCCGAGAGCACCTTCACCGTCCCCCTGCCACTCCCATCACTCTAACCTGTTGTCCCCGCTCATGGTGCCCTCCCGCACGAATTCACACAACCAAATCCTCAAATCTAGACCGAATTTCCGACTCTGGATGGTCCCTGCTCACCGCAACCCCAGCGAGCGCAGGATTCGAGGTGCGAGTGGGGATTCCGGTGAGGCGAGGCGAGGCGCGTGAGAGGATCGAGCGTGGGAGGGCTGCAATCACTCGGCGACGGCGATGGCGAGGATGGTGATGCGGGAGCAAATGCACGGAAGCGCAGGAGGAATCATCCCTTGCAACAGTTGTAGGCGCTGCTTTCCTAGCTCACCTCGCCACACGGCGGAGAGTTCTAGTGACGCCCTGACCATGGAGATACTCCGCCCGGGTACGAACGGGTAGTCTGTTCCCCGTGAGTTCCCGTCGCTGTCGCCGTAGCGGTGGCTTGGGACGTGCATCTCAAGCGAGAGGACTGGGTCTACCCAGAAGGTGGATTTTGTTTCTTACGATCAAGAGATGAGGTAGATATTACGGTTCTGGGTTATGATGTTCTATCCTTACCGCTGTCGGTTTTGGGTACTGGGATCCTGGGCTTTTTTTTGTTATAGATTGTTGTGCTCTTGGTAAAAAAACTCATCAAGAGTAAAAACTTACAGCATTTACAAGTCATTTACTTTGCATAACACTAAATACTAAAATCATAAACCAAATAGGAGCAAAGCTACTAGAAAAAACCTAGTCACCCTCAACTCAAAATCGTCACGGTGAACGAGCCCGCCATAATTGGTAGATTACGATCTAGCGAATGTAAGATCCCATTTGATTTTCAGTACGATGACGGTTTAAGGTACTGATCATGACTTGTTCCCCGTGAGTCGCTATCCCATCAACACGCAGTCAAGTGGATGCAAGTGAAGGGCACATACGTCGCAACCGACTCTGACTGCGATCTAGGAAAGTCGAAGAAACCAGACGATAGAATCTACCTTCTGGGTACACTCTCAACCAACACGCGGTTTTACGCCTCCGATGGTTTCTAGCCCCTCCACCGCATCTGTTCCCGGTGTTCCCGTGGGTTCCCGTGGGGTGAGTTTGTGTGTTTGCGACCGGGGCGAAGCGGGTATCAATCCGGGTACTGTTCCCTGTGGGTTGGTTCCGTCGCCATCAATCCAGGAGCTTGCAGGAGTAGTACCCATCAGCCCTTATTTTTTTGTCAATTTGGAGCCAATTTGCGAAAGAAAATTCCCGAAAAAAGTGGGAAATTTATGATTTCATGTCGCCAAAACTTCATCAATTGCCGTTGCTATATCGTCATATTGCCACTAATGAACAGCCGGGACTCCATCCTATTGCCAAAAAGATGTACAACTCTATGTTTATGGAGATGAATTCTTCAAAATGGATATTTATGGAAAAAATTTGGTTTTGAATGGTTTCGGGAAGACAAGCCAGAAGTGCTACAGCTCCAGCCACTGTGGCTATCCCACAAAAACGAAGGAAAAAAAAAAAGTGCGGGTACCCATGCTATTGTGGCATCTTCTCCTTCCTTTGCTATTCCTGGTTGATTTTACGCAAGTAATGGTTTCATTAGAAGGAGATTCCTTGAGTCATGACGCATTTGCCTGCCATGAAGGATGGGGATGTATTGCTATTGTCACATCACATACGGGTCTTGCCGCATTTTGCATGCAAGGTGTACAGATGCGAACAGCGTACTTTTCTTTGGCTGGAGCTCCATGGGCACAATTATTGTGGATTGCGAGGAATACGTGGCTATTTACATTATTATCATAGTTTTTGATGAATTCATTTGGCTTTATAAAAGTAAGAAATAATTAACCCCTAATTTTCCTTGACAATTTTAAACCAAAAACACTTCAAAACTGTTGATTCTAGTGCAATGAGTAAAGACGGAAATTTTTTAAATCATATTTCTATCTTTAACCGTAGGATCTCATTTAACACTTTATAGATGACATACTCACAAAAATTCATCAACTTTGACCGCACGGATTGACAGTGTTTGAAGTAGAACAAATGGTTCATTTTCATCCCTGTGCTGAGTAGATCAATAGAGTTCGATTTCATTTAGTGTCAAAGTTTTGCACTACCCAAGGTCTAAATTTTATATCATCATGTTGATTATGATATTAACTCTTTATACACCAATTCTGAGAGGTAGAGAAGGGGTGTAGCATATTCAAAAAAATTGTGCAAGGAGTGGAGGTTCAAAAAGTGCCAATTCACATTTTAATTTTTTGGGAAAAAAATGTTTTTTAGAATGATTATCCAAACAGCCAATAAGGAGGTTTAAACCACTTCATGTAACAAAAAATATAAAAAGTGAAAAATATGAAGATCTCAAAGTGTTATGTGGTAAAGTAGAAGTTTTTTTTGGTTCCTCACCTGACAATGCGTGGCAATGTGTGAAAGTCTTTGGCTTGGGAGAAAATGCATTAATTCGCTAAAGACCAAAAAAAAATTGACAATATGAAAGGAATTAATATTACTCGCTAGTATAGAAAATCTCAAATTTACTAGAGTGTCAAAGCAAAAGTTTCTGGAGTTGCCCAATGTGCCCGCACTCAACAAATTTTTCTTTAAGGTGGCATAACTTTTTTTCTATAAGTCCAATGAGAATAAAAATAAACTCCCAGGTACCTCTTGTCTTCACATTGCATCTCTGTACAAAATTTTAAAAATTGCAAATATAAATTGCAACCATGGGAACATGCCAAAGATTTGCAAAAGCCCACCTTGAGACTTTTTTTCATTTTGGGGTTAAGAGACTTAAAAGTAGTGTTAGCAATGTGAATTTAGATGCAACTTTTGACTCTAATCATTTGTCAACACCACTCCTATCACCAAGTGTGAAGAGATCCTAAGAATCTCCACATTCGTGGCCATTGGCTTAATGAAGAGAATGAACAATGCTCATGAAGATGTTATCATTATCATTGAACAATACTAACTCTTATAAAAATGGTCAAACTATATACCAATACAAAAAAAGAAAATAATAGAATACTAACAATTCAAATAATAGTTATAAAATGGGCAACATGAACAATTTATATTTGCATTTTTAGGTAAGAAATGAAAGTTTGAATGTATACGTATCTTTCATAGCTATACAAACGGCAATTACAAATTGTCCAAAAAAATGTTGAGTTGACTAGTATATAAATTTCAAATGATGTTGAAAAATCTAGATCCTGCATATGTGATAATTAAGTGCGTTGATGAGTTTTTTTGTTTTTGTTTTTTCCTCTTAAGATATTAAATAATAACTACTTGTCTTTGGAAAACTCCTTGTAAATTATGACTTCAGAAGACTCCTTCATTGAAAATTAAGAATAATTTCAAAGTACTCAAAAATATTTTATGGTGAATAGTTATTGTAGATGAATTTCCTAATAATACGTGGAGCCACCAAATCCAGGAATGCTATCTTGTGAGCGGTGAGCGGTGAGCGGCGAGCACTGAATTCATGACAATTTTTACCATTGTTTTTGTTGTGAAATTAAAAAGAACACCTATTGCGGTGAGTGTAGGTGGATTGTGCTTCAAAAAAAAATTAACATAAGAGAAATTCTTGACTTGCAATCGCTTTAATTTATAGTTTATTGAATAGAGGCACCTATAGCCGTGGCACTTTTATTAGAAATTTGGGGAAAAATTACATCCAAAAGTAAACGGATAAGAGATAATGTAACATATATGTACAATGCAAACTTCTATTCCAAATAATAACGATTTTATATATGATTAATGGAGGAGAAGTAATAAACATTGCTTGAATAACTCTGTGACTTGCAGTAGAGGAATTCTCTCGGATGTGTATTACTATTCTAATTAAGTCAAATATGTAGTACTATTATAATGTTTGTTTAGGTTAAAGGAAATTTCTGCAAGAAGGTTTAGGGTGCTGAATGGAGAGAATGATAGTGATGGACCATCTAAAAATATTCAAAACTTTGTATACTATTCATGATGTGATATTGTATAGTTCTAAAATCAAAGACACATTACAGCTATACAGTGACTCACAAAAGTTGTTGGCCGCCCTAAAAATGGCTCTCATAAATTGAGAAATTAAAATTATAAAGTGAAATTTGGACATGTTATAATACATAAGGGAATATACCTTCATGATGAATTTCACTATAAATAGACTATTTAAAGACACATTTTTATTTGAATGAAATTTCTATGGAAATAAAAACTTTTTTGTGAGAAGTCAAAATGTTTCATTTTTTAAATAGGAAGAATGTGCATCTTGACTTGAGTCACATGTTACAAGTTTCATGAATTTGGGATTTTTATTCATTGAGATCTTATTGACTGAAATTTAACCCTAAAATTTTGAAAACTTTATTTTTTACTCCATAAATTACAAAAAAATATAATAAAAATACATATAATTATTTGGTGTTATTTTGTGTTTTTATTATATTTTTTTGCAATTTATGGAGTAAAAAATAAAGTTTTCAAAATTTTAGGGTTAAATTTCAGTCAATGAGATCTCAATGAATAAAAATCCCAAATTCATGAAACTTGTAACATGTGACTCAAGTCAAGATGCACATTCTTCCTATTTAAAAAATGAAACATTTTGACTTCTCACAAAAAAGTTTTTATTTCCATAGAAATTTCATTCAAATAAAAATGTGTCTTAAAATAGTCTATTTAAAGTGAATTTCATCATGAAGGTAGATTCCCTTATGTATTATAACATGTCCAAATTTCACTTTATAATTTTAATTTCTCAATTTATGAGAGCCATTTTTAGGGGGGCCAACAACTTTTGTGAGTCACTGTAGATTTAATTCCATCCTTGAATGATAATTCAATATCTATTAGAATATCTAACTAGAGTACAAACATTTATGTGGATGAAACAAATAATCAAATAAGACATGCAAGGGTGATATATATCCATAAATCCAAAGCCTCATATCAGGTCAATACGGCATACAAAATAGACGAATCACTACTGCTCAGATGTGAACTCATCGTCACTACCATGATGGATAAACGACATACTGCTATCAGAACCACTATCAAAATCAATACTGGCCTCCTCAGCCTTGCCATCCACAAAAACCTACGCTCCGGAGCCGGATCGAGCAGTCGGTGGACGTCGTGGAGGCGACGGTTGCGCTACGGATGCAATGGTAGCAGCTTCAGCATACTGAGGAAATATATGCGGCTGCTCCGGACTCACAACCTTCCGTGCCAAGCGAGCCAGCACTCCAACGGGAGGTGTCGACAGAGAAACCATCAACGACGTCGAGAACCGTTTGCAACTAATTTTCATTAGCAAAATACCAATGATAGAATAAGATAACGAAAACAACAAATGAATGAAAAGAATTTACTTACAAGTTCTCTTAGGCGCAGTCTTAATCTCTGGTTCATCATCACCAAGCCCCAAAGGGCGCTTGAGAGAAGTTTGCTCCATGGGCTCAACAATCGCAGAATTAACCTCCAACGTCTGTGGAATCATGGGTCGAAGCACCTCGTCTACCAAGTCCTTGTCTGCCTCCAAGGCAAGAATATGACGCTTGAGGGCTTTGCAAGCCTTGATAGATGCACCTGGAAAAAGTGTGGACTGCAAACACTAATAAATTAGAATCATGGTTGGATAATAAAAAAAAATGATTAAATGAAATGCAAATACTTGTAGAAGCGGTGAGGTCCATGACGATCTCATCCTCCTTGGTGCAAAGATCAATAAGAGCCTCCAATAGATTCTGCGACTTCTCTCTGGCTCCTCGCCATGGCATCCCGGTGGAGGCTCTGACCGTCAGTGACTCCTGGGTGATGTAGTTAGTCAGATGACTGTCTGAAGAAAGCTCAATTCCATCCGCCAAAAGCTCCACTCTATCATTGAAGACAAATGGAATTGGAGGATCCCTCTTCCGAACGAAGCACTTCACCATAAAAGTCTTGTGTACGCGGCCGGGGCGAACATCAGAGAAAAGGGGAAGTCCATTGATGGCAAACTACTTCGCTTCTTCGTCGAATCCCGACCACTGAGCCCAGGAAACCAGTTCATTTGAAATGAACCTGGAATCTGGATAGAATACGATGATAGCTCCTCCATCACGAAGAAACAACTCTACCAACTCGAAGTTAAATCGAATCCACAATGATTCTTTCCAACCGTTGCAGGTCGGCACTGTAGGTAGTGTGTTCCATGTTGGAATCACAGTACCACCCTGAATGCCTGGAAGTGGCAAGTCCTCCGGAACGTCAAATTTGAACATATCCGCCAAACCATCCTCAGTCAACTCCCCCTTCATGTACCGCGTCTTGGATCCGCCATGGGCCATCAACCACTGTGCTATATCTCTCCAAACTAGCGGAACGTCATCCTAAGCTGTAACTGAATCATACTCAGTAAAGATAGAGTAGGCGCTGGTATTGATTACCTCAACAACTACAGTGGACTCTGTCTGCTCCACTACAGGAATCAAATAGATGGTCTGTACTGATTTTGCAACGAATGCTCATGGGCGGCTGCTGGCGGATGGAAAAGCGCCAAATGTTGTCAATACATGTGCCGGCTGTGAGAACGATCCAAGACCCACGCCAGACAACAATTTCTTGGGCCCCTCTTTTGCCACCAGAGCTGCCAATTCCTTGTTCTTCACTTGAGTCTCTTTCCTCTCCTTCCTTACAGTCTCTTTCTCCAAACGGGCCGCTTCTCGCTTTGCTCCTCTGACTGCAATTCTAATCGCCTTCTGTTTTGCCCTCTCCTTGGCCTTTTCAGAAAGCTCAGGCTCAGGCTCAATCTGGAATGGAGCTGAAGCTTGCAAAGCTGGACCCGCTCCAGAATGTGTTGCCAAGGCATCACATGACTCCCGAAGCTTCACCTCGTCACCTGGAGTTGAAGCTGAATGCCAAAGCTCCAAGTACCAAGGACACTGAGCCAAATGATGCCAAGTAAAACGGCGCAATTGAGACTCTGTGAAGAGGCACTCAGCGCTGACTGTGGTATCACACCACTTCCTTAGCGGGATTGACAACTCCCGAGGCTGCAAAGCTCCGTTGGCAACGAGCTCTCGCCAAAAATGTCGGAGCACTACTCTCTTGACACTTCGAGGTGTCTCTGGCTGCTTGAGAAATCCATCAGACTTCACGAACGGCTTCGTCCAACTGAAATGGTTCTTGAACGCCTTCTTCCAAAATGTGAGAGAGGTGGCCTCAACCCATGAGCCAATATCCATAATGGGGTTAGAGAGACCCTCCATCCGAATGGTGATGTTGTCATCCTTCACGACCTTGGAAAATAACTTCTCAGCCTCCTCCTCAAGCTATACAATGAAAACAAAATGTTAGTAAACAAAACTTACAACTGATGGAAAAATGAAACATAAAACGATTTAAGAAAATTGAACTTACCCCTGCCCAAAATGAAGCCACGTCAAGCCAGGATTTAAGACTGATCTCCGAACATGGTGCTTTTGGAAAATTGTATTCACCCTTGCCCTCTTTCGACAAATTCCACCAATACATCCATCTACCTTTGAACCTTGCAGAAACCTTGGAAGTGCAAAGCAATTGCAACTTCTCTGTTGTGATTTTGGGCTTGTTCTGATAAACATCATAATGATGAAGAACTTATTACAAAGGATAACAGAGAAGTGGTCAATAAAAAATATAAAATCATTTAAAAGATATTGAATGAACGAGTACAATGAATTGAATAAACGAATACCTCTTTGAAAAACTCTTCACCATTACGAGGGTCAGCAATGGCAAGAAGTCGGGTGAGTAAGGTGCTACATTGAGTCTTCTTCTTTTGCACCGCTTCGGAGCATAGAGTGACCAACTCCGTAGAGCTCCCAACACTATCAGTCCCAACACCAGTCACAAGTGTGTCACGGTAAGTTCGAATACAATCTTCTTGAGCTGCAATAAACTCCCGCTACACAAAGACATAATTAAAGAGAGTAATAGTATATTTTCCAAAAAAATACAATAAAAAAGCATTCATGAGTTCTGGGCCAAACATAACAGGATAGAGTACACAAACTTGGACCAAATAAAAATCCAACGTACCTCATAAAGTAACTTCAAGAATGAATCGAGGTCATATGATACCACTTTCTGGTACCCTTTCTAGCCCACTCCGCCACACTAGCATCGTGATCCTCGTCACTAATCAGACCCTTGAGGTGATCGAAGTCCAACAACCCAAAATGTTGAACTCTCTTCATATCATGTGACAGTTGCTGTGTCACATGGTCGGAGTCTTTCTGCCTAAGTGACAATGTTCATGAACTTCAAAGAATTGCGATAATAAGCAAATAAATACAAACAAATGTAAAATAATCAAACCAAAAATAAAAATAAAGAAAAGAACTCACTTGTTCCAGTCCGTCATGGCGTTTAGTAGTATATGGCGGTTCACCATTGTGGGCTCTAATAAAACTGCCCGAACCGGTATATGGAAGGCTGAATCGTTTCTATGAATGGTGGATATGACATTCATCCATGCAAGATGGCGGTGGTTGCCATCCCACAGAAAAAAATAATGATCAGAAAGGCATTGTAACTCTGGCATACTCGCAATCAAAGCTTCAAACTTCTGGTCCTCCGCCCGCCAAAGGTCTGACCATCCCTCGCCCTCTTCAGGCGGAACTTCCCGTTCGACCATGGAAAAGTCTTTCAATGCAACATAGAAACATGCAGATCCTGGTGTGCAGCCTTTGACAAACTCGCTCTTCAGCTTCTTTATGTCCGGCTTCATTGGAATACGCACCTCCGTCATTGGCAACATTCGGGAGAGGGGGATGTGCAACTCCCCAATAGACGGATAATGAGACTTCTAGAGCACACCATAGGAAGTCCCACGAATGGACTTCCTTAAAGAAAGCTCTGTTGTGTCCAAACCGGGATCTATTCCCATCACCGGTATAACTTGCAGGACTAAACTCGAATGAGCATTTGGCGATCCCAAAGCCTCTGGAGCCGAAGTCGTGTCCATAGTAGGCATCCCCAAGTCCTCAGTTGGCGTGACCTTGTCTCCATGCAGTGTCTCCATCTAATGACATCCATTGTAAATCATAAGGATTTTCAAACAAGAGCATGGAACAAGTGCTATTCTAAACTCAAGCATTAATAACTTATTCAGCAGAATATGAGGAAAGCAACAGAACTCAAAATTTAACAAGCAAGATATGAGTTAAACTGAGCATGTAAGTATCCTTATCGCACATCGAGTCATTTAAAACGAATCCAGTATGTTAGCAGAAGACCCACAATGCAGAATCAAAATTAAAAAATCAGAATTAAATGGGCTCTAAACAATCAATGAGCTGAACGACTAACAACAAGAATCTTTAACTTCGATGAAGGTGTTACCAGAAATTTTTAAAAAGATCACAAATCAGCACTGCATGTAGTCCCTCGGATCCGAGGGACCCGAGTCTTCCTCCAAATTTGATTTTTTCTTATCATCTACCTATCTAGACTAAACTCTGATTCATGCAAGTGTACACCTTTAGGACACAAGCTGAAGTGACATGGACTTAGAACTCATCCCAGCTCTACTGATTACAAGTATCCATTAAGTACAGACTGATTGAATCTCAAGCACGACTCAAAACATGTAGCTTAAAGTACAACGAAGTATATGCGAAAAACAAAAAAAAATCACAATCAACACTGCATATAGTTCCCTCGGATCCGAGGAACCCGAGTCTTCCTCCAAATTTGATTTTTTCTTATCATCTACCTATCTAGACTAAACTCTGATTCATGCAAGTGTACACCTTTAGGACACGAGCTGAAGTGACGTGGACTTAGAACTCATCCTAACTCTACTGATTACAAGTATCCATTAAGCACAGACTGACTGAATCTCAAGCACGACTCAAAACGTGTAGCTTAAAGTACGACGAAGCATAAGCAAAATAAAAAATAAAAAAGATCACAATGAGCACTACATACAGTCCCTCGGATCCGAGGGACCCGAGTCTTCCTCCAACTTTGGTGTTTTTTTTATCATCTGCCTATCTAGACTAAACTCTGATTCATGCAAGTATAAACCAAGGACACGAGCTAAGGTGATATGGACCTACAAGTCATCCGAGCTCTACTGAATTTTGAATGAATTAAGCACAGACTGCCTGAATCTCAAGCACGACAAGATGCATAAAAAGGTTTAATTCCAAGTAGAGTGTGAACTCACCATGAAAGAGAGTCGGTTCTTGTCGGCTTCGATAACGTCTGCTCCAAAGCTCTTGAACCCAGCTTCAACTCGACTCTCAGAAGCGCCAAACTGATGAAGTCTCAACACATTTAGGGTTTACTGAATTTTATGAACTATGCTCATTGGATCAGGGTTTACAGGAATGGAAATTTCGAAATGGGTGTTGGGTATATTGCGGTGGAACTGTGAACCCACTCCAGAATACAAGTATCAAACTTTGAAGGCAGACACAGGACT
Organism: Bryoerythrophyllum caledonicum; assembly: GCA_963971425.1. NCBI lineage: Eukaryota > Viridiplantae > Streptophyta > Bryopsida > Pottiales > Pottiaceae > Bryoerythrophyllum > Bryoerythrophyllum caledonicum. Next base: position 33,191,553 of record OZ020516.1, on the reverse strand, counting down.
TAGCATCCCCAATTTTAAAGTGAAACGAGCGAGTTGAAAAAGTCTTGAACTTACCTCTCCAGCTTGCGGCTGTAGCTCCTCGTCGTCGTGCGTCTATCCACTCCCTTCTCTGTTATCACGACCTCCTGCCTGCAAGAGAAAGGGATTCCATTTTATGCATATCAGGGTTCAACAATTCCGCCTTTCATTTAACCTAATGTCCATGGACGACTCATAAATGCGATGCTATGGCATAAACTATAGCTTAAATAATTTACCACACCAGAAGTCAACTTCAGTACCCACTTGAAAGTTGACGAACTACATGGTATGCAAAGTAAATGTTAAGTGACGCCACACAAGGGCGACGGCTCATGCTCGAGTTGAAATCAAAAAGATTTTTCCCCTCAGCTTATACAGATGATCGAGATGCCTTATAACTCGCAAATATTGAATCGGTCAATCAATCAAAAATTTTTAATATTTGGTTCTAAATACCTCATAGTCTAGGAACCATACCGCACAATATAGTTGGAAATTCATTGAGCTAAATATGAAACCAAAGTTACGATGCATATTGTAAATCGTTCTGAAAATATTGTACATGTGTCATTTGGGCTCCCTCCGCACCCAACAGTATTGGCCGAGTTTCCCCCGTGCTTCCTTGATCGTTCATTGGTCGACCATTGGTTGTCCTTGACGAGGACCTATTCCTATTCCTTGTGGATCGTGATGAATTAACTCGGTTCCTAGGGTCCATACTTGAGTCCATGCTTTGACAGTCAAGGTCGTCAACAACACCATTTGCACCCTTACCCCCATGCATCGAGCTTACTGACGCATTAGGTCCCGTGAAATCACTCGTCATGATAACTTGTATTGATTCTTGTTCCCCTCTTTCTGTAGGCAGCTGCATCACATAGCTGTACGACTACACATTACGAATAAAAGGTGGACCAATATAGGATTGCACTATTGAAAACTAACTAATCATATGAAACTGAAGCACTTACTTCGACAGTATTGTCTGGCGCCTCTTCTGCTTGAAGTATACTTGACAAATTCTTGAATCGCACGGGCCCCTAAGATGACAGGTCCTCACGACTCTCCTCTGAAGCCAAGGCCTTGTGCTATTGTCGTTGCATTCGGGACCGACTCGGCTTTGGATTTGAGCCGTGTGCTGTTCTTCTCTTCCGGCCACCCTTGCTTGTCATCCTCTGCAAGTCGTCGTGGTTGAGTCACATTGAACATTATCACAAGGTAGGGCTGCTATGATATGGCAAGTCATTGTTGAACCTTAATTACACCTACTTAGTTCTATTTTACTATTTCAAGCAGTTGCCAATGGGATGGCCCATAATCCGCATCTACTACCTCCAATTGTTGTCAGCCATAATTTGAATTTCAAAAACGATGTTAGTGGTGGCTATAGCATCTCTATTATTTGCTTATGTTGTCAAAAGCATTGCACTTTACTAGATTTTATCATTCATCTTAAGTGAATGACGACAACAACGGGGAATAATTAACTTTAAGCAGACTTGGTGGCTTAGCGGATACAACTAGCGCTTATCTATTTGTAAATTGGAGACTTCGATCATGACATCTAGATTTGAATCAGAACTATGTCGTATTCAATAAAGATGTGTCAGATTGTGTGCAAGTAGTATTGGCAGACTAAGAATGCACTATTCCGCAGTAAACAAAGGTTTTTACTCTCTTTCAATTAGTCATCTCTCATCTCTCTTCTCATTGGGTATTCGCTGTCAATTTACTTAAAACAAGTGAACACACAGCATACCAACTGTATGGTATACTCCGCCTTAGTAGGATCAACCTATTAATTTCTTTCCTTAATTTGAAATCTTTTCCATTTAGATTGAGGCGCCGTCAGGGAGCGTGCATGGGCATCTGACAGAAGGCGTTAAATATTTTTGCCACTTATGAGCACGATGAGTTTCCGTAATTGGACGTCTCGACTGAGATGTTTAGACAAGCAGTTGATTTCTTCAATATACAACTGCCATCATAGACCGCACGCATTCCATATCCTATGTTATAGAGAGCTCTTGACTATGGCGTCACTCACATCTCAGAATGGTGGTGTTCCGCTTGTCGTGTCCGTTGGTGAAAATAGCAGTGTTAATGTCCCGGAGGCAGTCCTCAGTAGTCGCTTCGGGTTCAGACTTGGAACTGTTCATGTTGAACAAGAGGTGTTTGATAGCTCAGGAGTATTAGAACATTCAATATATGAAGTGAAAGATCGAGACGACTTAGGCTTTCTGTGGAATATGTGTCGTGGTTCTTTTAAAGTATATGGTGTCAGAGATACTCAAACGTCCGCTAATGCGTCGTGTGCCGTGATGATCCCTCCTACCGATTCCGGTGATACAATACTCGTGCCCGGTTTGGACACACGGTCTAACCCAAGTGTGCAGCTTCTAAGTGACACAGACGAGGACCTCTCTGATGTCAATTTGGGAGAATCTTCGTACACCTTTAAGTCACAGGACTCTATATGTCCCGATGCGTCTATCCATACCCCAAGTAGGTCGCACATGTCTCCGTCTCTTTCCTTTAGAAAACCACCTGTCCATCCAAAATCTAAAAGTATCTGCAGTATCATTCCATATGTTCGTAGGACCTCTTCTAGAAAGGGATCCCGTTCTGACTTGACACACGTGGATTTTGACAGCGTTGAGGTTTCACGTGTGAAGTATTTGCCTTCGTCTTACAACGGAGACGTGTTGTTTGAGTTGCCTCCACTTCCAAAAGGCATACCAACTCAATTTGGAGGAGGACTGGATGGTATGAGCAAGCAACACGATGGTCACACATGGTGCAGGACAATGACTACAAATATCATGAATAATTTTGGCCTGACATACCGGAAGTCATCTTGTACTGGCCATCTTCAATGTCCTAACCTTCATTGTGACTACAAGTGCAGGAATGAAGGTCACACTAATCAAACGGAGTGGAGTGGTCTCGCCATTTTCCCATGGCCCGTCAATGGCACTCCGCACCCTAAATCAACCTTGGCTTGTAAGGTTTGTCAAACCCCGCCTATTTGTCTAGCTCTCTGTGATGCACGTATTTATTATGTGACGTGTATTGATTCGGAATGCACCCGACTTGCCATTCATCTTGGTATTCACCAGCATCCCATCTCGAATGGAGTTGACCAAACCGCAATGGACGTGATACATGAGTGCGTTGCGAAGGAAGTCGAGCGCACACCCAACGCCACTAATACTGCAACCATTATGGCTGCCAGTAAGAATTACCTATCCGATTACTTGATCCGTCCCAGATCGGGATCATCAAACCTTGAAGGAGCATCTATGGATGTTGTCTTGGATCAGTTCCAGACTCCATCATCCCCTAACATACGAAATTTGGTGTCGACATGCAAGCGCTTCTATAGTGGTGGAAAGGGTGTCATGGACAACATCATGGAGCTAAAGGAGTCGTCCAAGTTTGTCTTCATCCACGACAACAAGTTCCCGGGCCAATCTAAAGGTAAGGTATTTGTATTTAAAATGTTTTTTAATTGTCCTGGTAGCGGTGTTGATCTTGTTTGGCGGATGCAACCTGGTGGAGACCTCCAAGATTGTTGATTGATGTTTGATCGCGTCAAGCGGGTTAAAGACTGGACTACCATGGCATGCCATGTATACGACAGTAAGTATTGTAAAGTTATGACGATAGCTATGTGTGATATGCAATCGGAGGATGCTCAAGCACAACAGTTGTTTTGGAAGAACGTGAATGATACGATGTTGAATTACGGAGTGGAGAACACGAACTTCAAAGGATTCATGGCTAATAGTGCCGGAGCGAATTGGCACGCTGTTCGGCGAGTGTATGGCAATGGCGACAAGGACGTCCCGATCGAAAACAAAGAATGGACTTGTTTATCCCATTGGACCAAGTGCCTTCAACGAGCCACCACAAAGAGCATTCTACCAGGATTCCAAGATCAACACATTGCACTTTGCAGGATTTGGAAAAACGCGAGATCACAAGAAGAGGCTGAAGCACAGTACAACGTCATTTGTGGATGGTGGATTTCATCTGGAGCCACTACCAAAAGCGGGCGTCGTGCGCTAGAAGATTGGATGACTTTTTGGCATTTATGATGTAGACAATGGGGTGGAGCAATGCAACTAGTAAGTTTTGGCAATGATGTTTATTAATATTTAAATTGTTGAAAAGTTATATGTGAACGATGTACTGACCATTGCTGTATGATATTAGGACCTCACACTCGACGAGCGAGCTGACATGCCATCATGTAATCTTGTGGAGACAGTCCACAATCGTTGGCTTCAACAGTCCAGGAATACCATGACATGTTTATATGCGGCTACCGTAGATGACCTAATTCGGGCTTTCATGCAAATCACTTCGTACCGGGCATGGATCAATGGAAGGACCTTCGAAAAAGGTCCAGTCAAAGGTACGCTTCGATTACGATCTATCCAACGTTCTGGTGATCCCAGACTCATTGCAGAAGCTGTGCGGAGTTTCCCGGGGGCAGAGGATCTCTTGACAAAGACGGACGGGCTCGAAGGAGCGGAGATTTTTGGGTCTACCAAACGGAAACTTGACATGCCACCCGGGTCCAGCAACGACTCCCACCGATCCGATACGGTAAACTATTCGATTCCACGAGATGGCAGAAAGGTGACTTGGGCATGGATCGAAGAGGCCCTAAATGAACAAGGTTCCAGGGTCTGTCACACAACGGCAGTATTGGAATCGGAGGTTGATCCGTCAAAGTGGCACATTGGTCGACTTCCGAAGACCTCCCACCGAAAGTGTCAGGCATTGCAAGCTCACATAGGTGAGAGATGTGACGCTAGAGTTGGGCGTGGGAGTCAGGGAACACTTGCCCCAACATATATTGGCAGGAAAAAGGAATCCAGGTCGCCCCGAAACACGACTATCGAGTTCTAGTTTTGTACTGATGATATTAGCCGATGCGTGATGGGTTCGAAGAAACCGTTTGTAGTAGACTGGCCATCAGTCCCAATGACATGGCCAGTGAAGCTTGGCACAAACCTAACGATGAAAGAAGTTTTATCGTTAGAAGAAGCAGGTTTTCAGTTAGAGCAACGTGGTGCTTTGTCGCCTCGTAGACAATTCCAGGTAATTTTGAACATGCCTCTTCCGCGATCAAACTTCTCGCTTCCAGAGAATCCGGACTCGTATAATACTTTCCGCAACGGCTACCAGATTCGTCAAAGTTCAGATGTGCCTTCCGTTGAGCACCGAAACAAGTGGTCGAGCGCAGCTTTGATGAAGAATTGCTACGTTACGAATGTCACCGCAATGCCGTATCCGGGATTTGGATGCGTTATCACTCTTCTCACGGAGAAAAAGAAGTCGTATTGCATAACCTTCACAGACTACCCGGCGTGTACATGTCCAGATTTCGTGAAGATGTCAGTGGAGGCGTTGGGGAAGAAAGGGCAATGGAAGTATTGCCAGCATATGTACTACATCCTACGCTATTTATGTAAGATGGACTACAAGGAGGACTTATTCATGCATGCCCCAGGCTACAGCTTTAACGAGGTCATGCGCATTCTAGAGCTTGCTAATATTGCCGAGCAAGCATGAAAATCGCAATAAAGTATCTTCTGGATAGTATTTGTATTTAGCGGTAGCTCGTATTTGAAAATGTGAAATTGGTTTTGCTTGTCACGAGTATGGCTAGTAGTCAATGCATGAGTGAATTACTCACTCGTACTTCTCTTCAATATACTATGTATGAAGACTCATGGATGCTATAAGTTTAGGGCAAAACTTCGTTGAAAGATAAATCCAAAAGGTCAGCACCAATCCTTTATCTTTTTTGGTATTGACTTTGCCCTGATTTTGCCACATTGCAGAAGATGGCAGGAGGTTGATCGCCCCGCTGCGCTTGAACGGACATTTTCTACTTCACGATCAACGTCTGTGCGTATAATACAATGTTCTTGCTTAAGTCAATTTTTGCGAGCTTGAGGAGTTTTTTCTTGAACAGAAGACATTCAACTTTCAAAAGGCCTATAGGTGGAGTGGAGGGAGAGAAGGCCTATGTTTAAGGATTTGTTTTGCAGCACCAGAAAAAAAAGTGCAATCATAATATATGTCCACTCAACATTTTTATTCTTTTTATTTATAAGGATTTCACTTTTTTTGTTCAACTATGTTAAAACATTATATCTCACCTACTTAATGATTAAATGGTAGCAAGATTAACTCTAGGATATGGTTACTTCCAATCTTGCATTGGGATATGCAACCATCAGAGGTGTAGATTCATAGTGAATAGGTAAAAGAACAGTAGATTTTTTATATATATTTTTAAATGATTGTCTCAAAGCGATACCACTTGCGGGTCTAACTGTTGTATTGAATCATCAAAAAATAACAATTAAAACATTTCATAATAATATATATCATTACTATATATCTATTTATAATTTAAAAATGGTATGTCCTCCTTTTAATCTCATGCATTTGTGTTCAAAAATGCCCTACTCTTTGTAACTACATAAACACAAGTTAATTGTTCCATTAGTCCCATTAGAAATGTATTGATTCATTTAGGTATGGTTTCAGACAAAGATTCTTGCCAAAATTTTATCTTTGTACATCCAACGGAGCAAGACAAATGAATGTAGCAATCGTACTTTTTTTGAGCAGATAAAAAAATCCACATGTGTGATTTGGAAGGCTTCTAATAATAATTATTTTATCTTGAAAAATAAAATAAAGTACAATTCAATTTCATAATCGTTTAAATAATTATTGTATTTATTTAACATCTATTGATTTTGCAATATATTTGCAACTAATGAAATTGACAAAGCTATGATTTCAACGGCCACCTTGTCTCCAAATAACTCAACAAAAAAAGCAAATTTGGGGTTGCAATTTGTAAAGATTATTGATATGTTTTAGCCTTGAAATCCGGTTCGTTGTGGTTGTACTAAAAGAGTACATTGAAATGATTATTATGATTGTGTATTGTCTTGAATCTCTATTCAAAGTTATACAATGTAAAGATTTAAAAAGAATTCATCTAAAAATGTGGCTTTGATTTTCTTAGATGTCAAAGTTTAATGGTTTATTAATAGTATTTTCATGTCTAATACCTAGCAAAAGTTTAATGATTATTTAATTAACAATAAATACTAATAACAAGATGATTTTTTTTTAGACGAATAAAGAGCTTGATTTTATAAATTTAATTGACATGGAAGTAATAATTGTCAAGCCATGAGCTTAACATTGTGATTTGAATGTATTTATTTTGTGTTGGTCGAGGTTCAAAAAAATTGGATATGTTATGACTAATTCTACAATGGATATTACTTCTACTTACCGCATGCACAAAAGAGCTACATATGAAGAAATAAAACTATTTACAATAACATATGATCTATATTTTTATGTTAGAGCATGTGTCGCCAAAATATCACTAAATGTATAGAGGCCTATGATATTGGTTGAACACTTCATGTATCTTATACTCATTAAAAAGATACTCGAAACCAAACAATTATTACAAACTAGAATGGAAACATTGCTTCTTTACCATTACAAACATACAATTTATTTTTTCAATTCACATTTATATTATATATATGTATATATGTATTGTAGAAGTCTTAAATAAAAGAAAGTATGTTAAATAAGACATAATTAGAACCCAAGTCATAAAGGTTATATGAAATACAATATTTATGCTTGAAATAGTACTAGATAAATGTGTTTGTAATATAAAGTTATGTATATCAACTATCTAAAACTTAAGAGACACTTATGTCTTTCAAGTATTGAAATTGCCTTCATAAATAGATTGTCTCACTATTAAATACTATCAAATAGAATAATAGATAAAATCCAATACAATATTGTTTTAAATTCTATTTTGAAAGAATGTTATGTGTAGAATATAGGCCTTGGAGCACATTGAATATTAAAACACATGGCCAAATTACCATCTTCGTCATGATTTCTTTTTGAAAAGAGCTCATCTTCCAAAATTTGGGCTTTGCCCGCAAAAAGGCAAGATCTATCCAAAGAGGCTTTGGTAGTTTTGTATAAAATAAGGAAAACCTTGGAAGAGAGAAACTTCTTAAGCAACCCCTATATTGGAGGCTACTCTTGTAATCTAAGTTTACAATTTTGAGTATTAGCTGTTCTACCTTTTTATTCAACCAAAAGTTAAGATGTACAACATAATATATCAATCTTTAAATGCTATTTTTTGATCCATTTTCTACTTAAAGTTTGTCATGATAGATAGAAGTTTTTGGAAGGTAGTAGAGAGTTATATCCTCAATGCTTGTAGTGACCATTATTGAATAGATGTGGAATTATGTGCCTAGTGTTAAACATATTCATTGCATAATCTTTGCAATGTTGTTTGCTATGTTAAAATGATTATTCTTGTAAAATTTAAGAAGAGTAATGGAGTTGTAGTTTATCTCTTTCTTCAATCTTTGCATGCCTTGTTGATCTTCCCTCTTTATTTTCATTGATCTTTGCATCTCTTCATTTCTTGGGAGCTTCGTATACATCTTCTTTTATTGTTGCTCCTATGAACCGGCTTACATTTTGTATTGGTACCTCTTTCTCTTCTTTGAACTTTATCACCTCAATTTTTGCTCTTCTTAGAAGTCACGTAGTTTTGTTTTGGCTTTTCAAAAACTTATTTTGATGCACTGTCAAATTGCAAAGGTATTAGGAAAAAAACGGAGTGTTGATGATGTGCAATATTATTGAAATTTAGTGTTAGTGGAGAATGTGGCTTACATGTAGGATCTTCTCTTTTCTTTCATTGCAAAGATGCCTTTTCAATCTAAGTCATGCAAAATAAGGTGATTCTGGTACAATAGATTTTTTGGATTGTTTGTATCTTTGAAGCTTTCTATGCCTTAATTTCAATGCAAATTGTTGTTTTCTAGACATGATATAACATTCATCATATATGTTCTAGTGCTTCAATTTTGTCAAATGCACATTTTCCATACCATACTTGCTCAGTACATAAAATGCGTAATAAAAGCCAAGGTGTACCTTTATTACTACATTTATAAGGTCAAATTAAGCTTTAAAAGTGCAAGGAATAATAAATCTATAGAAGGTTTATTTCTATCATTGGATTGGATATAAATAGGTGATTACTACTAAAAATTATTGAGTTTTTTGGTGTGAGTCTTATGTAATGGCATCCATTGAAGTAAAATCAATTGTTTCTAGTGTGTCATTGTTGCATAGATTCCAACTCCTACAAAGATTTATTATCTTGCACTGATTTCCTTTAAATATAGATCCTATAAAGACTAGCCATTTCATTGTGGAGGCCGTGTGAAGACTCATGGATGCTATAAGTTTTATTTAAGTTTTTTTTGTTGCAATTTAGATATTAAATTATATGAAATTGTTTAAATGCCTCGCATATTGATAGAACAACATTATGCTTTGCTCTGACGCCATATCCACATTTATTTTTTTGTATTTAACCATGGAGGTATCTGAAAGGTTTGCCTAAATTCAATATATAGTGAGCAAATTTGTAGCAATTTTTTGGTTAGGAGTTGTGTTGACCAACCATAGTGATTATCTTGCACGTACCTACCCGAAAGAGTTAAAGTCCTTGAAGATTGATGTGCTATCCACCATGGTTACAATTATAATCTAATCCAATCTTTAATCAAGCAATATTAACAAGCCTAAGATTACTCCTACTAGTTTCTTTGAAGGCTCCTTGGTATATTATTTTACTAACTTACTAGCAGTTGGCGCTTGCTTTGCAATGCATTAGTCCAACCATTTTAATGTAGTTTTTATATTACAAAATTTAAAAAAATAAATTAAGGTAACATGGTTCATTGCGCTCTTGAGTGTGCGGTTGACTGCAGCGTTTATGTAGTTCACTGCATGGTTGACTGCACGATTGATGACTGCGTGGTTAACTGCGCAGATTATAATTTTAATAGTATGACTAGTGGAACCGTTGCCGTAACCGGAAGACCAAGGGCAAAAGGCATCGTTTGCGGCGCCAACAAACAAATATTTGCTTTGTAGGATATCAGACAAATGTACTAAACCAATTAAAGAGGGATTCAGGAGGAAATTTAGTGGAAGTCATACCCAATTTTCCCTTGAGTAAGCAATTAGTGTCATGTGAGACATAGGATTCTCTTCAATATACTATGTATAGTAGTCAATGCAACTTTAAATTCCTCTTCCTATTTTGACTATTGGAAAAAAGAGTTTTATTTACTTTATTTGACCAAATCCCTTTTTTGGGGTGCATATCCAAAAGGAAGGGGTATTTTTACTTTTTCAAAATAAAAACAATTTTTTAAATAAATAAATAAATAATATATATATATATATATATAAAATTGACCGTAGCGATTTGAAGGATCCAACGGAGGAACCAAATCCGGCCCTAGATTGGAAGTTGGGCCACCCCAAACCTCGTCCCAATTGCTCCCTTGGGGCCGGAAGGTTTGTCACTAAAACTATGCCACCTAAGGCGACACGTAGGATGAAATGTAGTTTTGGCCGGCCCCAAGTATAAAGCTCTTGGGTTGGATTTTGAGAGATTGAAAGACCCTATTGGTTGAAACTTGGAGAGTTCCAGCCGGCCCTCAATCCAGCCCCAAGTATAAACCGGCCCTAAGGGCCGCTTCACACTATGCCCAAGTCGAGAGGCCGACCGTCAAAATGAGTGGCCAAACTATGGTGAGAGGCCAAACTTTTTTGCCAAAAAAATACATTAAATAATATAGATTGAAGGTTTGGCCGGTTGTGGTGTGAAGCCCCAAAGGCCAAGTCCAAAGTCCAAACCCCATATCATTACGCCAAAAAAAATCAGCCAATAAAAATCAGCCAAAAAAATCAGCCAAAATAAAAGAGCCCAATAATTTGGTCTCTTTCATCTAATGGTCTAGATCTTGTCAGTTTTTGATTATTTTAATAAAAAAATTCGACGGACTCTCGACTATAGTTTGGGTTGACTAAAATGGGCAACCCAAGTTTTGCTTGAGAGGCCGTCGCTTTGGCGCCAAAACAACCCAAAAGTGTTGCCATGTAGGACGATGGCCTTTGGAGTTTGGGCACAAGTGTGAAGGCCCAAAGTCCAGACTTTGGCCATTCTAGCAATCTCATTGGTGGAAATCGATGGCCTCTCGACTTGGCCACCAAGTGTGAAGCGGTCCTAAGTCTTGCTAGACTTGAGTACAAGCGTGAGAGTAAAATTCGTACTCTCACGCCACCCATCCATAGGATGAAAATCATCCAAACGACGAACGTCCGACCAAACCCAGACACCGGAAGCCTGGAACTTGCTCGCCCGGCATCAGCGTCGTCGTTGCGTTCGCAGGCCATCAATCATCGCCGCATCGCTCGCCTCCAATTCGCCCCTCCAAGCTCACTACACTTGCAATTCCGCACCAGACGTACGCGCATCGGAGGTGTGAGATCGGGAGGAGGAAGAGAGAGAGATAGAGAGAGTAGAGGGGGCGAGAGGCAGGGGATTGCGAGAGAGGGAGGCGATGGGGGGCGAGCCGGAGGAGAGCAGCGGGGCGCGCGCCGCGATGGTGCACGTGCGGTGCTCCAACGGGAACAAGTTCACGGTGGAGGTGGACCTGGGCGCCACTGTGGGCGCGCTGAAGGCGCTGTTGGTGGAGCGCTCGGAGATCCCCGCGGACCAGCAGCGGCTGATCTACAAGGGCCGCGTGCTCAAGGACGACCTGACGCTGAGCAGCTACGGTGAGCGCGCGGATTGACCCGCGGATTGGCGCAGTTAGGGTTTTCGTGAAATTGATGTCCCGTTAGGGTTTGCGGCGAATTTTGGGTCTGATCTGGGGGACTTTTTAGGGCAATGTATTCCGAGTTGCTGGTGTTGGATTGTAATTGGTGGTTAAGTGTGTGATTGATCGGTTCGGTGGTGGTTAGGTCACGTCTTGGACAGTTTCCGCGGACGCAGAATTATCATCGTGCTCGTATTGGAGTTCTTTGAATTGATTAGGTTTATGTTTTGTCAGAGACATGCTTGTTGTAGAATTGGTCCTGGGAGATGGACATGTAAGGTATGGGGAGGAAACCGAGTCTGGAGGTTTTATTTGAGCAGTTGTTTTCATTTGAGTTCTTTCCTGTTGAATTGCTTGTTTTGATCGGTTTAGCTGGTTACGTGTCGTCTGAGTTTCATTTCGGCTGTGCTTGGGATGGAGACGGTTGAGTTCTGTATCTGATTCTCTGTATTCATGCTTGATCTGATTCATTGATGTGCTTCATATGGTGATTGATGTTCATTTTGCCGCGATGGTAAATTATGAGAGCCTGGTTCTGATGTGTGGTTCTGTGTGGTTTGGATTAGGTTTGTCCAAACTGTGGTTATAATTGAACTGCTCTTCCTGACTTGTTGTGTTCGGCTGGTCATGCGCTGTGTGAGTTTTTTTTTCTAATGTGTGTTTGTGCCCGTGGCGTGTGGATCAGGTCTGCTAACTGACCACACAGTTCATCTAGTGCGAGGAGCGCCGCCTGCGTCTGCGCCCGCAGCTGCCAGCCCTGCGGCTGCCGCTGCGCCCCCCGTGCCTGCAGGCAGCCAGCCGGCGGGGCTAGGCGTGGTGCCTGAGATGGGCGGGCTTGCATTCCCGGGGCTGGAGGGCTGGGGGCCTGGGGCGGGGGCTGGAGCAGGTGCGGCACCGTTTGGGATGGGCGACTCGGAGTTTCAGCAGGTGCAGCAGCAGCTGATGCAGAACCCGAACCTGATGCGTGAGATGATGAACATGCCGGCGGTGCAGGGCCTGATGAACAACCCGGATCTGATGCGGACGCTGATCATGAGCAACCCGCAGATGCGCGAGATCATCGACCGCAACCCGGACCTGGCGCACATCCTGAACGACCCCGGCACGCTGCGGCAGACGCTGGACGCGGCACGCAACCCGGAGCTGATGCGCGAGATGATGCGCAACACGGACCGCGCGATGAGCAACATCGAGGCGTCGCCGGAGGGGTTTAACATGCTGCGGCGGATGTACGAGACAGTGCAGGAGCCGCTGCTGAACGCGGCGACGATGGGCGGGGAGGGCGGCACTGACAACATGGCGGCAAACCCGTTTGCCGCAATGATGGGCATGAACGGGAACGCCCCGGGGCAAGGGCATGGCGCGGCGACTGCGACTGCGACGGGAGCCGGTGGGACGACAGTGCCAAATACGGCTCCTCTGCCGAATCCGTGGAACACCACAGGTGAGTGCGTGGTTTTATAGCCATGAGTGGCTGTACAATCTTGAATGTAGATGAACTCTTAAGTAGCATTGCTATGATTGGATTGCTTGGAGAGGTGAGTGTTGGATATTAGTGCACGTTTTGGAGTTCCTTTGTTTTTTTTCTCACTGCTCCTCTAATGAATGAGTAAGGGAAGCTTTTCTTTGTGGTTCCAGTCTAGAGTGCAAATTTTCTAGCGTTTCATTTTTCATGCTTTAAAGGATAGTTTAGCTTGAGGGACGAAGGGATTTTCTGAGGGCGTTTCTTTCTCCCTCGTCCTGGTCCATGAAGTTTTTTGAGATGTGTAATTGAGCACTGGCAGTATTTTTGTGGTTGCAGCGGGAGCTGCACCTGGAGCTGGGCAAGCTCCTTCGGCAGCACCCGGAGCGGGGATTGGGGGAGGACTGCCGGACCTGAGCGCGCTTGGGGGACTCGACATGCGAGATCTTGGAATGATGGGTGGTGCAGGAGGGCTAATGGATCCCGCGATGATGCAGCAGATGCTGCAGAACCCACAAATCATGCAGATGATGCAGGGGCTCTTGTCTAATCCTACATATATGAACCAGGTGTGGATAATGAGCTCCGATCTTTGCACCTGAAAGAGATGTGCTGTTTTTTTAAAAATATTTTTTACAAGTTATGTTAATGTATTCGCTTCTCACGGCAGTAGATATTTTTCGTGTCATTCTTAATTGGACCAGCGAGCTCTCACAATCTTTAGTCGTTCGAGTTATTCAGATTTTTGTTTAATTTGCATCCTAATGCTTGCTCCTGGTATCGTTGATAGATCATGAACATGCATCCCCAGCTACAAGCGATGTTGAATCAGAACCCTCAGTTCAGAGACATGATGCAAAGTCCAGACTTCATGCGGCAAATAAGCAGTCCCGAAAGCCTACAGGTACGAATCGTCCAGTTTGCATGAGTCCGGCACCACATTCTGACTATTTTGAAATATGTGCTAGTTCTATTCTTCTTGTTTTGTGAAACCCGTCTTTCTATTGTGGTAAGGTTTGTGTCTTCGAGGTCAAGTGCAGTCGTCGGGTGTTTGATTGTTTCCTATTTACTGTGCGACATAATTGAAACAAACTCGTTGGTGCATCATCTGCAGCAACTAATGCAACTTCAACAAGCACTAATGGGTCAGCGTGGTCGTCAAGCTCCTGGCCAGTAAGTTCATTCACCTCTTTGATGTGCATAATGACGATGTACCTCTTATTCCGATGCGCCTCTGTGTGGCGAACATATTTTTGCTTCAAGTGTCAATTACCAGCCGTCAAGTTTTGTGATCTGTACAATGAGTACGTTGTCAAGGAGAATGATTTAGAGAACTTGTTACATGCCACTCATGCATCCTGTCATCCTTTGCTCAACTCTAACAGCATGCACTACTTGTCGTGCAGAAATCCGGGCGCAGCGGGAGGCGGTCTTGGTGGAGCCCCGGGGATGAACATGGACGCGTTGCTGAGTATGTTTGGAGGACTTGGCAGCGCTGGTCCTGCCAACCCTGATGGTACGTCGCGAGCACCTTGCAGCAGCATGCTCTTCGAGAAAAGCTAGCTGTGCAGATTAAGCGCATCCCTGGGATCAGTGGGGATCGTGTAGTGCTCCAGCGCATGGTGCCTGAGAGCGGTTGGTGCTGTTTGTGGTTTTGTTGCATCTGACTTGTGGTGTGGTTGATGCAGTTCCGCCGGAGCAACTGTACGCGTCGCAGCTGTCGCAGCTGGCAGAGATGGGTTTCATCGACACGCAGGAGAACATCCGGGCGCTGAATGCCGTAGGTGGGAACGTGAATGCGGCGGTGGAGCGGCTGCTGGGGAATCTGGGATGAGAGGCTTTTCAGAGGAGAGCGGGGCTGAGCATGCGAGGTTGTGCATCCACCCTGGGCGTGGTGTGTGCCAGCCGAATCTTCCTGTGCGCGTGTGGCTGTGCATTGTTCTTCTGCGGTTCCATCCCGGCGTAGGAGTGGCGTGAGAGTAGGCAATGCGGCCGCTAATTTTGAGGGGCCCGAGTGTGCGTATGGTGGTGGTGTCACCGGCCTCCGATTTGGGAGGGGCAGGTGTGTAACTTAGTAGCAGATAAGATGGCGTGCCCCACGAATTGGACTGCGCGTGGCGGGCGCAGGAAAAGGTTCACACATACATGTAAGGGGTTGTGTATAGTTCTCTCTATTTTTACCTAGACATTGCGATCACTCTCCGATTTGAGAAGAATTGAAGGAGTGCGTGCTGCTGCTCAATGAAGCTTGATTTTGGAGCCTGGATGGTGTGTGTGTGTGATGGTGTTTCTGTGATAGGGAGAAGCGGGTGTGTGGCATGTGCAGTGATGGGGCACTTGATAATGAATCGGGGTCTGTTTCTGTTTCTGTGATGTGGTAGACTTGAGTGAGTATACTTTTGGTAGCCGTTGGGTGGTGGAATTTTGTTTGACATACTTTAGTGTCCAAAGAGAACGTTCGTGGTGTGTATGCAGTAGATGATTGTCATGGATGAGCTGCTGTGAAATGTCGGTTGGAAAGTGACCATGATTGTATAGTGATTGTTGAGCGGAATTCGAGTGATGGACGAAACTTCAAGTTCTTTCGTACTCGTGATAACGACCTAGTTCTTTGAATCAATTGAAGAGCAATAGAAAAGACCTTTATTATTATCTGACCCTTCAAAAATATACATTGCTTATCTTATCAGAGACAAGGCAACTTCCCTCATGGAATTTGATGGGCCTTTGTAATGATCAACTCCTCAAGCATGAGAGGGTTTTAGTTTTGTGTATTAGTTGTAGAGTATATTGAATCAAATAGTGCATAAAAGTTACTAGAGTTCAGAAAGCAGTCATAGTGACTCGATCATTCCATGAGAAAGTTGTTGAGCGATATGAAAGGGTTATCAAAGGGGTACACTAAAATTGAGAATTAGTGTAACCACACTAATTAATTTTGAGATGCTATAAGTTTTTACTTTTGATGAAGATTTTTACTATGAGCACAGCTACTGGTACTTTTCAAATAGGGGAATCATTGTAAACATAGTTGGTAAAAATATTCATCAAGAGTAAAAACTTATAGCGTTCATCGCTCATTTACTGTGTTTAACACTAATTCTCAATTTTAGTGTAGTGAGAAGGACTCGAAAGATCATCTTTATGTATGATGTGTACTTCTAAGATGAGGTACTAATTCTTTGTCTTTGACAGAGTTGTCTAATTATAGAGAACAAGTTTAGAGGCAACGGAGAGGCTCAAACAAACTTATTCAGATTCATGTTTGAAATTGCTTGTCCATACTTGGACGTCCAATGAAAGCATATAGAGAGCGTAGGTTCCACCTTCACACCCATGGGCGACGATCCCAATTATGTTCATGGAACGTTGTTTCGAATACAACATCACCTTTGTAGACATATGCAATTGGATATAGTGAGCGTAGGTTCCACCTTCACACCCATGGGCGACGATCCCAATTATGTTCATGGAACGTTGTTTCGAATACAACATCACCTTTGTAGACATATGCAATTGGATAGCACAAACTTAACAGTGGCCATTTTGTCATGTTCAAACCCTGTGGATTTGACATTACTCTTTATTTAGAGTGATATACAATTGTCGACATGAGTTTTGGTGGTTAATTCACAAATTGCACGTACTTTGGAAACTTTAGGATAAATTGTCCTTAGGAAGCTTCAGGATGAATTGCTATAGTATGTTGCACTAAGTGCACTTTGCAAATGTATTGCGTATAGGCTTAATAAAAATATTGCTGAAGAAGTTCTTCATAATCTAGCTAAGGTAGACGCGTCCAATTCCGATCATTTAAGCCAGTTGGGGACTCAAATGACATTTGTATGTCAAAAAATTTATGTAGAAAGATGCGGAATTAGGAATGAAACTCAACAAATATTTTTTCAAATTTAATCTCAAAGGTTTGGAATTGATATAGAATTTAAAAGCCCAAAAAACCATCGGAGCCTATAATTATACTGTAGAGTAGGTGAGATTTGGTGCCCTCCTTTGCCCAATGCCAACAAGTGAGAGTGAGTAAAAAGAGAGAAGACATGCCATGGATAACCAACTCATGAAGGATATCCAATGCAGATTGGCCTTGTTCGACTTTTAACGCAAGGCCACCAATGAGAGCTTAATTGAGGTGGAGCAACCCAAAATTGCACACTTCATGACCCAATGCCAATAATGACTGGGGTTTTCAGATTTTGAGTTATCGGTTTTGGGTCGCTTCATGCACCATTTCATGCATTTACCATTCTCATGCACCATGCCATGCATACTCTACTCATCGGAATTGGGTGCCTCTACCTTAAGCAAAGACTAGCTCACTAGTGGAAGGGCATATGCAATATTTTTCTGCATAGAGTGGTATACGAAACATGAATCCAAGACATTCAAGGTGAAATTACATCAAAACAAAAATTGGTTACTAGTTAGCAAGACAATTTCAACAAACTCATGCCACAATTTCTAACCTTTGTATATGATAGTTAAGGAATCCTTCAATAAAATTATTATATTAATTGCATTATATAATAACTAGTGTAGAAACCTGTGGTCCCCAACAAGGCGAAGGTTGTCCTTGGTAACATAAAACTTGTCAAAAAATTGGAGAGTCATTGGTGAATTAAATTGGATAAAAATGCAATTACAAAAGTGCTTTATTGTAAAAAACATTGGCCATTACTATATCTCTCCATGTGCTATTCCTTCCAGAACCACCAAAACATCTTTGGGAGCCATCACACGCAATAATGCAACCTACAATTGTCCATGCAAGAAAACGTCTTTGTTAGATAAACGCCAACTTTGGGAAGCGTTTGTCCTTGTGACTTGTTGATAGTCATGGCATATGCAACACAAATTGGAAATTGCTTGCAGCGTTTTGGAATGCATCAAGTTTGCAATCTTGAATTGCAAATATAGTAGCATTTATAAGGTCTTCAAGTAGAAAAATTATACACCCATTTTAAAGGAAACTCCAATAGATGGAAATGGAACTACTATATCCTTCGCATGATGAATTCGCATGATGAAAGGACAGATACTATTTGCAAATAAAGTAAACTATTATTATCACTCTCAAAGACAACTACAATGACATGAGTTTAAATCTTTCACTGAAAGGTAAGACCACCATACTCTTCTAATGACTTGTTAGTTTTTTCCAGCAAGGAAACATTAAGCACAAGCATGTCAAGTAAACGTTCAATACACCGCCAATGCTGTCCATTGAAAGAATTAGGTGAAGTTAACTGTCGTTTTGCTTAAGATTTCGGACTTGTGGCGTTATTAAGGACGTTGAAAAGCAGAGGTTACGTCCTGGCTAGCCTGACGTCTCCAACAGATGCAGTTAATAAAAGATATGCAAAGACACCATCACACACAGCCACCATCCAGGCTCCAAAATCAAGCTTCATTGAGCAGCAGCACGCACTCCTTCAATTCTTCTCAAATCGGAGAGTGATCGCAATGTCTAGGTAAAAATAGAGAGAACTATACACAACCCCTTACATGTATGTGTGAACCTTTTCCTGCGCCCGCCACGCGCAGTCCAATTCGTGGGGCACGCCATCTTATCTGCTACTAAGTTACACACCCGCCCCTCCCAAATCGGAGGCCGGTGACACCACCACCACCACCACCACCATACGCACACTCAGGCCCCTCAAAATTAGCGGCCGCATTGCCTATTCTCACGCCACTCCTCCGCCGGGATGGAACCGCAGAACAACAATGCACAGCCACACGCGCACAGGACGATTCGGCTGACGCACACCACGCTCAGCCCCGCTCTCCTCTGAAATCCTGTCAACCCAGGTTCCCCAGCAGCCGCTCCACCGCCAGATGCACGTTTCCACCTACGGCATTCAGCGCCCGGATGTTCTCCTGCGTGTCGATGAAACCCATCTCCACCAGCTGCGACAGCTGCGACGCGTACAGTTGCTCCGGGGGAACTGCATCAACCACACCACATGTCAGATGCAACAAAACCACAAACAGCACCAACCGCTCTCAGGCACCATGCGTTGGAGCACTACACGATCCCATGGACGCCACTGATCTCAGGGATGCGCTTCGTTGGCACGGCTAGCTTTTCTCGAAGAGCATGCTGCTGCAAGGTGCTCGCGACGTACCGTTAGCGTAGTCAGGAGCAGCGCTGCCGAGTCCTCCAAACATACTCAGCAATGCGTCCATGTTCATCCCCGGGGCTCCACCAAGACCGCCTCCCGCCGCGCCCAGATTTCTGCACGACAAGTAGTGCATGCTGTTAAAGTTGTGCAAAGGATGGCAGGATTCATGAGTGGCACGTAAAAAGTTCTCTAAATCATTCTCCTCCACATCGTAATCACTGTACAGATCACAAAACTTGACGGCTAGTGATTGACAACTGAAGAAGAGTGAATTCGCCACGCAGAGGCGCATCAGAATGAAAGGCGCATCGTCATTATGCACATCAGAGAGTTGAATGAACTTACTGGCCCGGAGCTTGTCGACCGCGCTGACCAATCATTGATTGCTGCAGTTGCATTAGTTGCTGCAGGAGTCCACACAACATGCAAACAACCCAAGTCAGTCACTCATGTAAATGCATGTAGACGAAATTATTACCATGGACCTGTAACAAATGTAGACCCAAGTAGCAGCAATTGTATAATTGTAGATCTGAACGTCTATAATATGAGCCGCATGTTCTGACTCGAGTGAAGCAGATGTCTAACCTGAAGGCTTTCGGGACTACTCATTTGCCGGATGAAGTCTGGACTCTGGATCATCTCTCTGAACTGAGGATTCTGATTCAACATTGTCCGAAGCTGGGGCTGCATTTCCATGATCTGTGGACAAGATCGAGAAGAAAAATGAATACGACAAGTTCAGAACCAATATTCAACGACTCATGTGATTCGAGCTTGCAACTACTGTCAACCATCAAATCTTCTAAGGAAGCAAACAAGCACAGTACAGCTATCAGAATAAGTGCCAAAAACTAACCTAGACAATTACGCAAACGCTCTAACTAGTGTCCCTGCGGATGCAATCAAAGTAGAATCTCTATCAAAGCTTGCAGCTATACGAAGTCACCGCTTCCAGAACTAGCAGTGGCTAAATTAAGTACATGCGCTAAAGAAAAAAACGGGCAATCACGATTCCGTGAAGATCATACAAGCGGTAAAAGCACACCTGATTCATGTAAGCAGGATTAGACAGGAGCCCCTGCATCATCTGCTGTATTTGCGGGTTCTGCAGCATTTGCTGCATCACCGAAGGATTCAAAAGTCCCCCTGTTCCGCCGCCTGTCATGTCCATCATTGGACTGTCTTGCGCCAAAAGCGAGCTCAACGATGGAATACCACCCCCAAGCCCTGCTCCAGCCGCAGCGGGCGCAGTCTGCCCAGCTCCAGCTCCTGCTCCCGCTGATGGAATCACACAGAATACACTTAGCCGGTATCGCATTATCCAATGCCAAGAGGAGCAGTGA